>OX439137.1:10154531-10717031 GCA_949318235.1 Ecdyonurus torrentis
TTTAGTTTATTAAGTAATTAATTAATTTTTTAAAGTCGTGAAATGACGTCATGGGTGTTAACTTTGTCCTATGTCTACATGTATAAGTTGATACCCGTGATGCCATTTTTCAAATTTCAAAAATGAATTCATGAACTCAAATATTAGAAATTCATAATTATATATATCAATCGATTCAGGAAGAAGTCCTTTTTTTACAATATGAAATAAAATTACCTTTGAATTTTTTTTATAAACTAAAATACATTAAATAGCTGAATATATTATATAGCTCAAGAAACTCCAGGAAAACTGTCTATGTAAACTATAATAAATAAGAATGTTTTCGTATCGTAGAAAAAAATAGTAAGTTAAAATGTGTTTATTGAAAATAAAGCAAATTAGCATACTAACAAGTACAAAAGTGTAATTCAATGCATACTTCATATGCAAAATCAATACCAAAGAAATGCATTGCAATGAAAGTAGTTCAAAGCCTTAAAAGTATAAAAATACCAACATAATTTGCTTCCTGTACTAAATTTATTCAGCTTTTATGTTTGCTTTGAAGATTTTTTCTTCTTCTTTATTTTATGCCAATAATAACAGAAACAATTACGAAAAATTATTGAAATTGTGTGTATTATTCAAAACGTTTTCAATCTATTTTCTGTATTTGAATATTTTCTTCAACAAAGTTTTTAAAACAATACCGTCAATACCCTTGAAAGTCACTATAAATTGCAATTGATATCAGTATATTTGAAGTAATCATTTTGTACGTAACTTGAACTTTTTTATTCTTAAAAAGCATTAAATAGTATAGATATAAACAACTGTAAATATATATGGGTTCAAAGTAAAAGGTTTTGTGTTTTTCGTTCCGGAACCGGCTCTAGTTCTAAGTCCCTATGGTATACTATATTCACTTAAAGTAAAAAAGATCCAAACAAATCCACTTTTATCCAAAATAGTTTTCTATAAGACGTATTAAATGACATTTTTTTATAATTTCTAAATCAGTAATAAGAAGAAAATACGTTACACGCATACTTAAGTGACAGTTAATTCAAAATTTAAAAGACATTTTAACGATAGTTTTAAAGCTTATTATATTATTTCACTACTTCAAAAATCACTTAACGTTGTTTTTTAATATTTAAAATAAAAAAAAACAAAAAAAAAACTTTTTTTTTTTGTGAGTGTCTTTAAATGATGGAGCTATTTTCTTTAAAATTCTTGACATTCTCTCTCTCTCTCTCTCTCTCTCTCTCTCTCTCTCTCTCTCTCTCTCTCTCTCTCTCTCTGTACTCTGACTGCATTCTCTCGACTCCTATTTCCACAGAAGTTAATTTAAATTCAAAATGAGATATCACATACTTCCTGTCTAAGTGTTTGAAACTCTGTATTGTTTTTTAAGAAACACAATTTAAAATATACGTACACATCAAAAACAACTAGGGGGTCTCTTTCAAACACCGAGTGTTTATTATTTTAAATAACAAATATTACCTAACGTTCTATTAATAACTATTACAAAAGGCAGATGTATTTTTTTTTATCTTGATTTTGTGGTTTTTTAAGATAGGATTGAAAACAGATTATGTTTCGAAGGGTATATTTTTTATAATATATATTTTTAACTTGCTATAGAACGCAGTGTTGCATGGTAAAAGTAATTGTAATACATAAAAATAAAACTTAAAAACTATTTTACGTTTGCATTAAAACGTTTCAGTAGTCTCAATACTTCATTATTATTATCATTATTGTTATAAAATTCTCACATTTAGATACATTTATGATACAAAGTAACATATAAGAATAATAATAATAATTAACGGCTTTTTATTGGGCGAAATCAGGCATACAACCTCTAAGAATACATCTTATACGTTATTTAAATTTCTCGTTTATAACTGCAAAAATTAGCAAAAATGAATAATATTTCTTCTGTGCAGTATGTATTAACATATTACATTGATCATTCATCTGTATAGCTTTGGTTCTTATCTGGGAAAAATTGCTTGAAAAAAAAGATACACATATCCAATTGTAAAATTGTCTGATCTTATTTTGGTCAGGGTGTATGCACCCTGTACTTTTCCTATATCTGATTGGTTCTTCATCATCACCAGTAACCAGTATATTTAAAGCCATAGACCACATAAAACAACATGTACTTTTAATGAATAAACATGAAATGGGATCTTCAAAACTGATGACAATTTTTACCAGAATGTTAATGTAGCCCCACGAGAGAGCGTGAAAAAACTGTAAAGTATGCAATTTGCGTGAAAATTCATGTTTATTACGTCAGAAACATGCAAAAATTAGTATGAAAATGTTGTGCGGGTTGCATAAATCGAATTTTCTAATCATTGCTACTGTTGGGTTTTGAGACAAACTAATGTTATTTATGTAAATCCTATCAAGTGTTTTGTAATGTAAATGCTTATGTTATTCTCTGGTCTATTCCTTTAAGTGTTTATATACCACCTCGATTTGTAATGTCTTTTGCATGCTACAATTTAAGTTTAGTGGCTGTAATAATCTACTTTATTTCTAACATTTTTAGATTACATGATTATCAGATAAAAGATCATATATGGGTTTAAAATTTCAAAGACTACTAACGAAAAATAGAAACCCTCATAATACCATATTTCTCTCATTTTTAAGAATCTTTTTGCACAATTTCAGATTTTTCTACAGCCATTATACAACTTCATATTTAGCTTTTTAAGATTAAGTTGTAAGTAGTGTTTTATATAGTAAATCGAAGTTAAGTTATTCCATAATATTGACAAAAAATAGCATAAAATGTCAAATGTTATCTCCCACTCTCTCTCTCTCTCTCTCTCTCTCTCTCTCTCTCTCTCTCTCTCTCTCTCTCTCTCTCTCTCTCTCTCTCTCTCTCATGAAGAGTATTTTATATAGATTTTATTTTATTTTAAAATAATTTTTATACATAATTCCTTCTTCAATAATAAAGTACACGGGAAAAAAAACTAGTATTCTTTTCTGCAATAAATAATTATTAAATTGTAAAGCATACTGCTATATTGAAAATTAATATTCTATGCAACGTAATTTTCATGCTGTATAACATTCATTATCATGCAGCGTAGCATGAATTTTGTGAATGTTATGAATGAATGCTGCAAACATCTCTCTTAATAATTACGTAATTATCAGTTAAAAAAAATCATAAATTTCGTTGATTAATTTTTATATATTTTGTAGTTGAAAAAATTATTATTTTTGTTTATTTTATATTGATTTATTTATAAAATAAACATTTCATATGACATTTATTTATTTAAAAACGTTTTGCAAATGTAAGCATTTGAAATAAAAATTTAAATAAGTTAACTAAAGCTTGTATAAAATTGTATAAACTAAAATAACAGAAATCGTAAAAAAAGATGATTTTATTGAGCATAATATTGTTTTTCCACCCAATAAAATAAATTTATATCGTCGCACAGACATCATACGTCATACGCTAGCTTGGATATATATATATATATATATATATATATATATATATACATATATATAAAGAGTTAAAAGAGAGAACCACACCCTATATTTTTCCTTTCGTACCGATTGCTTTGATACACCTTCTTTTTCACCCCCGCACGTAATTTATTGTCAATAAACATTGCTGTTATATAAGGGGCAGACAAGATAGTTTTGGCCCTTTGTAAAAAAAAATATTATTTATGGAGCGCACGAAGCGTATTGAAGCTCATTTTTATATATTTTAATTTATGTCAATTTTGATTGTATTGAAAAATAGTCATTAAAATTAAATATTTTACCATTTATAGACTCCATACGTACTTCTTTCACAAGTTGAACATTGAAAATATGACGCAAATATTTGAATGGTAAAATTTTCAATTTTGGTCAAGTGTACCTTTTATTTTCCCAGCAAGAATAAGACAGATTTGCTCAAACATTTTGTCAGATCATCATAATTAATCATATTGAACGATATTTCGTGAATACTCTGGTCGAGTTTGGTCTTCCTGGCTCCAATTAAACCCCCGGAGGAGATACAATTCAGCGCGAGGGTCCATAAAACGTGTTTGGGCGAGTTTTTTTTTGTTCACGCTGGAGCGCTTAGTACCAGGTTACACAAAAGATGCCCCTCGGTACCCAGTTCAAATATGAGAACGATCCCCCTAAAAAAAAAAAAAAAAAAAAAAAAAAAAAAAAAAAAAAAAAAAAATCCATAGCGTTTCCTATAGTTGTCTTGGTTATTCTTATGGGGTTTTTGCAGTCTCCATGCGTACTTTAAATGGGTAGAATATAGGTTACGTAATTAAGGATTAACCTCAGACCTGGAAAAATCAAAATATCTCAAAATTCAATCGATAACTTTTTTTAAAAAATTTAAGGGGGTTAAAAAAAGGGATGATCTACAAGCTCCATATATCAAAACATTGAAGTGTCCATTGAAATCTAGAGATAATTAGGATTACAATTTGCATATGATTAGCATTGTGTTTTTGTTTTTTCAATTTAAAAAAAAATTGAATCGATAACTTTTTTTAAAACTTTCTGATGTTATAGATATTGTCATGCTCTATCGACTACTTTTTGTTTTAGATTTACTTATCCATCTTGTTTTCGAGAAAATCGAGCATCAGTTTGCCCATTTGAATAACATTGATTTTGAATTTCGCGCCAAAATAAAAATGGTTAAAAATTAATTGCCAGAAATGTATGGGCAGTACGACGAAATTGTATTTGAACTTCTATTTTGTAAAAAGGATATATATTCAAAAAAAAATTTTAAAAAATTTTACGATCAGTTTTTTGAAAAAAGGGGGCGTTCCAGGTCTGAGGTTAACCGTTAAATGTGATTATGGTGTGTTTAAAACGAAGAGAACCGTCAAGAATTGGGCAGACTGATCCTGTTTTTCCTCTCATACGTTCATTCTCTATAATCTATAGATAATCGTTTTTTACGTTGCTAAAAAATATATTAGTTTTTACAAAATATATTTTTAGTTTGGCTTTTGATCTTTAAGTGACAATTTTTACTGAAGATTTATTAACGTAGAGTGTATTTAAAAAAAGTAATCTCATATAGTTTTTTAACGGGGATATATAAGATATTTTAGCACATTTTCGATATTAAATTTATTTAACAACTCAAATATTTGTAATAAATATGTTTATTTTTTAACAATATTATTTGTTTTGTCTCTTTTTTTATATACCTATTTGAAATCAATATTGATGATAAATGAATTAAATATTAATATTTTATCAATGCAAATATAATATATACATACACGTTTGTGTATTGTTGTTTTATTAAATTATACTGTCTAAAGTTGTGGTATATAAATATTCACTTTGCTCTAGAGTATTATAGAGCTTATAAAGAATTACAATTTAAAAATAGATTTCAATGCAAAAACGGAAATACCAATATGAGACACTTGTCTACAATTCCTCAAGCTTTAATTGTACACTGACTGAGTTTTTTTTATTATTATTATTATTATTTTTTTTTAATACTTAAAAAATTGCTCTGTAGGCAAAATTATCATAGAATTCTGTCACTTCGAATTATATAATATAATGTATATTTTATTATATAAAGTACCAAAATTTTTACTACAATAGTTTTAAATTTTTATCTTTCCAACTGAATTTTTAACGACTACCATATTTAACTATAGAGTTAAACGTTTAAAAAGAAAAATGCTGTGAAAATTAATATTAAAAATGTTTACTTTAATAATCTGTAATAATTTATCAATTTATATTTTATTACCATTATGTATTCTCATTACACTTGTGAATTGTTAAATTTTTTTTGTATGTTTTTGTCTCTTCTTAATACATAATTGGATAATATAAAAATATGAATTAATACGACATGTGTAAAAATATTATGAACCGACCAATAAGGCTTTGCCAATTTAATGTTGGATATTTGTATTAATGATGGGTTTAAAAAAAATATTAAGTAATGGCTTCTGTGCATAAAAATGAATATTGATGGTATTTATGACCAAATTCATAGTCAGTAAGAATTTTCTTATATATAAGATAAAATATTCCTAAAATTTAGAAATCCTTAGAAGTGATTTTTTTAACGAAAACGTTTTATACATAATATGAAATAAAAATTATTTAAATCAATTTATATTTTTAAATCTCCACATTATATAAGTGTTATAATAATTACATAAGAATATATTGAACTCAATAAAATAATTACAATCTGACCTCTAAAAAAACACACACATTAAACTCTAAACACGTGCCAAAGTTAAGTAGCATACATATGCAAGAATTAAAAATGTACTGTACATCTTATATATAATAAGTTTAATGTAAGTAGACAATTTTCAATGTAAGCAGTGTAAGCACGCCGTGTCGTGCTCTTGTCTTAGATGCTAATTATAACCCAGGGGAGTGAAACAAAACGAAGAGCACCATATGACATTTTGAAAGGTAGGAAAAGAAAAAAATAAAAGAAGAAGAAGTAGAAAAAGTGGATCTTTAAAGGAGTAGTACATGTTGCATATTTTTATTGACATTTTTTAAATCAAAATATTGTTTTGTAGTTTAAGTTCAGTTGTAATTGAAAGGCTGCTAAATATCTTGGTGACCATGATTTTAGGTTAACGTAAACCATATTATGGTATGTAAAATGTGCGCTCAAAAGATTAAAGTTTTAACCTAAAATAGTCAGAGATCCAAAATCTTTGTATTTTTATTTTTGATAATCAATTGCTATATTAAATTTTAAATAAACTTAAAGATTTTTATAGCAACAAATACAGTGTTCAGAGAACCCATTGATAGAAGAACGGCAAATTTTATTGAAATCAATAATATACTAAAAAAAAATCCATAACTCAGAAATTATCTTTTTTAACTTTATAAATCACGTTTGTTTTAAACTTTTTTTACTGTTTTTTCCTCAACATTTTCCAACACTCTTAAATTAACATTATTATGTATTTTAGATGTCATGTTTAAAAAAAAACAAACCTGAAACTTGGCAGATTTCAGGAGCAAAGTTTATGAATGTACACTTAATTCTATTTAAAGCCATGTACTGTAACTTTAAAGAAGTTCACAAAACCTTATTGTAAAGTGAATACCATCAAGTATTGCTTATTATATATTTTTTTTTCTAAACTAGATTTAGTTCTACTTCTATTATTTATAATAATATTAAGGTTAATTCAATAAAGAGCCAAAAAATAACACCTGCATGCATTGAAAAATTACATAAGAGTTTTAATTATATTAAATATAATTATAATTTAGTCCTTAATGATACTTAAAAGTTGGCAAACGTTGTATATAGAGCAAATTAACTTTAAACTACTTTTTGATTATCAATAATTTTATACGTAATCTCTCTTCAGTTATATTTTAACTTAATTATATTTTCAAATTTTGCTTAAAAATTTTCACATCCCGTAAATAATATCATTAAGATTCAATTTTTAAAAGAGTACTAAAATTGATGAAATTTATACTTTAATACTCACTACTACATAATATACTGTATAATATATAAACCTATTGAAACCCATTGAAACTTATTATACTCTGTTAATGCAATGTGTTTGGTGATACCAGTGCTGTAAATTATTTATAATGAGAAATTTGATATGTTGTTATAGTGTTTATTATTGTTTTATTTAGCTTTACATGTTTTATAAAAGAAATGCTTAAAAAAAATTCTTTATTATTATTTGATATAGAATTTATGTAAAAAAAAAAAAAATAAAATAAAAAAACATTTTTTTACTGTAATATGACTGGGTCGGTAAAAATTGAATTTTTATTCGTAGGCTTATATTTACTCTGTATTTTATAATACAATCCAGGACTTCTTAACCTTATTGAACCATGGAACACTTGCTGTAAGCATTGATTGTGCACGCCATACTGAGGGGGGGGGGGGGGTATTGGGAGGGGGTGCAAGAAGGGCTATAGATATTGATATCTCTTTTGCCAATAAGCCCTCGTAATTTTTTTTAACGCGTGCAGGTTACTTTTGCGTAATTATGAAGTATTACCATTTCAGAGCTTATTATACACCCATAATTTTTTAATTGTTATTTACAATAAAGTTTATTAAATTGATTAAATAAGTCAATATATCAAATATTTTAAATGATTAATTATTACCTAAACTTATAGTTTCTTATTATTTTTCTACTTTTTTAAAGATTTTGTGAATCTTAAATGGATTACTGTAATTTTTTCTAAGCTTGTTGACAATTTTTTATTCTTTTGCTCTAAAAGTTTATTAATTTTCTAACTATTTAAATTCGTATTGGCCTACAAATTTATAAATAAAAAGATGCTATATTTATATTATAAAAAAACTAAACATTCAAGTTTTTCAATTATAATGACAAAATTATATCAATTAATATATAAATAAATTCAATCTTTTGCCAATTAGATTAATATGGGGATAGTATAGGAAAAATCAAAGAAGCCGGCAAACTTAATTTACTATAAAATACAATTAATTATAATTTAAATCTTTTAGCTGGGATACACGGAAAAAGAAGTGTATAACATGGTAAAATGTTTTATTTTAAAATTATGTGAAAATTCATTTTCAGATTTACTGAAATTCAAGAATAAAATCAAGAACGAAAGAAAAAATTGATTTTGCTAGATTTTGTACATTATGATAACCTGAAATATAAAAAAAGCCAAAAAAAGTCAATATATCACTTTTTAAATTTATATAGAATCAAGCATTTCCTATACTGTTTAAAATCATTCATGAAACTTTAAATTGTTTTAAAACTTTCTTTTAGATAAAAATTATGATTATTTTAATACATCGTTAATTTATACAAATCCAGGCCCTCGAGTGAGACTATGGTTATTTTATTATTTAAATTAATTTAAAATCCTATCATTTATACATGTTGTATCACAGTGATATACAAAACCATACAAGCTATCAGAATTTTATCAATAACATCAATGCAAATTTAAGAATAAAATTAGTATTCCCATACGTAGAGTCTATAACAATCAATTGTACGTGTTTTTAGTTTGTAAGTTTTGTCTCTTGTGTTTTGTAGACAAAAACCAAACATCTGATATATTTTGTAGATATAATTGATTAAATATTGATTGACGATTAAAAGTATTTTGAATTATTTTTATTAATTGCCATGGGTAGTTGCAAAAAAAAAAAAAAAAAAAAAAAAAGTGTATTCCGCATGCATATTAACCTAAATCTTAATTTTGAAACCCTGAACTAGTGAATTAAGTATTACTAAACTTTTAATGATTTTTAAAGTCAGAGCTACGCTACATATCAGATTTATGAAAAATAGTCTTTTTTTTAAACATATATGAATGCAATATGCATTAGATACATTATAAAAAATATGAAAATAATAATATGATGTGAATAAAAAATAATATATAAATAAAATGGAGGCAGAATAGGGCAACATAGAAGGAAAAAAACACTTAGGCAAATTGTAAATAATAAAAAATAATAATAATAAAAAAACTTGATGTAATTGCTATCATGGTACTGTACATGAGGTTTAATACGTTTAAAAATAGTTTTCTCTACAACAATGTTCTTAATGCAATACAAAATCACCTATATAATATATGAAAATATCATAGCTTCTCTCTCTCAGTGTATATTGATGATAAAAATAAAGTTCTCTTTAAATCTCACACATTGCCACATTGAGATTAATGATTGTTGTGACGCCCAATTAGCACGCTTCCCTTATTATTTTTTTTTTAATTTAAAACGTGTTATATTTCAACATGTGTGGTGATCCGAACTGCTTTATTTTATAACATAACATTAGCTTAATTAAAAATATACATTTTAAAATATTAAATAAAGAATAATTTATGATTTTAAAATTATAACTTATGATTATATGAAATAGAGACATCTGGTTGTATATAAAAATTGTTTAAAAAAAGTTACGTCTGCTTTGCGTTATGAAGTTGTTATTATTTTAATGGAGAGAGAGAGAGAGAGAGAGAGAGAGAGAGAGAGAGAGAGAGAGAGAGAGAGAGAGAGAGAGAGAGAGAGAGAGAGAGAGAGAGAGAGAGAGAGAGAGAGAGAGAGAGTTGTTATACTGAAAATCTGCTGTTTATAAAATTTATATTATTCTCATACATAATACAAACGCTAAAATTAAAAACTTTTTAGTTTAATTTTAATTTCTTCGAATTTGTTAATTCTTATCGTTGAAAATAAACAAGCACCCCCTACAGCTAAAAGTAAATTTAAAAAAAAATCAGATTTTATTAATAAATTGCGAAGTAAGAAAATGACGATTTTCGACTCAAATTTTTCTCACGTTATTTTTCTACGGTTTTAATGCTATAGTTATAAAAACTCTCGTAGTCATTATTTATTTTTACACGGAAAATCAAACTTTTACTCAATAAGAGTATTGCAAATGACCTATGGTGAAAATAATCTATATTAACAGCTTAAGTGACATCAAGAATGTAGTTTGATTTATGAAATTGTCAAGTCTTTATATGGTACACACAAATCACTGAATTAATATAAGAATAGTGTTTTTTTTTTCAACCATCGCTAATGATTAAACATTCATTATAAATTCCATAAGTAAATTTGAGTCTTTTACTGTATTAAAATTTTTTCAACTTTTTTTTTCACGTATGTAAGTAATACCATAATAATATAGTAATATTTAAGTATATTAAATGGTGACCTAGCTCTTACGTCACGCACTAGGTTATGTCCTTTGCGTTACGTCAAGCGTCAGGGACGTGCTTATACCTAGAACGTGTCACCGAGTGCAGGGTCATCAGCTAAAATATTGACCATTTAAAAGATATAAAATACTAGATAATATAATCTATAATTTATGTATCTGAAATTCTACATCTTTAAATTTTACTGTATCGCACATTGAAATTATGATTTAATATCTGTTTTCTTATACACGAACAAAATAAATTTATGTAATATTTATATTAACTTACTTTAGTTTAAGTAAAATTTATTCGTAATATAAATTGTGCTATATAGTACATAATGTTGTTGTTGTTGTTGTTGTTGTTGTTGTTGTTGTTGTTGTTGTTGTTGTTGTTGTTGTTGTTGTTGTTGTTGTTGTTGTTGTTGTTGTTGTTGTTGTTGTTGTTGCACAAACAGTATTTAATACAATAAATCTTAAATTACTTCATTATTTTTATTCTTTCATCTTTATTTTTTGTTGTGCGTATTCCATAAGTAATTTATATTATATAGCTTTTCAATTTCAATAACTCTGATAATTTTCTGTCTAATTTTGTTTATTGCAATACTTATTATTGCATTATGAAAATACTTTGCTTTAACTAGAATCTTATGTCCATTTTTCAAGCTACATTAAACCTAAAATACAGAAGTATTTAATTATTTGAAAATGTTAAAACCTATACATGTCAGCGGTTGAAACTAATACAATAAAATTCTTAATTGTATATAAAAAAATAAGTCTTCTTCAAATAACTTAATTATTTCATTGTTATATAAAAAAATAAACTATTTTTTTCAGTGTAACTTTTTAATAGACAAATAAATTTTACCACGCTGAAAAGAATTTAAATATAAATGTTATAAAATAAACCACTATTATATTGTGCAGCAAGTATATATACACAAATAAAAATATATTACGTATCATAATATTGCCTATAAACAATAAAAATACCTATACGTTCGTAGCTAATCTAAAAGTAATCAAATAACTTGTAGAGCTATAATAATAGAAAGTAATTACTAATAAAAACTAGACACAACTTCGCATAATACTATTTTTATAACAACGATAAAGTTAAAATTAAACTTTTCATGCATGTGTGAAGCTTAAAAAAATCAATTGAGTTTGCATTGATTTATATTTCAATATCAGATAGTTGTATTTAAAATATTATTTTAGTTTTTTTTAAAGGATATTCCCATGTTGGATTTTTTTACAACTGTTGTAAATTTTTAGAATGTTTAATCAATTTTTTTGGTTTCAATATTGTAATATATAATACAATACCCCCCCACAATATATATATATATATATATATATATATATATATATATATATATATATATATATATATATATATATATATATATATATATGTATATATATATATTATACGTATATACACACACACTGTATAACAATTTTCCATTATATCAAATAAGTATAAAAAGAATCATTGACCTTTTTCAATGAATAAAATTGGTTGAATGTCACATTTTCATTTATTCATTTGCTCAATTTTAATAAAATTAATTGTTACGAATTTATTGATTATACGTTTTATATAGTTTATTTAAAAATTTTTTTATTTATTATTATTATTTTTTTTTTTAGTTTACATTTGGAATAATATAATATTTATATTATAGACTGTAAATTCTTGTTATGTAAGGGTTTATTTAAGGTACATTCACGTTACATATTATATAAGAAATATCAAAATATTGAAATATGAAATAAATTTATAACATAACATTGGTCAGAAAAACTGACATTATACAAAAATACAACGGATTCCTTTCATTTAAAATAAATATAATTGCTTTTTATCTAAATTCTCACTAAAAATGTTACAATAATAAATCATTGTAACTCTTTTTCATTTTGTCTTCAATAAGAATTAGAATATTGAATTAAGCATTATTACAATAAGAATTTGGCAAAGTAACCAACGTATTATTACAGCAAATTAAGGTTTGTCATTAGAAGACTTGTCTATAGGAAATTAAACGCTGGCCACAAACTTTTTTATGTCTTTTAACTATATACCTATAATATAGAATTTCAGAACCCATAATCGTCGCAGATAAAAAAGAAAATGTATTGGAATTAACATGAGGAGCACTGCAAGCTTAAAATTGCAAAAATATGGGATTCAAAATTTGACATACATGTATAGCAACTTCTATTAAAATTTAAATACGTGGAGATGCCTAAATCTTAAGTATTATTGTACGATAGAGAGAGAGAGAGAGAGAGAGAGAGAGACTTAACAATTTTTGGTCAAACTACCTAATTTTCAACCTTAGCAATTTTTCTAATACAGTAATTTTAGCTGCCAATTTCTTGATTGTAATAACTTATTCAATCTGAATTGAATTCAAGATGAAGTCCTCTTCACATAGAGCAATATAAACTATAATAAATTTTGATGGAATCTTCATTTAAAAATCATTAAATATTTATGCAGTTAAATATATTGCAAATATTACTTCTTATCAATAAGCAATAAGATCATAAATATCACCATCATGAAAATGTACTTTGAAAAATGGTATGCATATTACAATAAAATATAACTAAAAATAATGTATAAAGTGACACTGCAGAATGATTTAAAGTTTAAACTTATCAAAGTGCGAATGAAAAACTAATTCTTTCATGTAAAATTTAACCTTTTAAAATCCAAACTTTTAGCATTGGCAACAATGTATGTTTATATATATTTTGTAAAAAAAAAAAAAAAAAAAAAAAAAAAAACTTTATTTTATTAAGTATAAGAGGGGTACAGACAGTACATATATAAACTTTTTATTTAGTTTAAAGAATTTATTCACTGACCAACAGACAGTATTATAAAACTTAACAAGATTTGGTACATAGCCAATTAAAATAAGATCCAATGTGCTCGAGTTTTAATTCTTAACTTAAGTAAAAATACTCACTTTTTTTTGTTTGTTAAGAAGACTATAATTTATAGAGAGACGAATACGTTGTCTATTTAAATTTCTTTAGAAGAAATTACTATTGCTAAGTTAAATATTATATAGCGAGTAAAGTGCATTTTAGCTCGTTCACGCGAAGGAATACTTTTATTTTGCAATAAAATGAATTCCGTGAAAATTTAATGTCTTTTAATGGAGCATTCAGGAACATATGGGCTGACCAATTTATAGCACAAAGAAAATATTGCAAAGGGTGAACATTACTCTTTTTGCACTTCAAATAAGTAAAATACACATTTTATAAAAGATATCATATTATTTAATTTCTAATTAATAAGAAGAAATGAGTACACGGGCTGCCAAATACGCAAGAAATGTACTTTTAAAAGCAGGATTTTTTTAATATCATATTTTTTGGTATTTATTGAATCAAGTGTTTTTCTTTTAAAATGTAAATTTAAACAAATAAAATAGGTTGAGAGAGAGAGAGAGAGAGAGAGAGAGAGAGAGAGAGAGCGGGAGAGAGCGGTTACACTAATATATTAAAAAAAAAACAAGAAAAAAATAAAGATAGGAAAAAAGCACTGCATAAATATATAAAGTTTAATAAATTCAACTAAAATACAATTAGCCAACTTTAAATTTAATAGCAGAATTTTTCAACAGCTTATAATAATATCATATGAAAATTTATTATTTTTAAAACCTAAAGTTTTCTGTATTAATTTTTGCACAAATTTATTGTGGTAGCAAAATGTTTTTTTTTTTTTTTTTTTTTTTTTTTTTTTAATATAAAAACAAAAATATAAGCACTAACTCATTTTCATTGAGCATAGAATTTTGAAAAATATCCATCATATTTGCCCTACGGTAAAGTTGTAAGAAGCAAATTGCAATTATAATTTATAAATTAAATATCAAAATTAAGTTTACTCACACACACTTTTTTCTGTGTTATATAATTTATCCGCATGATATCGTATTTAATACGCTTGGATTCTATACTAGAGTATACTATACTAGCATAGATAAGAAGAAACTTTGTTTTTGGATATTTTGTTTGAGAAATCAGTTATTTTTTGATAACTTTTCTCACATACTTGAGGTACTAATTTAACCTATTATCAACATCAATGCTCTCAAAAATATTGCTTAGTATTTTTAAACTACTAAAATGAGTCATTTTCCTATAGACCAGTTGCACTCATATTTAAAAACCACCATTTTGTTGGTCAGGAATACATAGGCCAGCATAGGAAAAGCGTCATTTTTATATTTTTAATAGCAAAAGAAGCTTCAAAGCTTAATCAAAGCCTTATTTCTAGCTCCTAATAAGCTCGAAGAATATGAGAAATATTCTTTCAGTTGAAATAAACTCTTTTTATGTGAAAAATTAGGAGAAATGATGTTTCCCCTATGCTGGACAATGTATTAGGCACCAAAAACATGGCGACAAAGCGCAAGGATAAGTAAGGGGTCTATAGAGCCCATGATATTGAGTGATCCAACATGACATTGACTTTAACATGCATGCATACACCCTATATAATGTTAATTCATTTCAACCAGTACAGGAGATCAGTACTAAAACCGTTATTTCAATTTCAAAATGAAAACGTTTTGTTATATTATGTATATTCATTATATATATGTTATTCAGTCAAAAAGTATGGTTACGAATATATAGCGAGATATCTACATGTGTTGGTTTAAAACAAAGAACCTCTAAATTGCAAATGAAAATCAATATTACGTAAATAGTGACTTATATATAATATGGTGTTCATATAATATAATACACACATAAAGTTATATAACATAGAAGTTAGAGGAAACAGCATCATAATGTAATTGAGCTTTTTGTCATCTGAATACTTATACATTTTTTAAATCTCTTTGTTATATAGAATTGAAAATTCATGAACTCACACAAGCTTCATTGTTCTATGTAAAGTCAACGTTATTTTAACTTTTTTTTTAATCATATGCACGATAGTAAGGCCTCTTTTATTTCAACATCCCAATTTTATAAGCACTGTGATTAGTAAAAAATGATATATAATAATAAAAAGAAAATGTACTCATTTTATGACTGAAAATTTTGTACTTTGCAGACCAACTAACTTTTTTTTTTTTTTTTTTTTTTTATTATTTTTTTTTTTTGCACACTAGTATAATATCTTTTTTTCAACTTAAAAAAGTACATTTTAACTGACAATATTTAGTAACCTAAAATACTGTTCTTGTAAACGCAAAAAAAAAAAAAAAAAAAAAAAAAAAAAAAAAATCTTAAGTTTTAATTAGATATTAATTATAATCTACAGTTTCTTTTCTATTATTATCTCTGTCCCATTTATAAAATCTTTTAACTATATTCTATTTTTGCATATTATATTCCGTATTAAATTGGCATGCTCTCTCTCTCTCTCTCTCTCTCTCTCTCTCTCTCTCTCTCTCTCTCTCTCTCTCTCTCTCTCTCTCTCTCTCTCTCTCTCTCTCTCTCTCTCTCTCTCTCTCTCTCTCTCTCTCTCTCTCTCTCTCTCTCTCTCTTATTGTTAGTATGATCTCAAAATATCACCCCTACATGCAAACATACACAGCAACCATAATTAAACAAAGGAAAGCTTGTACCTTCTAAAACGTATGACTAAAATTTATTATTGATTTGAAAAGGTGCACGTGTTTAAGTATGTTAAGAAACTTTATAAATTGTGTTTTGTTCTAATTAAAAATATTGATTTATTATTTTTTTTTTCAAATCAAATATAAAAAGCAAAGAAAATAAAATAATAAAAAATTATAACAAAGTTTTTGAGTAAAAAAAAAAAAAAAAAAAAAATCTCGTTCTTATTGTGTTGAATAAAATTTAATTTATTTTAATATAATGAGTTTGAAATTACATTGTATGTATTTGCGTGATAAAATAGAATTCTATATAATGAAAATTAGCTTCAGTATTATATAAACATCAGACGTGTATAAAGTGCGGTGTAAGTACAGAAAATCTCTTTTAGATTATGCAAATTAATGTGGTTGAAAATTTCAACTTACACACTTTTCTATATAGTTAATGATCTAAAATAAAAGAAAAGGTTTCAGAATGTTTTATGAATTTAACACTTACAGAGGTTGAATTTTTAAATAAAGAGTCAAAAAAATAAAATATATTTTGAATTCGGAGATCTTTTAATTTCATGCTTGTACTTTTTTTTTATATGAAATACACTGTAAAGACAATTATTTCTATATAGTCATTTTTGTAGGATGAGAGAAATGATTTTTTTTTCAGTAATACCAAAACACAGTGTATAAACATTAGAATATGTTTTCAATCTATTTAATTATGAGTCAGTGCCCATGCACTGGTTTTGATTAAACATTTACTGGTAAAATCACTGGTAAATTTTTTTATTTTTTTGTATAGAATTTTGGTTAATTTAAGTACATGGTACAGAGTGTTTACTTAGTAGGGATATCAAATTAAATTGAATATCTCCATGACTTGTTAGGCTATTGGATGAAACCACCACCCACCGATATATAGGAAAAATGCGTAATTTTTTTGCCATGCCCATATAGTTAATAACCATTATGGTTTTTATCACTTTAAGGGATATATATATATATATATATATATATATATATATATATATATATATATATATATATATATATATATATATATATATATATTATATATATATATATATATATATATATATATATATATATATATTATATATAACATTCAACATATCCTTTCAATGTTTTTTTCTCAAAAAGTATATTATATATTTATGTTGTATATTATATAAATATTATTATTAAAAGAATAAAACGCATGACTTATTTTTTGAGCATAACGGATTTAAAACTATATTAGTTTCTACTACTTTTTTTTTGTGTACATAAAGATTTAGCAATTTTGAATTACTATAATGTTAATTACAATTATTCGTAGTTTTTTTCAGCTTTATATATTACACTTTTTGAAAAGTTCTTTTCCGCTTAACTTCTTTGTTGCGTTCATTAACAGTAACATTTGAAATTAATTAAATATATCAAAATATGAAAATATATAGTTAAAATTATATTTGTAAAATAAATTAATATAATAAAAGAACATAAAATTGCCAAATTTATTCCATTAAAAATATTTTTTTAAAAAAGTGTAAGAAATATTTGCACCAGAATACGTATGAAAATATCATTAAATTGAAGTAGGACATCCCCCCCCCCCCCATTATAGAAGAGGTGCTTTTGATTTTTATAATCACTTAAAATAATTTTCATTCAAATTTTATCATACACTTTTGTTAGAGTTAGAATTCATTTTATTTCAACAGATTTGAGTTTTATACTAATTGCGTTTGCTAGAAGAAAAAAAAGTATATTCCTTTAATGTAGGTCTGGCGTTTAATTGTACTAATTAAGAAATGAGTGGAAGAAAAGCCGAGCCCAGACGTGGAAAATGTCTTTGTCTATTATTCTAGAATATCAAAAGAAAAGTCTGAAACTTTTCTTTTAAAAAAAAAAAAAAAAAAAAAAAAACTTAAAAAAAAAACTTCCTATTTCTTTTGTCTGAAAAGCAAGACATATAAAACTTTTTAGAGCATCGATAATTTTTAAATTTTGTTTTCTTTGCTTTTTTTTAGCAATAAAAATAAAAAGGTATCAATGTTTATGACAACATATTGACATATCAATATTTAATACTCGCCTAACGTTGCTGTTGAACGTAAAAGGTGACAATTTATTTATGACTTCAATATTACCATAAAATATAAAGATTTATAAAGATCAAATCTCTTCTTTTTTAATATATATTATATTTCAATTATGATTTTTTTCTTAGGTTAATAATAATAACTATACGTAACGTACATTATTTATTGAAATAATTACCACTATTATTATTCACTTAAATTAATTAGTTGATGTAAATTGCAATAAAAATACATTTTTTTTTCTTCTAAGAAGAATGTGTAAGAAGAAATTTCTCTATTAAAATAAAACTAAAATTGGTAAAAGAAGAAAAATCAATTCCTTGGAATTTTTCCCTAAACGTTTTGGAGAAAAATTAGCTTAAATAAATGTAAAATTTGTTAAAATGAAATAACATTTTGTTAGGAGAGAAAAAGTTTACTAGCAATTTTATTTTCTTGTGAAAATTTTCAAGAAGTATTTTCTAAAATATTTAGGTAAAATATTTGTATCAGTTTAAATAACTTTGAATATTGGAATTTTTGCACGTTATCAAAAATTCAATTATAATAAATTGTTCAAAAATCTATTGAAAATATAATATAGCTAAATTATATTTGAACTTTCTTCTTGTCCTTTATCTACAAAGCAAAACACACGTAAATTGATTAGCAATTTTGAAAATATCAAGGTCATATTCATGTTATATAACTTTGCAAAAAAAAGTTACAGCATAGTGCATGTCGAAAATATAATATAAAATATCATTATTGGTAAAAACCTTTGTTGGCTTCTTGCTTAAGTATAATGTGTGTACTTGACTTCATATAAAAATATGTATAGAATTTATTTTTAGATCTATTGGAGAAGTCACGCCAAATTATTATCGATTTAAGAAAAAATATTTAGTAAAAACGGAAGCATGACAGTTTTTCATCAATCATATACATAACTTTTACTTTTTTTTTCTTCAAATAATTAATCGATCTTCTTTCTTTGGCTCATAGTGGTAGCGTGCTTGAATTTCTCCCTGGTGACCCGCGTTCGATACCGAGTAGTGACTTTTACACAGTCGGTGGTCCTTAGCGTGTTTGGGCGCACTCACAAGCTGTCATTATATATAGATGCTCGCTCGTTTAACATTGTAGAAGCTATATTGCTCTTTAAACTGAGTTTAACAGGTAATCGGAAGTTTCTCGGTTGTTTAGTTAGCGGAATAGAGGTAGTCTTGGTTATGATAGATGCTTAGTCTTCCTCAAGCCTTGAATTCGTTAACGGAATAGATGTTACCAGGCTTTCAAGATAACATTTGAAAATCAGCTTTTCACGCTATTTTCTCCTGCATTCACCTCCCTGTTGTATGATTAACCACGGTCCTAAACCTCTGTATTATTTCCCTACACCAGAAAATTTCCCTTATTGATGTAACCCCAAAATTCTGCAAAATAGTGGAAGTACAATTATTTGCATTGCTGTTGAGAAAATTTTAAATATTCTCATTAGTTTTTTATTCTTTCAATACTAGTTTATTAACCTGTATATCGTTGAACTGAACGAATTAAAATCCACAGTCACTACCTACCTTTCTATACTCAAAAGTAAACCTCCACCTTAACTATCATATCAACTTTAAGGGTAGTTGTGGTTTTAGGTTCTTTACGATACTAGAGTCTATGGACTCCTTCTACATTTCTCCCAATACTAGTTCGAGCGGATACAGTGTAATTAACTATGTAAAGTCAACTATGATTGGCTGGTAGGTTTATAACACGCTCTCTGATTGGTTTAGCACCGCTGATACAGCTGATACAGTATTACCAGAATCCTCTTGAATACAAGACATAGTAGGAAATAAAGAAACAAGAAAAAAGAGAGGTAACTTTAAGATATTTCAACTTTGCATACAAAGCATTAACTATATACAAATTGAGTGAATACATTTTGAATTAGCTTATGAAAACGAACAAATGGAATTTAAAGATTTGATAGTGAAAATCACATTTCATATATATATATATATATATATATATAGAATAAGCTTATCTTCTTCTCTTACGCATATTTACATATATTTAATTCCAACAAGTAGATATTTTAGATTTTAATCGTAGTTATATACAAAGCAAAATGTTAACTAATTAATATACAAAACAAGTTGAAACACAATAAAGCTATACTCTTCTTGTATAAAGACGATGTTATTGACTTTATATAGTCTTTGTATTATATAAGAAACTTCTAAGTGCTCGGTACGTATAGTCATAGAAATGTTAATTAATACTTTATATAACAATTTAATGTCTTCCAGGCTATTTTAATATAGTTAAACTATATAATAGTGAAATTTTACTACTTTATAAGTAATTTACGGCAACAGTTTCAGAAAAAAAAAAAAAAAAAAGTAAAAGTTTACAGGGATATGAACAACAAATTAATAATTTCTATAACTACGTATTTTTCTGTAGCTCTTTATACGAGTATACTGGATTTTTTATTTTAAATAACACAATATTTTATTTTTTATTGCTGTTGCTATAGGAGTTTATATATTTAAAAATTTATTATGTTATCGATTAATTGGAGTCATTTTGATTACTTTACTGTGCAGTAAGTTATTATGTTTTAAAATTTCGCTATACTCTACAAATTGTAATATTAAGGATTTATATTTTTAACATTTTTTCCTACTCCATTATATTGATTAAACTGACCTTAAAATTACGAAAAAAAACAAACTATTTTCTGTCTAAAATGTACTAGTTCAGAGATAGAACATTTAACCCTTACACTGAACCTGCTAGCAATTTGTTTTTGCAATGCATACATTATTTATTTTATTTAAAGTAAATATTATGAAAAAGCTTCATGTAATTTAGTATATGGCTGGAAAAAGCCCTGTAGGCGTCTTAGCTTTATTTATTATTATTATAAGCTTATTATTGTTATAAAATTAATGAAAATAATTAAAATGCTGAAAATAAACACTGAAAGTCAATAATACTGATATATTTTTACATTAAACAATAGCGGTCTGTTAAATTTATGTAAAATTATTTTTAATTTTGTGTGCTTGTTATTAAAATTATTTGACGGCTCTTTTATATATAAAACAAAAATTAAATAAATATATACGCAGTAATTAATTTTTTGTTAAAAAAAATAATGAATTACTAAAAATATTTAGTATAACAACTACTCATTAAAATTTATACCTCTTTCATTGATATTATATTACAATAATCAAACTCATTAAATTTGTATTACAAGTCTAATTAATTTTGTGAAATTGAGTGAATTGGTTTTTACGTTTAATATTTTATTTACACTTTGTGTGTGCTTTTGTGTTGTCTCAGATATTTTACGAGTTAGATCGTATGTGGTTTGTGGTCAAAATTCCCAGGTAATTAGTTTGCTCTTTGATGAACATTTATATGCTAACAAAGCACAGTATGTTAAACAGCAACAGAATTCAATCATTTGTTGTATATTATTTTTGCTATAAATATAAGCATCATAAAATAGAGTAATAATTTAAGTTAATAAATTGCGTGTATTTTTTTTTTTTTTTTTTTTTTTTTTGAAAAAATGCACTGTAGTACAAGAAATTACGTAATTTATGCTGCTTTTATTTCACATAGCATAAATCTCTAATATTAGATTTGCAATGAAAATAATTCTGTAAAAAACAGCTGTTATACGCTATGAAGTATAATAATAATATAGATTAATAGTAATAGTAACCAAACACAAAACGTAACACAACAAATATTGTTGTTATAAATAAAAACTCTATTGAACTAAGAAAAAAAAAAAAAGTGTAAGAACATGAGTCTTATGGAACTGAAACTTTAATCCCCTATTCATTCAAAATTTTACATTTCTACACTTCATAATTTTAGAATATTAAGGTTCCCTTTCTACAACATCATCAACAACAACAACAAAACTAATCTAAAAAGTTAGATCAATTTTACTATTATTGTTTTGGTCGTCTCATCGTCACAGTACTGACCCTCCTAATAAGTAATTATTATATTTATTATTATTATTTTGCTCTTGATTTATTCATTAACTGCATTTTGTATAGAAATTTGACCCTATATATATAATGAAACTATCATGTAAAAGTGGATGATTCTTTTTGATATGAATATGAAATAAACTGCTAACTTCAGAACATTAAAGCCCTTGTCAACTTATCTTTTTAACATTTACATATAGAATACTATCTAGATTGATCATTACCATACCTTATTATCCATGAATTAGCCTTTTCAACGTTGATTTTGTATTTATTTTCATTTTGACGGTTATTTCACATTATACCACCGCCAATCACAGTCACCGCGCTAGTCACGTGATAAATTTAAGACCCTACGTTCTTTACCCCTATTACGGCCCCATCTATACATTGTGACGTCAGATGCGTGAAATAACCGTTAAAATAAAAATAAATGAAAATAAATTCAAAATCAATGCGTTGGTGTCTAATTCATGGATAATAAGGTATGGTAATTATCAATCTAGTATTCTAAATAAAAATATAAGTAAGTTAACAAGGGCTTTAAAGTATATTAGACGTTCAGCAATGTATTCCATGCTGTAAAACGCTCATCTTACTAACAGAATTTATGTAATTTATTTTTTCCGTGTTCAAAAATATATTTTAGAAATTATTTTTTACACCTCTTATTACCCTACCCTTTATATACGTAAATGAAATTTACATTAATGTGTTATTAAAACAAACATAAAATATTCTCACCTTTAACGTTACATAAAATAACATGATAAAACTTAATATAATCATAACAATAGATTTTTACTATAACGTATAATATTATTTTGAAAAGTCAAACTTTAACATTTTCCTTCCATTTTTTTTGTTCTCTCTCTCTCTCTTTCTCTCAAAGGCACGTGGTGCGTGTTTGATTAGTAGGTTCCAATCAATCAATATTATGTTGGCAGGTTAGAGGGTGGGGTTGTTGGGAGGTGACTGATTACAACTGAGGGTTGCAGAGAGAAGCCAAGAGTAAACTATAGTGGAAAACCTCTGTGTGATTGCTAATAGTAAACTAAGTTATATGCCGACCAAATTTTCGTTATTATAATTTTTTATTTATATGGATGGAAAATTCTTTTACTACTTGCCTTTAGTTCCCTAAAGACAGTATTCTAAAAACGGAGGGGGGGGGGGGGGAAATAACGATAGATGGCTGTTGAAAAGTAGTGCAGATTTTTTTGAGGCATTAATTATATGTATCATCATAAATCATATAAAAAATGATTGAGTGAAAAAAAAAGTTAAATCAGAAAGTAATAATTTTTATAGCTTATAAATAGCATTAGAAGACTTTAATGGAGTTAGATTCACACGATGCAATATTTTTAATATGTGTGCAATTTAAAAATATGTTATTTTTCATTTTAGAGCATTAATATGTTTTTATGCATGTGTTTAATAATATGCTGTATGTTGAGTAAATATTTCTTTTTCTTCCTGACTATCAAATTATAGTCTTTTTATATG
Source organism: Ecdyonurus torrentis (assembly GCA_949318235.1). NCBI lineage: Eukaryota > Metazoa > Arthropoda > Insecta > Ephemeroptera > Heptageniidae > Ecdyonurus > Ecdyonurus torrentis. The sequence continues at coordinate 10,178,471 of OX439137.1, forward strand.
ATTTCTATGATCTAATAGTATCTAAATTATACAATAACTTAAGCTGATATGCATTTTTGTATGTAGGGTGAGAGAAATGAATAAAGACATTTTGAAATTTAATTGTGCACCCTCTATTTAAAACCATTAAATCTCCATACAATCTACATGCGTTCATTACTATATACGTATACTATAACAGGTAATAAAAGTGTTGAATCATATTCATATTTGAAGTATTTACCTTTATATTTAAAGGAATAGACCAGAAGAAAACATAAGCATTTATATCACAAAACACTTGATCCAACATACATAAATAACTTTAGTTTGTCTCACAAGCCAACTAGCTCCGTAGCAGTGATCAGAAAATTTCAATTTATGCAACCAGCACAACATTTTTTTTTTTTTTACTAATTTTTGCTTGTTTCTGACGTCAGAAACATGAATATAGTCTCGCAAAGTGCATACTTTACAGTATTTTTACGCTCTCTCGTGGGGCTACATTAACATTCTTGTAAAAATTGTCATCAGTTTTGAAGACCCCATTTTGTTTTTATTCATTAAAAAGCACATGCTGTTTTATGTATGGTGTATGGTCTATGGCTTTAAGTAAATAAGACAAACAGTTTGAATATAGCGTTGATTCGAATTGCATACAGTACAACATTTTTTTTTAATTCGATGCTACATTATATAAATCAATTAAAACGAACAAATAAAACATAATATAATTGCAACGTATTAAAAATAAAATATAAAATACATTATTATTCATAAAATATTTAAATTCTTTTTAAGCTTTATAGGAATTAAAACATCTGTTTGTATACATGAAGATCAAATAACGAGTTACTTGCAATCGTGTTTTATAATAAATTACTGAAATTTCAATAGAAAATAAGTTTAATTTTATATATATTAAAATTGTATAAATAAAGAGAGCAACTCCTCTCTCTCTCTCTCTCTCTCTCTCTCTCTCTCTCTCTCTCTCTCTCTCTCGTCATTTATAACACTTTGACGTACACCATTAATTCATTTTGTAAATAATATTATTCAAATATTATATCTCTCGTAAAATAATGTTCTGGAATGTTTAATTTTTAAAAGCTCAAAGTTTAACTTTCAATACACCGAGAGAGGTAAATTTAATTCATATTATAATTATATCTTTCAGCGAGAGTTTGATGCACTATCTGGATAGCTACTTCACACGTATAGTTACAATATTTATATGATTCATATAAATATTCATGAATACAGACGATTTTTTTCAACACATCTATCCTTTCCTTCATATCTTACCAAAATTTTGTAGGGTTTACCCTACCAAAGTTACCTTCTTATTTTATAAACTTTAAGTTACTATATTTCTAGTAAGAAATAGTTGCTTGAATTTAGTAACATTTTTATGCTAACATTTTAAATTAAGTTTGACAAAATTTTTGTAGAAGAAAGTTACCAAATTTTGGTAACTTTAAAAAAAAAAAACTAATTGATGTTACCTCTACATTTATTTCATTATTTAACCTAAAAAGATTGCAGTATTACTACTGTATATCTAAATTTTTTCTCAGTGTATATTTATAAAATAAGGATAAGGTAAGAAAATTACTCATATTACAAGTATAAAAGATCATTAACCTATACAGAACATACATACATGCACAGGGTAGTCATGCAGATACAAGAGTAAACTTACGTATTACATTACGCCCGTGTTGTTTATGTGGGAATGAAGACAGTCATTGCCTTATTTAGCTGAGGACATGAATAAAGGTGGGTGGGAGGGATGAAGTTTTTAAATTTATTTTCTACAACATTGTATAAAAGTGTTACAATATAAATAAATACTTTTTTTTGCAATGTATTATGGAACAAAACCATTTACACACAGAAAAAAATAAACTACTGCATTGAAAAATTCCTTTATTGTGTATATAACACATATTTCTATATTGTAAAAACATTGAAGTGATTATGCTGAACATCTTAACTATTATGTTGTATAAATATTATAATCACTATATACAATAAATTATGATATTATTACAATATTTTTGTTGTTGCATGTCTAGATATTGGTTTACTATGATGTATACAGTAGAATAGAGTGAACTTATAGCGGCGTTTTCTTTCATTTGTGAAGAAAAGTGTACTTTACTATATTTATACAACATTATATAGATATCCATTATCGTTTTTCCGTCTGATAGCTTTGGTTATTTGGTTTATTTGGTCTGTATAAACAAATTTGTTGCAAATTGTAGACCATAGTACTAAAAAAAAAAAAAAAAAAAAAAAAAGAAAGAAAGAAAAAGAAAGAAAGAAAAGAAAAGATATTTGACTTATATAGTCAGTCTCCCTTTATTTCATAATTAACATTATTTATTTTTCAATTATGAAGTAGCCATACAACTCACCACCTATTCAATCTGCCTACTGATGAATCATTTTGTTTACCCCTAGTTTTTTATATACTTTAAATCTTTCCGTTTTATCTTTTGTCTGTATAGAGCATGCAACCCTCATATACCCACTTAAAATGCACTTTAAGTGGATTGCATGATGATAGTATAACAAAAAAAGAAGGGTGTTGTTACAAGAGCTTAAGTTCATTAATATTGTATAAAAACACAAACGCGCGTGATTTAATGCACGATTTTTATCCTTTTGTATGTGTAACAGCTTTCTTTTGTTTTTTTCAAGCTTCATTTTTTTTCACCCCTCTTATGATTATAATAATGATTGATTACTATAAAACAAGAAAATTGTTTACAAACAAACTGTGACATTACAATAATTTATTTTTGTTGTAATATCTCAAAAATTGTTAATAGTTTCTATTGTTTATACATTTTTATGTTTGTAAGTTTCCTGCTTTCACAGTTTATATTCAAATTACCTGCTTTTCAGCGTTTAAGATAACCTAGCTTCACGTTTTTGTTTTTTAATTTTTTTTTTTTTTTTTTTCCTTTGATGATAAATCACGAGATATGCGATTATTATACTTGCAAATATTAACTCTTCTCACAAACTAGGGAGAAAACTTGTAAATTAGGCAACCTGCTTTACAATTTCTATATTGTTAGAAGTTGCCTACTTTACAGTTTTTTAACTTCAGTTTGCATGAGGGTACAGAAAATTGAGGGACATAATATACACGGAATTTTTTTTTCTAAAGTGTTACTATTTAGACTTTTTAAAAAATAATTTCGTTAGATACATACAAAGTTTTTGAAGATCTAAAGAGCTAACTATTTACCGCTGTAGAAATTACGTTTATACTAAGGAGTTACTCTTTAAACATTTTTCAAACGAGTTATTGGTTTGTACTGAAGAGTTACTGCTATGTATCTGAATAATTTCTTAAATTTATGTTTTCCGTGTATGTGTATGATGATTATATCTCATTCTCATTAATTAAAATTTTTTTTTTATGTTTTCAGGATAATTTCTTTCAATACCAATGGGAGAAATAAAAATACCCAAAAATTTATTAGCTAAAAACACGTATAATATACAAGTTAGTATGTCTAGTATCCCTCTTTTAAATATTTGTGATCTTAAATGCAGTAGTTTTCTTATAAAACATAAACGTGATTGTTTTCGCAGTGGTAAAAGATTGGAAATAGGTGCTCGTTTTTTGCCACGTCATCCCTGATTGGCTAGTGCACTATGCCGATAACCTCCATTTCTCCTTGACTATATATTTTTGACTGAATATATTATTTATTATATAAGAAATTTTCATTAAAAAATCTGTTAAAAATTGTTATTTATAACAATTACGTTATTCATGATATACTACATCTCATTATACTTTCTAAAAATATAAATTATTCAGACATGCAAATTAGCCGGTATGTAATTAGTGGGCGTGGGTGACTTGACGCGATGATATACGTGACCTTTGAGTATACGTGATTTGCATGTGATAAAATATATGACATATATATTAATATATAATATAACATTCAAGGACCTTTTTTTCTTATAAGGTTTTCAATAGGAGTAATTTCAATTTGAAAATTATCCATATAATGTAGAGTAGTGTTTATAGGCGTTATCAAAAACTCAATATTATAGTGCATTGAAAGTTAAAGTGACAGTTCAACTCATAATGAAAGTTAAGGTTGTTATTAATTTCTTGATTTTGGCAACTTGTAATTGATTATATTCATCGTTCTTGATTTAAACAAAAACTAAAACAAATTTTAATACTATTTTATATTAAAACCAACAAATAAAATCTATATCACATAATAGTCAAAAAGTGCAGTCAGAGAGCTGAAATCTGTATCGTTGAATCATATATACAAAGAGAGCATAAAAACAAAGGCCATAAACTAAACAAGTGCAATCAATTTCATTCATTCATCAATCAATAACCAACTGTAATAATTTACATATTTTATTGAACTTTTATGACGTTTTTGTGTTCAGATGTTTACAGTACATATCCTATAATTTATTATAAGGCTGAAAATGAAGTACTGCAGTGACCTTTTTTTGTAAACAAATCTGATTTGATTCCACAGTTACACAATAGTAACGATAAGTCAATTCTGATTAATGTTTAAAAAATTATGGGATCATTGGTCAAATTTTTGAAGTATGAGTTTTTGAAAATTTGCTCCCATAAAACTTCTTGCTGGTGACAATATTTTGTCTCCCTATAATCCAATATTCAAGGATACTGATTTTTTTTTATCATATTATAGATAGTTAAATTAAATTGCAAATGACATAAAAAAATAAGAGGTGAACTTTGAATTTCAGAGGAACAATAACTGTTAAGGACTAACTTTTTTTTTTCAAGTTTTCTTCCTCTCTTTTCATAACGCTATCGGTTATATTCTGTAATTATAGCAAAACATAAGAAAATTACTTCGCTATAAAATTGTAATCAATAGATCTCTATATTTATTTTAAATTTAAAATCAAACGTTATATTTTCGTAACCAAAATCAAACATCTTCGCATCTGCGCGTTCTAAATTTTGATAGTAAATAACATAAAACTAAAAACTTCATTTTTTTTTAAACTTTCAAACATACAAATGAAGTTAAAAAAAAAAAAAAAAAAAAAGTTTTATTCATTCCATCCACGTATTATTTTCCTCAAGTAAACAAATACACATCTGAGCTATAAAAATATAAAACTTTTATTTCTGCCTAAAATTTAGATTATTATACTGCAGTATACAATAGGGAGGTATAACTATATATTTATACTAATTATAATCATACATTTCTATCGATTATTTTTATATGACTATGTATCGATGCTTTCACAGCCCTTTGACAAAACCAAATCTGATACTTTTTTTTACAAACTAAATGTCGTAGAAAACTTGATATATATAGCTAGCTAGTCTTGCAATGGTATTGTAGAATTTACGGTATGACGTCACTAAGCGTTGAAAATCTAACGTAAATGACGTCACTAGAATTATGGCCACAATGAAATAAGCGTTAAGATTATAGACGTTGCAAACCTTTGATTCTTACGCTTGTGACGTCATTTACGTTTTATATTATTTTTAGTGACATCATAACCGTTCATTTTACAATATTTCAAAAATTGACAAAATTATACACGTTTTTATGATTAGATTGAATGCAGCATATATTTTGAATCTTAAAGGCAAAGTTCAGGGGTTACTTACAACGTGGTTTCTTCATTGTTGGATAATAAGATTAAGTCCTCATAAACTCACATGTGATGACCCAAAGCCTTTCCCTAGCCCCAGAAAATCGCGACAATCCTGTGAAATAAGCAATCTGCTCCGTATCTTTTACGTCACAAATACGGCTTTACTATAGAAAATGTTATTGCATATCTCGCACGATGAACGTAAGTTTGCGGTGCTACCATAGGGCTAAGGAAGAGTTTTGGAGGCATCATTATGTGAGTGTATAAAATTGTCAACTCATTATCTAACATTGAAGAAGCCATGTTATAGCCCCTGAACTTTCCCTTTAAAGAGACTGCAATGGATAAAAGAATATTTTGCAATCTACCAGAAGTTCCGGAACAGTATCGATATTATAGGTCCTCTGAGTTTGCGGCTACCACAAAATACTATAGTAGACTAAAACTTCTAACTAATTTGAATTACAATTATTATTATTCAGTATGTGGCTTTATATAGTTCTGTTCTACTATATACAAAAAAAAAAAAAAAAAAAAGAGTCTGTATGTTTTTGCATATTTAAATATTTATTACTTTTGTTTTTTTTATGTACCCTAAATTTATGCCAGAGAATTATTAAGACTTTTTGTATGTAGGGTAAATTACGTGCTCTTTATCATGTATTGTTCATTTAATTAATTAATTATTGATCGTGATAAATTAAGGGGAAGAGTCAGTGGTTGGATAGTTCAAAGAACTGTGTGAAGCTATACCTAATGAGTTTAAATTTAAACTAACAAGTAAGTAAGTTGAGATATTTAACTTTTAAAAATCATTACAATAAAATTGGATAGACGAGAAAATAGTTTTGCTTATATAAGATTATCATCTCTCTCTCTCTCTCTCTCTCTCTCTCCTTTCCTCTCTTTTTTGCTATAAATAATTTACTTATAGTATAATTTAATTTGATATAATGTTTTTTCTTACATTATTTAATAGTTTATTGTATTTTACATGTAATACTGAGAGACCAGACGGAGTGGGCCAGGCCAGACATGTACACAGTAGTTAGAAACCTCGCCCTTTCAAAACTGTACCTTGTTTTTTTGAACAAAGAAAATTATTTAATTTAAAATTGTCTTTTTATCATTTTTGTTTGGGTATACAAATAAAAAAATGGCAATAATTGTGTTTGAATTTATAATGAGCTCCACTGTTATGTGCCAAAATTCCACCAAATAATTTTTTTTTTTAAATTAATAATTAACTTTTCAGTATTTGCATGACAATAGATACCGTAATAGATAGTAAATAAAATAATAAAACAAATTTATTTTTGTAACTTTATAATTTACAGCGATAATATTTTATATATTTCGACATTTTACTCTCGACATTGTCTTTCTTTCCTTGTCTATATTGATTGATTGATTTAGATTGCAGGTTCTAAATGTTTAATCATAACAATTTCTAAATTCACATTCAATGATAAGATTGACAATGTTATGTTATATATTATCAATTTTGTATAACGAGTTATATAATATCTCTAATTATTGTTGATACACATGGAAAGAATAAAATACGGAAGATATTCTGCATTTATATAATTATAGCAACAATAATGCTAAATTGGAAGATCAGAAATAAATATACTGTACAACATAATATGTATGCTATTTAATATATTTATTATGCATAGCATGGATTGTGCTATATATTGAACAAATTGTGCTAAAAATTAGCTATAGCATAATAAATGACGTTATTTTTTGTCCGTGTATATTGGCTAAGCTTATATTACTGAAGTGAGTCTAAAAAACCCACTAGATTTTTTTTTATTACGATGATTATTACCATCACTAAATTATTATATTTCATATTTAAAAACCAAACGAACAAATAATTACAGGTAGAACAATATTGTTACCGTAAAACTGCCAGCGGTCAATAAAATATTCTTATTTTAAACTTTTAATGTACATAATTTGTTATTAGTAAAGAAAGAAAATTACATTACTATTATATCTGTATGAAATCTGTACGTAAATAATCATAGCAGTTGCTAGATAAATCTTTCTTTTCATTTTATTTCAAATTTAAAAAACACTGGAAATTAATGTTAAGAAAAGTATCAAATTGATTGTTTGAGTTATAACGTTCGTTTTTGATAATATATTATTAGAACCGTTTATTAATAATCATTGATTGATTTATTATTAAAATTGGAAAATTCAGTTTTTTTGAACTATTATATAAGATACTATTGCAATAATAAAACAAAATGATTTCAGCACATTACATAAACTTCTTACATAGAAAAAAAATACTACTTAAGGTAGGTATTAAATACTGTAAATGCAATAGGTAGACATATAACCTAGAGCACAGGTATTTTTATACTACATTACTATACCTAATACAGGTACACTATGCTACAATAAAGGTTTGACTCACTTAGATTAAGTGGTATTGTAGTTTATAACTACCTGTTCCAAATAAATATGTACCTATTGCAAAATACAGAATTCATGTACCTGCCAGGTAGTAATTTTTTTACGTGTATATTATGTTATTTCATTTCAGTAGTTTTTTATACTGACAGAATCTGAAATGTTGCTAATCAGAATTTTGTAAATGACTCCAGAATTTAAAATGTTAGACCCCTGTAATTTAAGTTTCTGGGATTAAACAGAAATTGAAATAGATTTATGTATATAATTCATATAATTTATATAGGTTTAAAAATTTAATAGTTTATTTAAATGCTTGAATCCCTTCCTCAGTTTTACATCTAAATATGAATGTTTTTTTATCTGAATTATTTTAAAATTAATTTTATAAATTTATCATCATAATTACTTTTAATCTATACTAAATAAACTTAAATTAAACCATACTTAAACACGTAAACTGTTTCTAACAAAACATTTATAATACTATTAAATTTTAAGTCACATTTTAAAGCTCTTACTTATAAATAAACCACGACAGGGCATTGTAAAGTTATTGTCTTACTCTCAAAAAAAAAAAAAAAAAAAAAAGCCTTTGTGTGTATATCAAAAAATAGATTTTTGGCAAGGAACAGTGCAAACATTCTCTATTTTTTTCTGCTTGTATGACTATAGAACTCAAATGGGAAATACAAAAAAAAAAAAAAAAAAAAAATCGTTGAAGTGAAAATTTAAAGGAAGTATACTTTTTACTTTTATATCATTTTTTACTGTGGTATTATTGGAATTGACATATTCTGATATTATTACATTGCAATTTGTATTTGTATCCTTCAAGTTTTTTCTATTGTAACAAAATTCTGATAAACTGCTGTGTTTCATACTATAGATCAAGGAAGGTTTATGTTGGCATTATTTTAATTTGTTAACAAATTCATTCCTCTCTCTTTCTCTCTCTCTCTCTCTCTCTCTCTCTCTCTCTCTCTCTCTCTCTCTCTCTCTCTCTCTCTCTCTCTCTCTCTCTCTATTCAATTGTTTGTACAAGTGCAAATCTCAGTTAACCCTTTGATAAAACACCGTTTTATTTACCATTTGAGGTAAAACTATGAAGTAAATTTCAATATTTAAATACTTTGTGACCACCTAGGTAAGGACCATGGTGTGAGGGTGGGATTTAGAACTGAGAGCCCCTTAGCCTACAGCTAACGTTTACAGACTCGACTAACGCGAGGCGGCCGTTTCAGTTTGGTTTGGGGGGCTAAGAGTCAACCCACCTTATAGTGCTTTGGTTTCGTGGGCATCCAGTTAATGAAATATTGTGCCACCGCACCCAGGAAAGGACGTCGTCCCAGAGAAGGCAGCAAGACTTTTGTCTCAAATAATATCAAATTAGCCCTAGAGACAACCAACCGCAAAGCTGGGTGGTAGCAGGTTGCAAGTATCTTAGCCACTGGGTGCATGCGTATAAGCCACCCACATTAATGAATGCGGTGTTAAAAACACAGACAGTAAAAAAAAGTTATTTATTCAGTACAATAAAACAATAAACAATGCTATGGTTTACAAAAGTTACAAATGATCAATAGGATACTAAAAAGAGCCATTAAGCTCAAACATATCCAAGGATAAAGGCAAAGTTGACTTTTTGAATACGTATATTAAGAGCTTTTTTTTTTTATACCAACTCAAAATTTAATATATTTAGTGTCACTTAAAGCAAAAACATTGGTAAAAACAACAACCACCTTAAAACACACACAAAAAATTAAAATTAATTAAAAACACCACTAACTTACCTCAAAATGTTTATAATTTAAACTACCCTTCAAAAAATATTTTATTATACGCTAACCCTATATATACTACTTTAACTACTAAAAAAAATTACACTTAGGTATATATACGTATAAAATTTTAATTAACTTACCTTTTGCTTGATCATCAATATTATATTAAGATACGTTATCTTGTTATATAATAATTAAATATAATTATATTATTATTATGGTAGGGTGATGAAATATTTAAATAATAAATTTTAATGCGCATAGACATAACATGATGTCATTTCCTTTATGACTTATAAATACATAATATGAAAAGTATTATTATATTAATAAATAAACATTTAATTTATTATATTATTATGTATGTTGATATATAAGGTTGGGCATGCAAATTTATAAATAAGATAAGAGTATGAATTTAACTTTTTTTTTCTTTTTTTTTTTATGAATAACATTTTATGATGTATTGAAAATTTTAAAATATTTTGTTTTAATTATGTTCTCTCTAGTCAGTTTAATTCGACAGATATATATCTTAAAGCTAGTTTACATTTTACAATTTGAAACGTTATTTTATGTTGCTATAGGGTGTATGCATTCATGTTACAGTCAACACCATGTTGGATCACTCAATAGCATGGGCCGCATAGGAAAATCACACATTTTGCCAATTTAAAAATACTAAGCAATATTTTTTGAGAGCATTGATGATGTTAAATTAGTATCTCAAGTATGTGAGAAAAATTAAAATAACACAAAATTAACCGATTTCCAAAGAAAATAGCCAATAACGAAGCTTGTCCTATATTGAGTAATGTTATTCATTACTCCAGTATGGCGTCCAAGTGCATTAAATATGACTTCATGCGTTGACACCCTATATGGTTAATTTTCATGATATTATTCATTTTCTTTAAAATTTACTATATATTAATATTATTATATTAAAAATCAAAGCATAAATATATTTTATCTAAAAAATTATTGTCTAAAAAAATTGCTTGAAATTAGAAACTATTAAAAAGGTATAAAATATATTAAAATTGTGTATTAATATTGAATAAATTAATTCATGATTGTGAAACAATGGGTTTAAATTGAAAGGTTCGTATTAGACCCAATAAAAGAAGCTATAAGTACTATGAAGTAAAATATCTAATATAGACCCGTTGCCAATCCTTGCGCTTTGTCGCCATGTTTGTGGTGCCTAATGCATTGTCCAGCATAACATCATTTTGCCTCATTTGTTACATAAATAAAAGTTTATTTCGACTGGACGTATTTTTCTCATAATTCTTTTAGGACCTAGAAATAAGGCTTAGATTGAGGTTTGAAGCTTTGTTTCCTATTAAAAAATAAAAATGAAATTTTCCCTATGCTGCCCTGTGTATTCCTGACCAATAAAATGGTGGCTCTTAAATATGAGTGCAACTGGTCTATAGTATTAATATGGGGCCACATTTATTTCATCCTAAATTATGTCTTTTTGATCAAATTAATAAATTTGATATAAAAATCTAGCTAGATTTTGAAATATTGATAGATATAAAATTAAAGTAAAAAGTAATATTTTATAAAAGACAAAAACATGTTGTTAAACACAATAATGGTAACAAATGAAGTAAATAAAAGGAACAATAAAGTCTTCATTAATCAGAACTTAAATCAAAGTAGATGGACATACAACAGTGTATTGTTTTTATATTATATGTTGTGTCTAGCTTTTTGGATCAATAAAATAGATTGAAGACAGATAAGAAAAAAATATCCAACAAGAACCACAAAACTTTTAGCAATAATACTTTGTTGTTTTTTAGGGGGGGAGCAATGTGATAGAAACGAAATGTGATAGAAGCGTATTTTGTCAGAAACGAATTCTGTTCGACAATGTTAAATTCCCTATCTCGAAACAGGTATGCGCGCAGGTAGCATGCATTGTTATAGTTATTGTTATTATTAAAGTGCAAGGATAATAATATGTTGACATGTTTAGATTTTTATTTATTTTTATTTTCATTTTATAAAAATGAAATACTAACTATTATCATCGATTTATTAAAAATTGCATGTTTTCCGTTGATGAAACTATAAAGCCGTGAAATATTTTGAAAATGATTTTTGGATGCATCTCATTTTTAAAAAATAAAAGTTCAAGTATTATTTCTTTGTACTTCATATATATTTCTCGCAATTAATTTTTAACCATTTTTTATTTTGCCGCGAAAATCAAAATCAATATTATTCATGCCTATGACTATTCAATGTTTTGACTAGAGCTTGTAGATAATCTTTTTTTTTTTTTTTTTTTAATTTTTTTTTTTAACTTTATTGTTACCTTGAATTTTTTTAAAAAGTTATCTAGTCAATCTTGAGATATTTCGATTTTTCCAGGTCTGAGGTTAATTCTTAAAATGTGATAGAAACATAAATTTTGAACTAAAAAAATGAACGAAAAAGTTGGAAATTGATACTATTTTTAAGTTGAGTTGAAAGGCGAACAAGTTATTTTAAATTGTTTTGACTTTTTTAAAATTATTTTAGTAATAACTAATAATTATAAATATCCAGTGGATTTAAAACAAAAACGTAAAACCATAAAATAATATATGTTTGATAATACAACCATGAAAATACGATATTATTTTTGATAATAATATTTTATCTGGATGGAAAAAATCAAATAAAAATAATGTATTACTTTATAAACTATTGTCATATAATACTATCTTATATTTTTCTCTGAAGGTATAAAAAAGCTTTTTGTAATTTAGACTTTAACCTGTGCGCACATCATCATAGTTTATAGTAATATTCTGTTAGTATTCAATTTTGATCGAGTTGAGCAGACGTGGTATTCAACTTATTGTGTTTAATAAAAAAAAAATTATTCACTTAACTTTAATTATGAGGTAAAAATGTGCATTCATGGTTCATTATTATTATTAGTGCTTTGTGTTATTATTATGCATTTCATTTTATTCACGAATGTTGGAAGTAAAGTTAAAACTAATTTATTTTATTAAAAAAAAATGTAAGTATAAACCGCATTAAATATCTCACCGTAAAAGCAAAATTTACTCTGATTATTTCGGTCAATGAGTGAATTCGGCAATGATTGCCAACATATATATTTTTTAAATAAAAATAAAATAATTGGCAAAATGAAAGAAAATTAAATTTTGTGCAATATCGGAACTTGTTTTTAAAACTATTTTTCTAATCAAGCCACTTTTACTATTGTTTTTTTTTTATTTATACCTTTTATTTGATGCACAGCACATGCATGCAGCAACAATTCATGTAATTTTAGTTAATTATATGATCGAGATGGCATTTACTTAGTCAAATTTAATTACGATTTTTTTATCGCGCGTTTCCGAAAGAAATATCGTACGAAAGAGCGCGATGTATCAATGAAAGTTTGGATTAATTACCTTTTGTTTTTTAGAAACTTTAAATTATTTTGACTTTGCTAAAATTATTATACTTATATTAATTATAATGCTCTTATCTAACAAAGTCTATAGTTTTTTTAAGATTGTTTTGAACTAAAATTAAATAATAATAATAAATATTATGAATGAATGGTCCGAATATTTATAAAATAGGAAATGTTAAACTTTACTCTTTATGGCATAAATGAGTTCAACATTCTTCTCCTTCTTTGCTAGTTAATAAAATTTCAAATCATTCCCGTTTTTCGCGCGACTTCTGCCCCTCCGCCGCAGGAATGTAGGTATCGCGCACAGGGTATACCCTTTTTATATAAACATTTTGTTATAACATTTTTATTCGAATTCTATTTTTTATTATCATTTTTATATAATCCATTAATTATTATTAGTGTTTATTATGACGCATTATTATTAGAAATTAAAAAATATTACTTAATATAGTCTTATAATTGCACGACTTAATTTAATCCACGGAAAAAACTATAGCATATTATAATTTTTATAATACTTATATAAGAATATTCTTTTTAGATTGAATTATTTTTATTAAACATCATATTATATAATACATTATATTATGTTTTCAAAAAGAGCTTAGATTCAGGTGTCAATCAATGCAATCGGCATTCACGCTGCACACCTGTCTTACCTGAGTGCACGCAGAGTGTCGAACAGAATTCGTTTCTATCATATTTCGTTTCTATCAGAGTGATACTGCCCGTTTTTTAGGGCTCAAATTTTTAGATAAAAACATTAATGATATTTTTTCTCATCCAAACCAAACATCGCGTCTTTAACAAAGGGCATAGGAAGGCAATGAGCCATTCAGACTATTTTTCATTAGCAGATTTTTTTTTCCTCCATTAACAAAATTTTCATGAGTTTTTTTGTTTGTTGTTGTTGTGATTTAAACTATAAAAAGGGGAGAATCGTTTGATTTTATAAAGTTAACTGCTTTTTTCAAATTTGATTTAATTTTTGTTGGCAGCAGTTTGTGATTTTAGGGCTACTTTGATCAAAACTAAGAGGAGAGAGAGAAGAGAGAGAGAGAGAGAGAGAGAGAAAGCATGAAGAGCGTAACAATAATTGACAAAGAAATGGCAGTTAAAAAGAAAGGGAAAAGTCTAAAAATAAAATTAAAAACTCGTATTATATATGACTTTGAATCAAATAAATTTACGTACATGAGTTGATTAAATCGTATTATAATTAATATGTTTAGGTTTATTGTGCTACTTATCTTTTTCAACGTATTTGGAAAATTTTATACTGAATGTATATAACAGCAAAATTTGTTATTTTATCAATGGTCCACATATACATAAAAAAATAATGTAAAGTAATAAATATTACTAGTTTTGGCATTGCACCAAAAAATTGTTTATTTTCCAGTAAACTTCATATCAATGTAACAAGTTAAAAAAAAAAAAGTTTTACTCATTCAATTTTTTTTTGTATTAAATATATAGCATCAAGTACTGTACGACAAGTTAATTAAAATTTTATAATGTAATTAACCATAAAAATGTATATTTATGCATTTTAACTCTTAAATTGAGGTTATCCCAATAAATTTTAACTTGATGTTACGATGGTTTTTGGAAAAAAAAACGTGATGAGAAGGGTTGATTCTCTCTCTCTCTCTCTCTCTCTCTCTCTCTCTCTCTCTCTCTCTCTCTCTCTCTCTCTCTCTCTCTCTCATTTTCTCGCAACTTTTTCTCTCCCTCCTCCCTCTTTCAAACACACACACATCTCTCTCCCTCTTTCAAACACACATAGCTACTTCTCTCTCTCTCTCTCTCTCTCTCTCTCTCTCTCTCTCTCTCTCTCTCTCTCTCTCTCTCTCTCTCTCTCTCTCTCTCTCTCTCTCTCTCTCTCTCTCTCTCTCTCTCTCTCTCTCTCTGTATCAACTCTCTCTCTCTGTATCAACTCTCTCTCTCTCTTTCTCTCGTCTCTCTCATTTCCTACTTTACTTGACAAGTTTCTCAACCCACCCTCTTAACTTAGCTCTAAAATTTTACGCCTAACACATACAAAATGCGTGTTTTCCCTCTACTACCAGCTAACTTAATGATAAACAAAAATATTTTTAAAGGGGAACTATTGTCATAATATATATAAAGTATAATATAGAAATAGATTATTTTATACATATATTTTCTTGATAAAATATAACTTAATTTACAGTAAATTAGATATGATATAACTTTGCTTACTTTCTTGTAAAATTTAATATTTTTGCTTGCAATTTTTTTAAACTCATAAAGAAAGATTAAATTAAAGGGAAAGATTTATGATTATTTATATTGTGCTTAGATTTAAGCATATTATTATAAAATTAAAAAGATATTCTTAAATTTAAAGAATAATATTGCAAGATATGTTAATGAAAATGAAATAATAGATGGATACTTCTAAATTTATATTGTATCAGATCATAGGTATATAAGGTGGAGTAAAATTTGCATTATGCGATATGGTTTTGCTTGTATATATTAAAATCGTATGGTATTTAATTATATAATACTGTATACTTCATAGTGATACTATAATATAGTGTATATGTACATGACGTCATACTGAATGCGCTTTGAATACATAAAGTAACAAAGAAATAAAATTGCTCAGTATAGGACAAACGTCGTTTTCGGCAGTTTTCTTTGGAAATTAATTTTTTTTTTTTTTTTTTTTTTGTTATTACGTATTATTTTTCTCGCATACTTGAAAACCTAATTCAACTATAAATATAGTTCCAAAAAATATTTTCAAAAGTATATTTAAACTGGCAAAATGTGTAATTTTTCAATACCTATTCATTTTATGCTATTATGTGCTATTATATAGACGAGCCTATGACGCAATGGTTTATGAGTACTGGTTTCACGAGTTCGATTGTCAGTTGGGATAGTGGTAGTGGCCCAAGCCGAAATTGGGACGTATCACAAATTCACCTCATCTCATTCATTTCTATTTAATCACACGTTTTTGGATTTATCCTACTGTGAACTCATTTTTATTTATATTAACTGTTATTGTAAAAACATTTTGCGCAATTTTTAAAAATTTATACCACATACAAATTTTGCTCTTTACTATATCTTACTTTAAATTACGTGAAACATAAGTTTTACTTCTCAAAAAAATAAAATATACACAACTCTTGTTTAAAAAAAAAGAAGTTTTTTTAAAGAAAATATTATACTTTAATTAAAATATTTGAAGTAGAAAGATAAACAACAACAATTTTAACAACGAGAGATGTTTTTTCTTTCACTCTTTTTCTCACTTGCTTCAAAAAGCTAAGATTTTTTTTTTCTAGACAAGATTTTCCTTCTTGTAATTAAGAGTAACAAAAAAAAAAATGTTAAGATGTCTGAAAAATTTTATGAACAGCTTGGTATAAGCTTTAATTTATGTACGTTAATGTATGCTGTGTACTTCATTTTTTTTCTTACATGTAAATATATTTCCATGCTTAAAATTTCATGTGTATATAAAAAAAATCTTAGAAGAAGTTGAAAAATACAAATGTTTGCAATTAAAAAAGAGGATTCTTTTTTGTGTTATAAGAAAAAAAAATTGGAAAAGAAAATAAAAAAATGCGGTGCTGCATAGGTATATTCGCTTGTAGAGCATAATACTTTGGTAAGCGTCTACTTCATTATACTATTACTTTGAAATGAGTTTTACAGAGACTTTGCAGCGGAACTTCATATTTCTTTTGAGTAGGAACTTATTTGCAGTACAACATTGTTGAAGCAATATATAATATGTAGTTAACTCTTCCTTTTAGTAATATTATGGCATACAAAATATGTATTTTAAAAGTGGTTTTAATTTTAAGGGATTATATGCGTAGGAAGCTTTTATCTCCAAATATAAAGCTGAATACATTATCAAAGTTTGTGGTGACATTTGATCACAATGTGATAAAAATTTCAAAATATTTGACCACCAGGTAAGGGATAAAAATATAGTATTAGCATGGGACTTATATAGGCTTAATATTAAAAAAATAAAGCTTTTATTTATTTTATTTTATTTTTTTTGGCTTTTAACAAGTTTTGATTAGTGAAACGTAGTAACTGATTTTCAGCCGTAGAAAGATATTACAAGATTTTAAAATATTATTGTCTACTATAATTGAAATATTGAATATACGTAATTAAATATACGAATAGAAAAAAGTAACAACAAATTCGTAAATATTTAACTTTTCATTTGTAAATAAAATATCATTATGTTCTTATTTATTCCTTTATTTTTTTTCGACTTATTATAATTATTTTTTCTTCTTCTTCTTCTTCTTATTATTATTATTATTATTATTTTTTTTGGAATCATCAAAGTAAAGTATAAACAAATCACTTCCGTGTAAAAAAAAAATATCAATAAAGTTTTGAATTTATATGTAATTATAATTATTGCCAAAGCGTTTATTAACTTTTAATTTAATTACAAACCAATTAATTTATAAACAATTATTTAAATAATATTTACTAAATAAATATTATTTAGAAGCTTCAACTGAAAAAAAAGCTATTTTAATTTTGATTAAAATTGGATTATTTGTTGTTTTTATTTATTACTATGTTAATATTTTAGCAAACTAAAAATAGAAATAAACAAACTGAAATATTTTGTTAAAAAGCAAACTTTAATGAAAAGCGTGATAAATTTTTTTAATGATATACTATTATAGAAAAAAAATTTTGCTTAGAACAAAAAAATCCAGTAATTATATTTTTACGGTTTTACAGTGATGTGTTTATGAGTGCGATAATTTGTCTTTTTATTTTGTGTTAACTAACTTAAAAAAAAAAAAGAATAAATTAAAAACAAGTAAAAATAAAGACGTTTAGTTTCAAGTCGGTAAAAATATTATCTTAAAAAAGAAATAAGTCTATAAAATTGGAATTATTACATGTTTAAGTGGCAATGAAGGCTCTATGTATATATAAAAAAATATTTGACTGGCAGTATTATTATTTTCAGTTCACTACCAAGAAAACAAGTACTATTATTATTACTTTTTTTTAAAAAAATTTTATAGCTTCAATTTTTATTTAATATATTATTACTTAATATTAGTAGTGTTAAAAATATTGTAGATTAATTTTTAATGTACGAATCAATTGAAATAATAAAAATAAATTTTCATTGCATTCTGAAATTATCTGTTAAATGCTTCTTACCGGTGGGGGAAAAATATTACACTGCAAAATACATGAAAGTGTAACCACAGTATGTCATTTTAATTCCTCCGTTTTAAGTTTTAAGCTTTATTATTATTTTTTATTATTAATATTTTTGTATATAAAAATTTAAAAATTGCTTAAAAGGAAGGCTCGCATAGTACACGGAAAAATAAATAAAGTAATTTATGCTGCATTTATAATTCTTATATCTTATACCGTATAATTATATATATCTTATAACCGTATATAAGAGCTAAAATTTTGCTTTTGGGGAATAACATAAGTATGCTGAATATGTATGAATCATTATGCTATAATATAATCGCTATACAATATAGCATTAATTATGATGTTGCTGCACTGAGCTATAGCATAATTATTATTTTATTATATTTTTATTTTTGTCCATGTATAGGAAATTAGGGGCAACTAGGGGTCTGTTTTCCAGTGCGTAACTTGTTGTCTTTTATCAAAACCCCGCATCTTATTTACATTTAATTAATAATTATAATTACGTACTTAAATTGGATTTATCTTATGTTGCAGTATCACTGTGCAAAAGTTTAGAATTGCATCATATAATCGCAAGTACTTCGTACTTCAATTTTTATCATTAAAAAAAATGATAAAAAAAAAATTAAAAAAGGATAAAAATATATAAACAGAGTACTTTACAATGAGCACCAGTGCACCAAATGAATATTATAATAATATACAAGAAAATATATATTTTTTAAAGTTTTAAAGTTCTTTTAAAATTCTAAATATACTTATATTAATATAATTTCATTCAATTATTTAAATAATCGTCTCAAATTTTGTATAGTATCTTTTTTAGACGGTAATATCGTGTATATGTAAAAAGGAAGATCATATGAAGGCTTAATTCTATTTATAAATAAAAAAAACTAGTTTTTCGATTATTTATATTAAACTTTTGCTAAGAAAGAAGAAGTAGAAAAAAAAGCGGACGTAAAATTTAAAACTTTATTCAAGGATTCTTAAAACTGTCTCAATAAATTTTATAGTTTTTATAAGCAAAAAAATTCGTTCAAAATTATCGTACTAAAAAAAATAGTAAAAAAAGGAAAGTAATAAATTTTTAGTGAGTCTTCAAACTTTGAGATTTAAAATTTTAAGATGTATAAATCAAAGTTTGCTATGCAAAAAGTTTTTTTTTTTTTTTTTTTTTATTTGTTAACAATTTTGCTACGAGTTATATCAATAAATCATATTAAATTCTCATTAAAATTCATTAAATCTATGTAACTAGGTATACTTAAATTATACATACTTAAAGACATAGAAAACAAAACAACATGTTCTTTAACACATAATGGGATCTACAAACTGACGATAATTTTTACCACAATGTAAATGTGGCCCCACAAGAGAGCGTGAAAAAACTGTAAAGTATGCAATTTGCGTGAAAATTTCTGTTTATGACGTCAAAAACAGGCAAAAACTAGTGTGAAAATGTTGTGTGGGTTGCATAAATCAACATTTTCTGATCACTGCTATGGCGCTACAGTTGGGTTTTGAGACCAATTAATATTATTTATGTAAGTCCCATCAAGTGTTTTGTGATATAAATGCTTATGTTTTCATGTTCCATCTATGCCTTTAAGGGTTGTAGTATAGAGATTGCTTGTATCTCAAAAT
Organism: Ecdyonurus torrentis; assembly: GCA_949318235.1. Lineage (NCBI taxonomy): Eukaryota > Metazoa > Arthropoda > Insecta > Ephemeroptera > Heptageniidae > Ecdyonurus > Ecdyonurus torrentis. Next base: position 10,198,643 of record OX439137.1, read on the forward strand.
CTAAAAAGAGAACTTTCAAACTTTATAATGAAGCCATTTGAAAGTTAATAGTAACAGCTATACCTATCATAAAAATTTCAGAATCTGTGACCATTAGATATGAGAAAAAATAATAATTGTTGAGTTTAACATGGGCTTTTATGGGACTAAAACTTAAGAAAAAAGGCACCATTTAAAATCTAGCATGGTGACCCCCTATTTTATTATTATTATGAGTTCTTTTCTTTCTTCTTCTGTAACACCAACACCGAAATTTTACTTGATTCAAGGTGAAGGTGAGAATAATCCAGTACCGCAATTGTCTGATAGAAACTGCAGGTGGCATATAGAGGGATCACAAACTAAGCACTTTGCGCACAATGTTAGCTGTGCCAAGAACTGCAGCTTTCTGCATGACATGCTTTTTTGCATTATTATTATTTTAAATTTTTGAATATACTTTATTAATATTTATCACTGTGTAAAATTTCAGATTTTTACTTTCTGTAAAACTTTTTAGTTTATCCCGCAGTAACTGATTTTTCACCTTAAAGTTAAAGGTATCCTTTATACTCTATAAATGTATATCCTTTTATATCCTTTAGATCCTTTATGTATTGTATTTGCCACCATCAAGACAATATAATAAAATTATATATCATAATGCATGAACAAATTAATTTAGTTGGTATGAATGTAATATAAAAATTTATAAAGTAATGTTGGTATTACTGACTAATATTATATACCATACATATTATAAAGTACCATTATATACAATGCATTATATATTTGCAATGTGATGTTACTACATATAACAAATCATACATCATCAAAGTCAATTGTTAACTTGTATCCTCATCATTCAAAATATAATTGAAACAATAGTAAGAATCCATATACATAAGTATCAAAATTATATTATTTTTATATATAAATATATTAAACGTTCTTATATTACATAATATATATTTAAAATGTAGTAAAACGGTCAAATACACTCTCGACCTGATATATCATTCAATTTAATAATAAGGGTCAAATTTATTTACAAAAGCTATATAAATATCCACTTTTTATATGTAATTAATTATTTCATTTTAGTTCAAAAAGTTCAATAATATAATTTTTTTATTGATGAATTTTCCTTTCATTGTTTGGTTTAATGGAGATAAGGCGTGAATAATAATTTTATTTCAGATAATGAGGAAGTCTAAAAAGGGGGGGGGGGGGGTAATATTATTTCATGTTCTAAAAGAGGACATTGTGCTCAATCGATTGATATGTGAGTTACTATTTTATTTCATTGAGCATTTTTAATTAATTGTTGAAAATCAAAAAATGACGTCACGGGTTGCAATGTATGCCCATATGGGCATAGGAAAAAGTTGCCACCCTTGACATCATTTCGCTATTTTTAAAAATTAATTAAAAATACTTCATGGACTCGAAAATGAAAAATTTGAATATCTATATCGATTCAAGATTATGCTTTCTATTAAAATAAAATTACCCCTTAATTTTTGCTGTCTTACCCATTTTCATATTGTGTTTGCAAGTACTGTACAAGTTCCTATTCCTCATCAGTGCGATGCTAGTTTAGTACAAAAGAACGATTAATTTCTTTGCAGAAATTTTACGAATCTTCTTTTTACGCTCAATGACCAAATGTATAACCAAAACAAATGCAATAAATATACTGTACTGTATTTTAATTTTATTTAAGGTGCATAATATATAGAAAGAGAAAGAATTTAATGATACTTGATCATAGTTAAAATATACAACAATAAATTTGTAACAGTTAATCAATTTTGTATAATATCAATAAACACTTTTTTATGAACAAAAAGGTAGCGTATAGCATAACATTATAATAATAATAATAAACAAACACGTGTTTTTAACAAAAAGTAATCACATAATGTTGACATATTCTCCATGAAATATTTATAAAAGGATTAATAGCAATTATTATATAAAACTATTTAAAATAACACGAGTCAAAATTTTGGTATCGTATAGCAATAAAAAATTATTAGTAATTTTTTATAAATAAATTAGAATATTGAATATCCTGATACAAATATATTAAATCAAGTTTTGGGAAACTTAAAATCATATAATTATGGATTTGAATACTCATTATTCGAATAAATTTTATTTTTATTTCGCTGTAAAATCTGTTAAAACCCTTGTCAACTTACTTTTTTATCATTTAGAGGACTAGATTGATAATTACAATACCTTATTATCCATGAATTAAACACCACCACGTTGATTTAGTATTTATTTTTGTTTATTTTCTTTTTGACGGTTATTTCATGTATCTGAATGACGTATAATGGTATATTATGGTTCTAGACGTGATCATGCTGTAATGCCATTGAATAAAACTAAAATAAATAAATAAAGTATTTAAATTAGATTTTCTAATCATGAATTTAATGCCATGCAATGTTTTACTATCAAAAGTTAATATTTATCTATCGTATTTTTATTTATTTTTTTTATTATTTTTTTTTTACTTCTCTATTATTGTAAAAATGTAAAACAATTTTTAATCGTATCTTACTTTCATAGCAAACTGAAATATATTTTATATGAATTATTAAAAGATTATATTATTGTATATAAAAATCATTTTGGCATTGCTTTCAATAAATTTTATTTCCTTTGATCTATTCGAATTTTTTCATTATAAAAGTCATCACATTTTAAATTCTTTGTTCTGCTAAGCTTTTGAAAAATTCCTTTTAAAATGTAAATTATAAAAATATATATTTTTGGCTTACTATCAAATTGAATTTTTAAGTGTAGTTTTTTGACGGTGTAAAAAAGTCGAAATTTTAGAATATATAATTAATCATTTTCATCGTAAAATACAGTGACGGAATTTAAAATTTTCTGGAAAAAAAAAAAAGGCTAAAAAATAATACTCTATAAATGTTGAAATGTTGCCTATCTTTGTAGCATAAAATGCACTACTTTATTCGTAAATATAATTTTTCATTTTCGCAACAGAATTGGTCATGTCATAAGTCATAATTGTTTCCTCAAACATTGGAATCACAACATTATTATTATTATAATATTTTTTTTTTTTGAAAAAATTATTAATAAAGTTTATCTATTTTCGTATTTCATTTTTCCGTTTTTTTTTTTTTTTTTTTTTTTTTTTTTTTTTTTTTTTTTTGTTATTTCTTGCATAATATTGTCCCCCAGAAACACAAATATTTGTGTTGTACGTCAAAATATTTTATTAACTTTTTAACTGTACCATTCAATTTGTAAAATTTCAATTCTTTTAATAATAATAAAAATGTAATATGATAAAATCTCATTCATTTCAAACGTTCTGTCTAGATTTATTTTCTTTTTGTGATTTTGAAAGATAGAAGCATCAGTGCCAATTTTGTAGGTATGAAATTTCATAATACTAGGAAAAAAAAAAAAATTGATGATTTTTTTTTTTCAGTCGTGTCGAATGTAATTTTGTCACCAGACACCACTGCAGAGAAAACAAAGTCTATATCGTGTTCAAGAAAAATAATAGAGGGAAAAAAAGTCCTTAATATAATACGTGTGTATGGACTTGTACAACACATAACATAGAAAATAACTTCATTCTATTTTCTTTTATGAATAAAAATAGAATAAAACTTTAATGAAAATGTAATTTATAAAATACAAATATAGTATTATAAAACATGATATTTCCAAAAGTGAAAGTAGAATAAAGATTTTAATTTTATTTACTGTACACTGTACTGTAACAACCATGGAGATATATTTGAAACTTTGTAAATACACGGTATTATACTATATTAAAGACGCAGATACATGATTCCTGAAATTGTCATGCTTTATTTGTTTTAGTTGCTTTAACACGCGAACTCACAAGTTGTCCACTCATTCTAATGGTACTTATAGGTATAGGCGAAAGGAAAAGTCACACAGACTTTTTCAGTCCAAAATACCAAGTATAGTACCTGTCAAGACCCGTACAGCAAAAAAAAAAAAAAAAAAAAAAAAAAAAAAAAAAAAAAAAAAAAAAAAGACGAGGAGGTAAAAATTAGGGTTTTGGGATTTGGAAGCTAAGCGGCTGTGGCCTAAAATAAAAGGAACTGCTCCAGTATTCACCTGAATCGACGATGAAAGGAAACTACAGAAAACCTATACGTCCAAGGCAGCCGACGAGAGATTTTATATAAGTTAATATTATCCTGATTATATGGTATATCAATACCTGCTCCAGGCTATAATGTTTACTAAAGGATTTATATACTGTAACATGTGTTTAGATTATTTGTTTCCTTGTTCTTTTTCTCAACCAGATTTAAGTTGACATTTTTTACTACCTTTAATATATGTATACCTTACATTTTTAGCACGTACGTAATAATAATAATAATAACAAAAAAGTTACAGAGTTTAAAGAAACGAATGTATTTTATGTTTTTTCGTTGTTTTTGTATAAAGGTTTATAAAGGTCATCGAGGTTATGAAAAAAGGTTAACATACTTTTTAACTGCTAAAAAAAAAAGTTTTTTGTTAAGTACCTTTTTATAGCAATAAAAGGCATTAAAATTGTAATAAAATATGAAAGAAAATTTTACGTAAAAGTATCAAAGTTGCTATTTTTAAGTCTACATTGTATGTTTAGAGACATTAGATTTAAAATTTCTATAAAATGTATTTTATTCTTTAGTTTATTGCATTTATATGGAAATTTGTAAAATTTTGAACACCAAAATGTAAAACTCAATATTTGGGGTTCAAATTGTGTTTAAATAGTTCAGTTTTAAATTATGTATCATATAGAACAATATTTTAGTAAATTTTTTATGAGCAAATATCGTTACTTTGATAAATACTTTGCAAAAAGAAAAAAGAAAAGTAACGACTATAAAGACATTTTTAAACACATTGCTTACTGCAAACAATTTGCTATTTTAATATAATATAAGACGTGTATAATAAATTATATTTTTTTCTTCTAAGAACTATAGCATTAGTCTAGTTTAAAATTTAATGATAGTGATAAATGAGATACAATTTAAGTGGTCATTTAAGCTGAGGGACCATTAGTGGTATTTTTTAATTTATTATTTTATTATCATTTTTGGTTAGCCTAACACAAGAATATTTTTTTCTACCATTATTACAATAAATACTAAATTAAACTGAATTTTGTTATTTTGCATTTATGCATCATTGCAAAAATTAATAATAATCAAGGTTTAATAAACCTTGAATAATAATATAATTATTAAAATAAAAGAAATAAAAATATTATAATACTGTATTTTACGACAATTTATATATTTAGAGCGCACATTTTATTTATTTATTTATTGACCAATGCAGTTTCCTTTATAGTACCGACTTATATGTAGTCAATTCTTGTTGCAATCTCTACTTATATCCTGTTTCACCTGTAGTTATATTATAGATTTACTTTGTACATTTTCAACGTATAGCGACTGCTGTGACTACTGCAGTGTGATTACTGTTTTATCGATTATATAATTAAAAATGTATGCATTTTTTTATAGACAAATGAACAACATAAAAAGCATTATCTTGCATGGACTTGATTGAGTCATTCTAACGAGCCTTAAAACTATAGCAGAAACGTTCACTTATAGCATTTTAGAGTGCGCGAATTTGGAACCAGGTGTATGGAAAGAATAAATTACGTAATTGATTATGCATTTATGTCATTATAGCATAATGCAAAATTTAGAACGAAATAAATAATTATACAGTATAATATACAGTACAATATAATATTTATGCTTTGTATTCTTATGAAGTATATAGTATACATTGATTATGTTGTAAAATGATTAGGTTTTGCTGAAAATGACTTGTTAGTGAAATTATAATGAATTTATTTCTGTCCTTGTGTGCATTATAAGGTATAGAACTCAATTACTACCAGTATTTTTTTTTTTTTTTTTTTTTTTGAAAAAATATAATATCTCCCGGACCATTTAGGGATGAAACTTACAAATTTGGATACTTAGAGTATAAAATAAGTTTCAAGTCAATTGCTTTCAAGTCAATATTTATCAAAGTGCTATCACTTGCAAATCGAATTTTTCCATTTAAATTACCGGTAAAATCCATTAAGAGATCATTGTTATTAGGCGTAAATCATCTAAATAAGTCTCTGTTTAACTACTATCAAACATTTCTAAAAAGCTAATGAGTAATGCCAACCCAATTAACAAATTATCCAAAAATAAATGAAGTATTTATTTACATTTGATTAAATACGTTAAAAATATCAAATTGGTGCCCAATTAACTTAATTATTTTAATTACGATATTTTGTACATATCTAAGTATATAATTATACAAAGAAAAAAATAGTATATAATTATTAGAAGTGTCAAAAATTTGAAACCTTGTTTTTCTGAGACGAATAAATACCTCTAACAAGTTAGTGGTCATAATTTTTTCAATTGACAGGAAGTTATGTGGTTAATTTTATTTGTCAGAGAGAGAGAGAGAGAGAGAGAGAGAGAGAGAGAGAGAGAGGTGAGTATTTTTACTTTTCTTCTATCTTTTGATATTTTAATTATACACCTTTAAAAAATTTATACGCTTCACCTATAAACATTTCAGGTAACATTTTTCTCCACATGTTAACTTCCAAATGGATAGTACTTATCAATTTACGTATATATATTTTTATGGAATCTTTTATTTTAAATTAGTAAGTTGATTATTTTAATTTTATGGTCTTGTATTTTAAACTTAAGGGAAGTATTAGGAAAGGTCATTCATCTAAAACTTAAAAGTTAACCTCTTTCTTTTTTCTTGTTGTTGTTGTTGTTGTTGTTGTTGTTGTTGTTGTTGTTGTTGTTGTTGTTGTTGTTGTTGTTGTTGTTGTTGTTGTTGTTGTCATGTGAAACAAAATGGTATAACCGCATTACCTCATGTGATGAAAATCTTAGTACCCATATCCATTATTTTAGAGGGGAACATTTTGAAATTAACATGGGACTTTATGGGCTAACAATTTCAAATTATCGTAATAAAACCCCCCAATATTTTCTACTTGTATTGTTTGGAAAAAAAATAATAATTAACAACCACAAACAACAACAAAAACGTTTTCGCAGCTTTAAATTAAAGTCAAAACCCTAAAAGTAAGTTTTTATTATTTGATGTTTTAACTCTATATTTCTACAACCAAACAAAATAGCTGTCAACCTTTAAGTTGTATTTTGTATTTATTAAACAGATTTTAAAAGTAAAACCATATTGTGCCAAATCATTGATTTGTGAAAGCATATCTGAAATTTACAAAACTGAATTGTGGTACAACAAATTTCATTATATTATTATTATTATATTATGCTTATTTTTTTCATTATTTACAATGCTGTTATTTCTATTATGTAAATTTTGTATATTTTATACTATGTAAAAAAATAAAAAAGTTCAACGAAGTGTATGATATGCTGTTATTGTAATTTTCATTTATATTTTTAGTACGTACCGCAAAAGTGGAGTGGATAACAAAATAACAAAACATAAAATTTGTTATATCAAGTGGGCGTGAAAATATCTGGGGTGTTATAAGTGAACGTAATTTCATACATATCAGTGCGTTTGTCCTGTTTTATATTTATGTAAAGTTTTATTTATATGTTCAAGTACATACTTCATGGATAAAAGAAATTACATAATTTATGCTAAATTTTAAGGATAACTAAAAATATTTAGGTGCTACTTTTCGTACATGTTCTAAAAGAGGACATTGTCCTGAATCGATAGATATGTGAATTTCTAATTATTGAATTAATTAAGTATTTTAATTTTTTTTTTCATTTTAAATTATTATATTATATTATATAAAAATATATATATATATATATATATATATATATATATATATATATATGTATATATATATGTATATATATATATATATATATATATATATATATATATATATATATATATATATATATATATATATATATATATATATATATATATATATATCGATGCTTTCACGTCAAAATAGAGTATTTGCACTTTCCACCAGCGTGGCGAAAGGAGGATCTGCACTTTCCACGCAGAACAGTGCGTGGACTAGTGGCCATTTACTTAACATTGCAGATGTTCTACGGCGGAAAGTGCAGATGCTCCATGCACTCGCCGCGCTGGTGGAAAGTGCAGATACTCTTATTTTGACGCGGAAGTATCGATATATATATAATTATATATATATATATATATATATATATATATATATATATATATATATATATATATATATATATATATATATATATTATATATATAAAATTTATTGAAATATTCCCACTTGACTACACGTTTAAAACTACACTTTTCAATAAAACTGATCACCAGAAGATAGGAAATCTTTTGACTTCAGAATTCTTTTGTAAAGCCGTAAAAAGAATTGGTGGAGTTTAGCTTTTGGGGGAACAAAATCACTAAGGAATAGTGGTTGTAGGACCACGTGACATGAAAATTGGGGAGATTCTGTGCAAGAGAGAGAGAGAGAGAGAGAGAGAGAGAGAGAGAGAGAGAGAGTAGAGAAAACAAATCAATAAATCCACATTTTATTTTAAATTTTATTTAACATTATGCAACTACTAACAAGTAATCTCTTTCAAAGGATGAACTTTTTGTTTTTAATTAAAAGCTAGCGTTAATTTGTTGGCTTCAAAATGTAAACAACACTTGATGATTACGACGATTGAAAGATAAAGTTTGTCAGCTCTCTCCTTATCTCTCTCTCTCTCTCTCTCTCTCTCTCTCTCTCTCTCTCTCTCTCTCTCTCTCTCTCTCTCTCTCTCTCTCTCTCGGAACTTTTTTCTCTGGTATAATCTGTTAGCAAAACATCGATATCTCTACAGTTTACTTTAATAATATAGAAGAATCATAGCTACCGATATAAATAAAAAAGTAGGTTATGAATTAAATAAATAAAGGGTATTTTACTTTATAAAGGGTTTTTGTCAATATTTTTATATCAAGAAGAGAGCTTTTAACGTAAGTTTGAAGCCTTACAATATAATTATGATAATTCTTTTCTAAATTATAACAAATCATTCATGTCAAGAATTCAAAGGAAAAATATTTTAATATACTTTGATTATTTCAAATAGAAATGATCTTTCAGTATTTTTTACATATTCCTGTCTTGCTCATTATACGCAAACTTTTTTTTATATCTTATTTATTTGATTATTAATAATCAACCTGAATTTTAAAGAGCTTTGAAATAAAGCCAAAAGGGAATATAAAATTTAATATATTTGCTATCCATCAAACATGCATGAAAAGAATAAATTACGTAATTAACGCTGCATTTATGTCATTATAGCATAAGTGTTTTTAAAATTCTAACATAATATACAACTACTGTATGCTGTGCAATATAAAATGACAGTAATAACAATTATAATGCAGTATATCGAAGTGACCGCTGCCAAAGGGCGTATATGCAATTTTGGCCAAAATTATTATTTTATTCAATTTTTTAAAATGGGGTATCATTTTACACGTTCCCTGAAATTGTTTTAACGATTATTTTTAAAATTATAAACGGATAATCGAAATAATATTGAGCGACTTCAGAGGAGAAAGGTTTGACTAACTAGCATTTTTTTTTTGTCTCTCCTGTAAAATTATGAAAAATGCACATACGCCTTTTGCTGCAAAATGGCCAAATTCACTTACGCCCTTTAACCACGGACATATCAATGTGAAATAATGTTGCACAAAACAAATGTTGCTGAATTTTCTTGTCCAAGTGTTATATATATTATATATATATTTTTTTAAGTTTATCAACTTGACTTAGCATTATACTGTATATCGATAAAAAGAATACAAACATATAATGTACAGTATAAGTCAAGTAATACATTAAAACAGTAATTAGTTTAATAATTGATATGACAGATCATAAATCTAACTAATAATTATATTAACTTTAGTTCAAGGTTGAAGAAAACAAACAAGATATATATTTAATTAAAAAAACAAAAACATTCTTTATCGATCAAAAAATAATCAGGTCAAGAATTTTTTTCTTTATGTAATTAATTTAAAATAAAATTTCATTCAATATGTAAATTTTATACAAAAAAAAAACTATCTTAGTGTAATTTATATTAACTTTATGATATAGAATTCGTGAAACGAGGAAAAAATTGTTATATTAATTATTACTTTTTAAGCGAATATTTTTAGATAATAAATTATTTTATATAAAAGCCTGTAGGCAAAATTGTTATTAAGTTATTTAATCATGTTTAAATTTAAAAAAAAAAAAAAAGTATGAATTTTGTTGTAAAATTTTATAGCAGAAATAATAATAATAAAAAAACGAGAATGTTTAATTAGTAAGAAATGGATCGAAAATGACACGAAAAAAATGTACTTAAAGCATTTAATATCTCATGTAGCAAAAATTTATAATTTTCGACTGCGATTTATCATTGCACTTACTTATTAGGACGCCTAAATACTTTAAAATTCTTAAGTATATGCTTAGAAATACTTTTTAGAGTCTTAGTCTTTAGGATTCTTAAGCAATCAGGTAACCTAGCTGTTTTAATAAATCGCATTAATCGTACTGCAACTATTATCACTGAAAAAGTAAAACCAGATTTCAAAATTGTTCTATTCTACAATATAAAGTAACTTCTGAAATATTCAACAGAATATTGTTTTGATAAAGAAGTGGAATAACCATGTCATACAACATTACAAATCTTTCTTCCGTACATATGCTTTTTAAAAGAATTAAAATATTAATATTTGAATTCTCAACTTTGGACAATTGCAACTTTTTTTTATAAACATGGCATATCCAATAATTTTTACAAGTTCCTCATTGTCCAAAGTAATGAACTATAGGGGGATCCTCACGAGACATACTTCCAGGAGACATACGTTCACTTGGCATACACAATTTAGGCCCAAGGTGTGCAGTGGACATACGTTCAGGGGACATACGTGCACTTGGCACTATACACTGTAGGTACACACGATTGTAATACCATAGTTTACCATTCAAAAACTGGTGGCAAATTTCTAATGTTATTCCTATGAGAAAAACTTGTGCTAATCCTAAATGCTCAGAAATATTATCAGAGGCGAGTGTACAGATTTTTTTTTCTTTTTAAGGCGGGTAATCTTAGGCATAATAATGTAAGAAAATGAAACAAGGTGCACGAAAAAATTACGTATATAATTTATGCTGTATTAAATAATAATTTTATTTTAGAGCACAAATGTTGATATTTTGAAATAACAACATTAATTATGCTGAACACCTTAAGTATTATGCTATATCGTATAACTTTTATAAAATACAGCATAAATTATAATGTTATGCATATATTTGCTGCATTTATATTTATAACATTTTTTTTTTGGTCCTTGTAGAAATAAACAAAAAAAATTACACCAACATATTGCTGTTATTTTGTAACAATATAATTTATCTGAAATTCTCTATACTAGTACGTTTTATCGTAAATTGCAGCATTATAAAGTTGCTTTTTAGACATACTATTTCATAGCATTATATTTATAATAAAATAAATTGTACAGCTTTTGTCAGTATAATACATGATACTCGCTATTAAATTTAATTAATATGCATAACATTACAATTTGATCTATTTTATTATTGTATATAAATGCACAATATTGTAATATCTAATTACAATATTGTAATATCTAATTAGTAAACTTTTAAAATCAATTAATATATCTACTAACGTGAGATTTATGACCGCACAACAGTTAAGTAGATTTTAACCAAGATTTGTGATTGTTTTGTAGAATAATTGTATATTAAAATAATTGGTATAATGTAAATTACAGTACTTACATAATTTCTCCTGTAGAAACTGCACAATCAAACGATCATATTCCTGAAAGAAAAGAAAAATAATATTATTTTTTATTACTTTTTAAACATACTTTTAATTTGAAAGTCTCTGGATGATTTTTTAACTCTAATAAAATTAGATGCACACCGCCTTTCTCGGTTCATAAAGAAATCATAAAGTTACACTCTAAAAATTGGTGCATTACTTTACGAACCCTAACTTATTTAAGATAATAACTTTTAAGTTATTATGAGTAGCTAAAATTATACATTTTAGCAAGTTATTAACAATAGCTAATTTAAGTTGTTTTAAGTTTATTTTTAAAGCTATTTTAAGTTAAAATAGCTATTGTTAGTAACTTGCTAAAATGTATTATTTTAGCTACTCGTAATAACTTAAAATTGATTATCTTAATTAAGTTAGTATTCGTAACTAAAGTAATGCACCATTTTTTAGAGTGTATAAGTATATAAATATCAGGTTGCTATAATATGATATTGAAGTTAAGTTTACAATTATTATATTACAAAAAAAAAAAGTTGAAAAAAGGAAGTGCTTATTATGCATACGAGACAAAATATCAAAAAGATAGTACCAAAGGAAATATCGTATTTGAAAATTTTTTACTCCCATCTAAAAATTAGTGCATTATACTTTAGTTACGAATGCTAACTTATTTAATAGCATCACTTTTAAATTATTATGAGCAGCTAAAGAAATGCCTTTTAGCAAGTAATTAAAAATAGCTAATTTAAGTTGTTTTAAGTTGTTTGTTTGTTTTTTAACTATTTTAAGTTAAACTAGCTATTGTTAATAATTCTAATTCGCATTCTAATTATTGAATATTCACGTGAGTTATGAAAAGTTAAATGTTCTATTATTTTAACTCCATGTGTATTTTTCCCATACGGATACCATAGTAAATTTGGGGTGATTATTTGAATACTAAATATAATAAAAATAAATAAAAAATCTAATATTGGTCCAGTATCTCGCTTCTACAGAAACGTAAGTTGTTTGGTGTTTCAGTACGTCTCTATCGCATCAAATAAGTTCTTCTAAAGTTATCATGAACCCGATGCGCGTGGTACATCTGCTACAGTAAACCCTATAGATGCATCACGCATCAGGTTCATAAAAATATACGTAGTATAAAATTTCTGTTCTACTACACGATAGTAACTCTATCGCGTCGGAACGGTTCTTTTGAAGTTATCACGAACCCGACGTGTAGTAGAACAGATATTTTATATTCTATATTATTATTTTTTACTTCTATCAGTACAGACAGCATAATAAAGTCAACAGGCAAACGTCAGTCTTTTTCATACATGCTAAAGAATTTCTTTAACCACTGATACATTTTGATGTCCAAATTACATATTATTTAAAAGGGTTTATATTGACATTCATAAAAAAAAAAATCCGTAATCCTGGTTGTCTCGTTTACTATGGCAACCCATACTTGAATATTAGCTTTTATTATAAATTGTGTAACTTTAAAATAAACAGTACCATAAAAAGTAATTATAAAATGTCAAAAAAATAATGTAAATTATTTTGCTATCTAATTTAAATATTTTCCGTGGGTAGTAAAAAAAAAAATTAAAAAAAAAAAATTAATCCTTTTAAAAACCAAATATATAAAATTCCTTTTTAAAACCCCTTTCAAATACGATGTCTCTTTTTTTGTTTGGTTTTAAACGTGATTATCTCTTCATATTTCCTCGCTTACAAAACGCAAGAGAGTGTGATACAATGATTATGAAACTTAACGAAGTGAATTCATAATCTGTGCACGTATGTTCACTAAAATTATTGATTTTATACTCATGAACATGAAAGCTCCAGTAACTTTCCAATATTATCAAAGCTTTAATAACAAACTACACGCCTCTTTTTATGCAAACTATAAGTTTATATATATTTGCAAGAATTTCCAATTTTGAGTATAATAGAAAATTATAATTAATTTTCATTGTTTACTTAGAAAGAGCTATAACTTTAACAGATATAATTTTTTTTGACGATAATGTTGAAAATTGAGAAGGTTAAAATATAGATTTAGGTTTTATAGCAGACATAAATTTTTAATAAACATGCAGCAATAGAAATAAAATAATTGGAGAGGAAAATGTTTTATGCGTGAGATATACGAGCTTTATGACAACTAATTTGGATAGTAAAAATATTTATTTAATCCATTTTTAATTTTATTTTTGTAGCGTCAATATTAGCATTCTTTAATTTGATATATCCATATACATATTATTATATAAAATACTGTAGTATAAAATTTAATTTCCTGTCTTCATAGGCATCATGATTTAATCAACAGTTATAAACAAATAGATAAATAAATAATAGTCCTTTTCCCTGGAATTGAACCTCTTACATATATCCTCCTGGTCGCGTCAAAAGGGCTTATTGATCAGCAAATCGCTTTAGAGCATATCTCCAGTGATCAGCAATATTAAAAGTTAGGGCGTATCTCCAGTAATCTTTAGTATCTCCAATGGAGATACGCCCTAACTTTTAATTTTACTGATCACTGGTGATATGCCCTAAATTGATTTGCTAATCAATGGAGAAAAGCCCTTTTGACGCGACCAGGACGATATAGGAACTGAACCGACTCGGAATTGATTTGAATGGGAAATGAACTGACTCTTTCCCTATCGATTCAGTTCTACCTTTATTATTGCTCTCCACGATCCCTTTATAATAACACAAATTTACATATTGCTGTATATTAATGTATTGAATTAAATATGCAATCTAGCTCTTTAATTGTAAAAAATAAGTCTGTGATAGAAGAAATTCATTTGTTTTATCTTTACTGGGATTTCACTCGCTATAGCTCATGGTGTGCTATAGCTACAGATGGTATTATACACTAAAAATAGGACCTTTTGAGTGTTTTAATGTTTTACATAACAATGCTTACCCGTTGAAGTGAACGAACTACACTTTACAATTTTTGTTTAAAATGACCGATCTACACTTTAAAAACTTCCAACATCTCCCATCTAGTTCTGCTGTTAAAACGCGTAGAAGCGCCAAACGTATACGTTCATATACGTTCGTAGATCGTTTATTTTGAGTGAAATTTGTAAAGTGTAGTTCGTTCACTTTGACGGGTAAAAATCAATAAGTCACTATTAAAATAAATTTTCTGTGTTATTTGTAACATTGTGATAACAGCGAGTGCAAACCCAATGTCTTATACAGATAATAATAATAATAATTTTATTTAAGAAACATAAACGGTAAGACATATGAATTTTTACCATTATATTAACCTCCATCAAAATTCAAATTTGTTAATATTTTTATCTATATATTATACTTTGTAATTTCTGACATAAAAATTCTAAATATATATTAAAACTTAAAATCTAATTACTAATGTTCATACAAAGTACATTTAAATGTGGTACATTTACAAAATATCGTTCGGAAAATAGTTTTTTTTTTCCATATACTATAAAATGAATTTCTTGAAAGATGTTATAAAAATTGGGAAATGACAATGGAATATACTGTTCACAAAACTATTATAACCATTTTCTTGTTGTTATATAAAACATTAGATATAAATATAGACATTAATGTAGGTTTAAATATTTTATAGCAAACATAAATACGAGCTCTCCCACACACATAATGCTTACGTCATAAAAGTGCATATAATGCAAAATTTATGCAGTTGTTTACGTAACCTTGTATATTGCTATATAGAACACCTACAAACCTGATAATAAAAAAGTAGATGCACAAAAGTATAAATTCAACAGAAAATTTCTCATATAAGAAGTGTCAACTTTATATTGTATGATATACTTAGAAAACAAATGTTTAGAGTACCGAAGTGTTACAAAAAAACTTTCATGATAATAGAACGAATTGCAATACTGTATACCACTTCTACTTTCTTTTACTTGAGTACTCCCCGTTACCCTTATACCTGTTATTATATGTTAACAGTCTATGTGTTGTGTGCATGGGGTTGTGCGCAATGTTGCCACATATATCTCACTTTTACTATTTTACCATAAGCATAATGTACTGAAAGTTTTTGGTAACACTTCGGTACCTATGAAATGTTCTGACTGTGTTCTGACTGTGCGAGTGCACAGCATGAGTGACTATATAAATAATAGTCAAATCAAACTAATAGATGCTGTCGATGAAAGTATGATGACTTCAAAAGATACATGAATCTCCATTAAAATTAGATAATACTCTTTACTCATTTCACTATAGTATACAGTATATGCACTGGTAGTGAGTAAATATTTTAAATAATACTGAATCTATTCTTTACTCACTAGTATCGAAATTTGGATAATTTTAGGTGCACTCACAAGTCAGCCTCCTCTAAATGTACCCATCAAAGCGATACCGCTTTCTTTAGAAAATAGTTAACATGTCATCTTAAGTGACAGCAGCGTTGCCAGATTTAACCTTCACTAATGGAGCTGCAGGTGTTCTGTGAGGTTAAATCTGGCAACACTGCTGTCATTTAAGATAATATTATGTTGACCATTTTCTAAAGAAAGTGGCATCACTTTTATGGGTAGATTTAGAGAAGGCAGAGTGTACTCTCTATACTTGAAATGTTTAGAGACAATGTATGAAATGCTTAGTGAGCACCAGTTTCAAACTTTACTAGTCTCTACTACTTTGTATTCTCAGTGTATTAAAGTTGTAGACAATAATTAAATTTAGATTATAAAGTTATTAAAATAACAATAATAATAAAGACTAGTAGGAAGTAAGTAATCTTCAGCTTTAATGAAGTGTAAAATAAACTACACTTAAAGAAACGTAAGTTGTTGTTTTTTTAATTATGATAGCCGTGCTATTTAAAGAAAAAAACATGTATAGATTTTTAATTTTGATTACAATAATTTTGCAGTTTAATGACCTGTTCACATTGAGTAATGAATTTATAACAATAAGAGACATTTTTGTCTAATGCAATAAACCTACTCTTTCAAGTATTTCAGTCTATCGGGACCTCAAGAGTGCATAATGCAAATTTCAATGGTTTTTAAATGGATATAATGATTATAAAATAATTTTTATAGTATGTTGAAACAGTTGCACCCTGTGACCACTTCTTTATGCAATGCAATAATATTTATCTTAGAGACTTCTCATCATTAAGATTATAAAAATTGTTGCAAAAAAAAAAAAAAAAAAAAAAAAAAGTCATAGAGCAAGATGATCATTGCGTCCTACGACATAATTTTGCACTTCTATAGTATAACTCTTTGTTGTTGGGCGTTCACCATTACCATACTATACAATAGAGTGACTTTGTATAGTGGAGTTTTAATTCTATGGTAGTAAAAAGTAATTTCTTTGTACAGCACAGTTGAGTCAACATTCTTCAGTCTCTACTTTTAGTTTGTAGAAAAAAAAATATATAAATACAATTGTGATAATATATTTTTTATCATTCTTAAAAACTCGCGCTTAATTTGCAATGTTATTATTGT
This sequence comes from Ecdyonurus torrentis, assembly GCA_949318235.1. NCBI lineage: Eukaryota > Metazoa > Arthropoda > Insecta > Ephemeroptera > Heptageniidae > Ecdyonurus > Ecdyonurus torrentis. The sequence goes on from OX439137.1 coordinate 10,216,032, forward strand.
TATTCGTAAACCCTGTTTTCTTGCGCCAAAAAATGCGCATTCCATTTGAATAAGCATAGGTGATCGTCATTTTTCGTGCAGAGAACAGGGTTTACGAACAGCATTTTTATGAGAAACTCATGCTCTAAATTTAATAAGTATAAAATACATTATCACATTCGTGTGTGTATGTACATTATATGATTGTGTTGTCTGTTTCAAAAATTATTTTTCATCATACAAGTGGAGCAAAATCTGCAAAATAGTTAATTACATAACTTCAATTCTAACCATTAACAATTTATGCTATCAATATCTATGCTTCAGAATATTTATGAAGTATAATCATTCCACAAATAGAAAAGAATATACGCCGAAAAAAATATATACGAATATAAAATATATATTTGTCGTAAAAAATTATACCAACTCACAGCTTGAGTTAAATATTAAATTTGAAATTACAAACTTAAGCATAAGGAAATTAAAAATTTCATGAGCTTTAAACAAAAAACGCATATACCAAACACGCAATAATGTAATTAATAATTAATCTCATTACTTTCGTAGTTTCTTTTACCTAAAAATTTAAGCAAATAAGTTTTAAAAAATATTGGAAGTTGGCATTATTGCTGTATTATATAAAAATGCGTATAAATATGCATTGATGATTTTATATCACTGTATGAAAAAAACCTACTAAATAATATAGATATGCAGAGAAAATAAAAGAGTTAAAAACTATGATAAACAAAATATAATATATCATGCAGAATAATATTCGACTTTCAACTACAGTATTCACTTCCTACTCTCTCTCTCTCTCTCTCTCTCTCTCTCTCTCTCTCTCTCTCTCTCTCTCTCTCTCTCTCTCTCTCTCTCTCTCTCTCTCTCTCTCTCTCTCTCTCTCTCTCTCTCTCGGTGTGTCTCCCCCTCTTTTTCTCGTAAATTTATTTAAATATACATTCTCGATTCGTATCTTTGCTTGAAGCGAGATTATATTAAATTGCAAACCTGCACATATCCATGCAAGACTAAAAGAAATCACATAATTTACACTGCATTGATTTCAAATAGCATAAACGTTGCTTGTGAACTTGCATAAATTTTTATGATGAACAGCACAACATTTTTTTTTTCATGCAATAAAATTATTATTTATAGCATAAAATCTTGCTGATATTATGAATGAAGATTTCTGTTGAAACTATGAGCGAGGATAATTAATTTTTTTCCGTGCATATTATGCATTTCTATCCGTGTAATTATTTACATAATCACAGAGCTTATATTAAACAAGTTAGTAAAACAAAAAAGGAAGAGAGCAACAGCTCCAAACATTAAATCCATATTATAAACTATTTAATTTATGTACTCTAGACTATTATATTAAATGTACTTTAGAAATTTACTTGTGGGTTTGAAACTTTATGAATTATTAACTCTCTTTTTAAATTAAATAACTTTTTTTTCTTCTCTTTTCTCATTTTATTTAATTTATACTTTTATATACATAAAAATATATGTGTATTAAAAAGTTTTTGTAAAATATTTAGGTATACATTACATACACTTTTCATTTATCTCTCTCTTTAAAAAAAAATAAAAAAAAAAATATATATATATATAATTTAAATTTCAAATTTTACGTTTTCAATAGAACTTACCAGCCGTGCGCGATAGCAGATGATACTGTATACCCCACGTATACCCCTATTTCCTATTCCGCTAACTGAACCACTGGCTAACTAAGAGGCATAGACAACATGAAAACATAAGCATTTATATTATCACAAAACACTTGATGGGACTTACATAAATCATATTAATTGGTCTCAAAACCCACCATAGCAGTGATCAGAAAATTTCAATTCATGCAACTCGCACAACATTTTCATACTAATTTTTCCCTGTTTCTGACGTCATAAACAGAAATATTCACGCAAATTAAATACTTATAACAGTTTTTTCACGCTCTCTTGTGGAGCTACATTTACATTCTGGTAAAAATTATCATCAGTTTTGTAGATCCCATTTTGTGTTTAATAATTAAAAAGAGCATGTATTGCATGTTGTTTCATGTTTTCTATGCTTTTAAGGTAAGGCCCTATACCTTCAATACAATATTAAACGATTGAGCCACTTAAATAAATACGGCTACAGCTTGTGATTCAGTACGAGAAAAGCAAAAGGAAACTCACAATTTTTTACCGTTTAGCATTGCAGTACCACAGTTTTAGTGTTTTTGTGAGAAAATTACTACACCAAAACTATAAAAATTAAATTAATATAACTGACAACTTTTTAAGTAAAATGTTATAGGGTAGTTTTCATCATCATTTAAATTGTATTTATTTTTATGTTACATTGAAATTCAAGGGAAATATTAAAAAAGTCAAACGGAATAATGTAACAAGTAAAATGAGTATAAGGTTAAAAAAAATCATATCGAAATCTTATTTGGAATACGAAAAAATAGCTTCAAAAAACTTTTTTTAAACGAAATTGTTCAACTTTGGAACCAACATAGAAAATTCCAAAAGACTTCCATGGCTTAATAATATGACTTTATTGAGACCGATATTAGGACTGGTCAACCCTTTTTATATATTATAACCTTGACTACAATTTTATCATGATTTGTTATACAATTGTTAAGACATTACAATAATGAAACAGCTGTATAGAATAGATTTGTATATTTGAAAATAACAAATCAAGTTAACAAGCTATAAATATGTTAAATAGGTTTACTTTAATAAATATCATAAAAGGAATAAACCAGAAAAAAACATAAGTATTTATATCACAAAACACTTGATAGGACTTACATAAAATAACATTAGTTTGTCTTAAACCCCAACTGTATACATATAGCGCCGTAGCAGTGATCAGAAAATGTCAACTTGAGCAAACCGCACAACATTTCCATACTGGCTTCATACTTTTTCTGACGTCAGAAACAGGAATAGTCACGCAAATAGTATACTTTACAGTATTTTCAAGCTGGGTCCACATTAACATTCTGGTAAAAATTGTCATCAGTTTTCGAGATCTCATTGTCTTTAAATAAAAAAGTATTATGTGGTCTATGACTTTAAATATATAAGCAATAAAAGGTTTAATATTAATAGACATTAAATCAAAATGTATTACACATAATGTTATATTTTTAAAAAATTGAAAACTCTCAATAAAAATATTACAAAAGCATAATTTAGATCAGTATAAATAAAAATATACAAAAGTTTTTTTTTACTATAATATAAGCAGTTATATTAACAGATGATATTATTTAACAGTATAATTTAATATTTGTTAAAGCATTTTATAAAAGAAAACAAAAATGAAGAGCTGTATTTACATTTTTTTTCTTTTTTGATGAAATGTAAACACAGAATATAGACTATTGATTTGAAAGTATAAACACATTGAATAATTCAAAAATAGATTTTCATTCATAAAAATATTTGAACTTGAACTTTTGAAGGTTAAAAATTAATTTTATTCTTTAAGTAAATGACGCTTCTCTCTCTCTCTCTCTCTCTCTCTCTCTCTCTCTCTCTCTCTCTCTCTCTCTCTCTCTCTGTCTCCGTCTCTGTCTCTCTCATTCACTCTCTATTTCCTAAGACGATAGATCATGAATTTAAGTTTGACACTAATGAATGGTGATACATTCTATTTTTGTATGGACTAAACTGGCAAAAACTTTAGTACTGCAGGTATAGAAAAAAAGTCTTGTGTAGCCATATCGACTTCTAATATTTACTTTTCAATTTTTTTTTTATACTCAAAAGTCACAACCAATAATAAACGCGTGGTATTGAACTAAAAAAGCATCTGCAAATTTAGAACATGTAATTCAATCTTTAAGGCACGACACTTTTAAAAAAAAACTGTTTTACACGTAAAAACTTCAACATATTTTTGCTAAATACATTTAGCATTAATCCTGATACAGGATGCACCATAATTAATAGTTTCAGTTTTTTAGATTACTTTTTATAAATTAAAATGAAAAGGCAAAAATTACATTGCTGTAACTAACAGGGAAAATAATAGACAGTATTTTAACTGGGAACCCTCGCACTTTTATAGGCCATATCATTTAGGTCACTTACCTAACAGCTAAGATAATAATACCCTAATTGACCCAAAGTGTGACCCAACTTTTAAAGGATTTGACCCTGAGAGGGTTCCAGGCACTTAAAATTTTCATTAAAAACCTTTTATAGTCTCACAGTGACTTAAGGGTTGTATATACGTAGATGGCTTGTATCTCAAAATTTAAAAAGAAAACTTTGAAACTTTATGTTGCCATTTGAAAGTTAATTGTAACAGCTATCTATGATAAAATTTTCAGAACTCTTTACCATCAGATAATAATTAAATTAATAATTATTGAAATTAACATGGACTCTCATGGGACTACTACTTCAAAAAATTATAATTTAAAATCTAGCATGGTGACCCCCCAATATTTTTACATTTTTGAAAAAACCATTTTATCACTGTGCAAAATTTCTGATTTTTCTTTCTTTACAATTTTTAGACAAATCCTGCAGTATCTGATTTCCCGCCGTATTGTGATAATAACGACTTTGACGTCACTAAGCGTTAACACTAACGATAAAATAGTAAATGACGTAATAAATTGTTATAAACGTTAGGATCACAATGAAATAAACATCAAAGTTGGGTCGTTGCAAACCAATTCAGTCTTAACTCTTGTGACATCACTTCCGTTTTAATCGTTAAAGTTTCAGCAAAATGACGTCATAACTGTTCATTCCATACAATACTTAAAAAAACATTGCAAAACAATAAACAGTATTTCAACTATAATTTTATTTAAAAGTGCAAATGTGATTAACATGTTAAAATATCGTCTAAAAACCCAACGCTCTAAAAATGATATTCAACTATAGCTTCCTTATACATATTCATAAATATAAATATATAGATAGTATTTCATAAAAATAAATTAAGTGTAGAACTTAAGTATTTCTTCTGTTTTACAATTTTTTTTTTTTTTTTTTTTTTTTTTTAGTACGCAACCACAATTATGCCTTATATTAAATTTTTTGGTCAAGGATGCTAAAACAGAAAATACTTTTTTGTTTATATATTATATTTTTCTCGTTACATGTAAAGCCTAAAGTAATAAACATTTTTCATAGCACATGTTTCCAATATAAAACATTAAAGTTTTAAATATAGAGTGCTGCGGTAATATATGGTGAGAAAAGTAATTTATATTTATCAGACGATGATGAAGGAAGCGCTTAGAGAAGAGAGAGAGAGAGTGAGAGAATATAGAGAGAAAGGATCTCCAAAAGTCACTTTGAATTACAAACAACGTTCCAGATTGCTATACGCAAAATTTCAGTAACTTTAAATTCATCGATTTCAGCCATTTCGATAAACATTTTAATATCGATAATTTTTAATTATTTTGCAGCAGCCGAATTATTCTTCAAAATTTTATCGTTGCACAAAGAAAAATATATATATATATTTTTTCCCCTTTGACAAAATGAAAAATTGGCCTTAGATAAGGTAACTACAAAATTTCCAAAAATTTAGGAAACGAAATAATAAAAACTTCAAATTTTCGACCGTTATATTACTATAATAATTACTTTTACACCAATCGATTAAAGCGATAATAATAACCTCCCAAACTCTAATATTGCAAGTATCATATATATTAATCGTTATCAATAATCGATTAATCGTTTCTTGTATAAAAGTTTGACTGTTTATACAATCTTCATTTCATTCTGTCGTATATATATTACACTGTACCTACGGCATAAAAGTTGACGTGCGCTAAATCCTTATACTTTTCTTGCAATGCTTACATAGCTAGTATTATATATATACGACCGACCGGATCAATGAATTATATACTCGTAGCAAAAAAACTTTGCACACAAAAAAAATAGTTCAAGGTCGTCTGTATATACTTTTCTTTGTTTTACTGTATATTATAAATAAACGTTCTTAGAAATTAAATAAATTTTATTTTAAATCAATATAGCGTGAGATTTTATTTAAATTTATACTCATGTATAATATATTTAGGTATATTTATACACTTTTAAGTTTGTCATTTAATTGATTTATTTTTATTTAAACACTATTTAAAAAAAAAGGAACTGTTGCCTTTGTTTATTAACTTGTTAATATTGTTAACTATTTTTTATGTTTATAAAATCTAGCTTTTACGTTTTTTTTAGAGACAATGTTTGAATGTGCATTTAAAAAAAATATAACAAGACAGAAAGAGTGCGTATGTTTACTCAAAATGCGGAAAAGGTAGTGCCGGAAAAGGAAACCAAGTGACGGTAAAAGTGGGAGGTAGCTCAGGCCTAGCTTGCTGCTGGCACCAACCTTTCTCCCACTTTTACCGTCACGTGGATTCCTTTTCCGGCCACTTCCTTTTCCGCATTTTGAGTAAACATAAGCAGTCAAATACTAATGATGTTCGTAAACCCTTGCTCCAATAAATGCACTATTCCATTTAAAAAGCATTATGTGATCGTTATTTTTTTTTGTGGTTTGGGACACGAAAAACAAGGTTTACGAACATTATTAATAACTAATAAGTACTCATTGGCTTCTCGTCTCGGTTTAAAATGTGTATCAACGTCAGGACTTATACTTACATTAAGGGTTAGTGTACTTGTTAAAGAGACGGGAAGAACGGTTTCTATAAGTTTATAAAGATCGACTAAGGCACACATGCATTTGTACCGAAAGCTACCAAATTTTTGTATTTTCAGCGTGCCAAAGTAGGATTAAAAAACAACAACATATATTCTATAGGGCACAATGATAGGGCACTTACTGATTTCCACTATCCATTCCTAGTATTTTAAATATATCAAAGCAAGTTAATTTGTTTCCTTACATCTTTTTAAATTTATTTACCACTGTTAATTAAAAAAAGTGCGAGAGTTAATCACATAATTTTTCTCTGACTCCAAACTCAAAAAAACTTGTGATCTATAGTGACAATGTATTTGCAAGATTCTTAAAGTTAATAAAGAACTTAAAATAGCACACTGTTAGTATTATATAGGTATTTAAAAAACAATAAATTATTTTTATTCACAGTGTTTTATCGTAATTGTAATAGGGAAACAGAGTTCGGTTTTATTTATAATAAATCATGGTTTGAAAATCTTAAGTACTTAGCTTTTCTGCTTTCCTTGCCAGTATATTGAGAGAGAGAAAGAGAGAGAGAGAGAGAGAGAGAGAGAGAGAGAGAGAGAGAGAGAGAGAGAGAGAGAGAGAGAGAGAGAGAGAGAGAGAGAAAGAGAGAATTTATTGTTTAAGGACGACTTGTTAAACCATTATTTGTAATTTATTATTATACAAAGAAGGATAAAATATATATATTATTGATGAAATTTATATAAACCGTTTCAAGTCGGTCAGTATGTGTATGAAATTTAAATAAACCATTTTTTTATTTTCCCAAAAATCATTTTTTCTTGACTTTATTTATTTTTACGCAATCATTTAAAATAAGAATAGCATAAGAACTCAAAGTATAAAAATATATTATCAAATACTAAATAGCTATATGGTGAAAAATTTATACATTACCTGCAAAGTTTATCATTTATGACATTTTCAAAGTTTTGCTACGAAAGCACTTATTAAATGTAGAAAACAAAGAGATAATTAGATTACTTCTATATCATGAGTGGCTCTTCAGTGTAGTAGAATAAATAACTGTTTTGTGTGACACAATTTGAACCCTTGTTCATCAATATGCATGTCTTTGACACTTTCATACTCTGCAGTTGTAAGTGAAACTATCATGATGAAGTACCTCCGTGAATACTATACACTCACAAAACAGATTGCTTATTAGTTAAGAACTCACTAAACATTTCCAGTCTTGTAATCGTTATCTAAATTTTCTATAACGTTAACGTTAAGTTGATTTCAATTTAGGACAATAACTTTAACAATAACGTTAACTCTAATTTATCCTTAACTATAAAGTTACCTTGAACGTTAACTATAATGTTAACAGAGTTTTTAGACGATATGTATTTTTAACAATTTATACTGTATGTTAATTTTTTTTTTTTTTTTTTTTTTAGTCAGTATAAAGTAAAAATTACTTTCAAAATGTAACGTTTTATAGTTAACGCTATGTTAACTACAATTTTTGTTAATCTATAACTATAACGTTACTTTTTTCAATGTTGCAGAAATAACCAGTTAACGTTATAGGTAACTTAACGTTAACGACTTACGTTAAACGACGACTACAAGACTGAACATTTCATACAGTCTCGAAATATGCATATTTATGCATTCGTTAACTATGTTAAAAGAAAACCTATAGAGAATTTACAAAAATTTGGTGGAAGAGATTAAACATTTTTAGTATTTTTACTATGCCACACTTAAATGAGTATATTGGCATGATAATAATATTTAAGGAAATAACCATGTGTAGACAATGTGGTATGATATTTTATGCAAAATATAAATATTACCCTGAAAGAAGTATTGATATACTATACATTGTCATCTAATTTAGGTAAAATCTCACCTAATTTAGGTGAATCGCACCTTTATTGTAGTATGTTTCATGTTTCACCTGCATTAGGTATAATGTATTATTGTTGTATAACTTTTCTCTATGCTTCAAGTAAATATTTAGATTTACCATTTTCTATCTGCAGGATTTATATACTGTACTTCCCAATAGTTGTGATTTTTTTTTTCGTCTGTATGTAAATCTATATAGAGTACAGGCTCGGACTGGCCATAAGAGCAAGTCCGCAAATGCGGACGTGGCCCCCCCTGTTTGGAGGCCCCCAAGGCCCAAAAAGGGGCGTAACTAGGGTGTTACGCCCCCTTTGTGGCCCCTAAAGAGGGTGTTACACCCCTTTTGCGGATGAGGCCCCTTGATTGCCAGTCCGACCCTGATAGAGTACATTTTTGTATCATAGTGCGTGAATGGTACTTAATATACTTCCATCAATACTATTATCTACCAATTTAACTTGACATCTGAAAACTACATGCATAACTTTGGTGCTTCATGAAAATAAATCGTATATTCTCTCACTATATAAATATTTTAACATTGAGACTGCACTTTCATTTTATAAGTGTAGCACTATTCATAGTAATCGTATACTGTTCTACTGTAGCAATATCATATTTTCTGAGGGAGTTGTGATGTGGCTTGATTTACTGACGGGATGAAAGACACAGAGATAGAGAGCGAGAGAGAGAGAGAGAGAGAGAGAGAGAGAGAGAGAGAGAGAGAGAGAGAGAGAGAGAGAGAGAGAGAGAGAGAGAGAGAGAGAGAGAGAGAGACGGCAAATGGAAAGCAATGATAAACATAATTATGTAACTCGTAATTGTAAAATAATTAGCTTCTATGAAATACATATTTTGAAAACTAAAACAGTTGTAATAAAAAGAAAAAAGTCGATGACAAAACTTACTTCAAATCTCATACAATAGTCAATTTTAACCCCCTTCCCCCCAAAAGCATTAATTTTACTGTTTTTAATTTTAATTTTCTTAAAAGCTTAAAAGCTTTAACTCGTGATCAGAATAAGATTTCATACGTCTCTCGTAGAAAAAAAAATAAATTTTGACATTTTTCTATTCGAAGTCATTTATGGTATATAGATTTTTTTTTCTTCTATAAGTTACAGAAAACATTTTCAAATTTATGATAAATGGTTAAAGTTAAAATGCGGAATATTAATAAAAAAAAATTGTCCAAAGCATAGAAATTTCATATACTTTCTTTTCTTTATTATACCAAAAACAAAAACTATATTTATTTAAATGACAAATAAATATTTGGGAAAACAAACTTTAAAAATGGCAGTTGCAGTACTGAAAATTAGAATCACGTATATAGGCATTATTACTCACTGTCAGCATAAAATATTTTTATTGTATATTTTGAAATATTTTTCTTACTATCACTTTTTTTAAATTAATAATAAAATTGAGATATTTTAGAATTTACAATCAATTTATGAATTACTAAGATTTTTTTTTTTTTTTTTTAGATGGAAATCAAACAAAATTTTATTTACTAGCTTTACACGAGTAATGTTTTCAAACTTTTATTCACAAATTTAAAGTTACGTACACATTATAATAAAGCTTAAAACTTAAAATATTCCACCATCCACAAAGTATACTTTAATAGAAAGAGAATATCGCTATCCTAAGGGTAATAAATAATGAACGACTGTGTTTTGATTACAAAGATGAGACTGGTGAGACTAATGTAAATGATAACTACAGGTAAATCTATACCTGCCCATCAAACATAACTTTCTCAAAGTGTTCTAGTTTGAAACTCCGTGTTCAGTGTCGTAGATAGAATTTTGCGACGCGAGAGGTTCAGCTTAGAGTGAGCATGGACAAAGTGGACGAGGCACCTCCCTCGCCTTTATCCATGCTTTTTCAGATATGACGGAGGGTGGTGGACCCCCCACCCCCCTGTATACGCCCTTGCCTTATGTATATCACTCTTTAACATGTATACTTGGCCTGCAATTTAAGTTTAAGTCATACACTTGCCAGCTACAATAAAAGTGTATTTCGTCGTCTATACATTTCCAGTTCATATAGTGCTGAAGAAAATATTGCATATTTCCAGCACGCAAAAATGTACAGTACTTACTTTACCCGAAGAGTGAAATAAAAACATGGATCATGATCTTTGTAAAATGAGGAAGATTTAAATATTTATTGGGCAATTATATTGCATTTATTATTAAATGGGACATTTTTCTGAAACGATTGATATGCAAATTTCTAATTTTTGAGTTCATTGAGTATTTTTAATTAATTTTTGAAAGTCACGAAGTGACGTCACAAGGGCTGCAACTATTTCCTATGCCCACATGCATACGTTGCCACCCGTGGCATTTTTTTTTTTTTAAATTATTAAAAATACACAAAGAACTATAAAAATTAGAAACTCACATATCATTCGATTCAGAACTATGTCCTCTTTTACAATCTAAAATAAAATTGCCCCTATTAAAGTCTTATTCCTATTATTATTAGTATTCTTATTGAGAAAATACACTAGAAATGTAACACAACTGAGGCAGTAAATGTTACCATATATTCAAAAACTTATGCTATAAATTTCAAATATAATTCTTATGATAAAAATACTTGCTGATTTTGAATAGTTCACTCAAAAAAAATGGTGCATTACTTCAGTTACGAATCCTTACTTATTTGAGATAAACAATTCATCTTAAATAAGTTAGGATTAGTAAATGAAGTAATGCACCCTTTAAACACTCATGAGTCATGTCATGAGTTATTATGAGCAGCTAAAATAATGCATTTTAGCAAGTTATTAAAACTAGCTATTTTAAGTTGCACTTTCAGTTATTTTGCGATTATTTTGAAGTTAAATGAGCTATTGTTGATAAATTGCTAAAATACATTATTTTAGCTGCTCATAATAACTTAAAAGTGTTTATCTCAAATAAGTTAGGATTCCGTAACTAAAGAAATGCATTTTTTTTAGTGTATAAAATATATTATCACAATGAGGAAGACTAATGATTTTTGGGACAGTATTTGAGCACATTTTTAGAAAGAGCATAATTAGTAGATTCTATTGACATCAATATTTACCTTTATTACTTAAATTTCAGCGATTAATTAATGATTTAAAAGTGGCGGCCACGCCCCCAAGAAGCCTGTGCCGTTAGTCATTTGTTTGAATTTGCAGCGGAGTCTGATGTTCTTCTGCAAATTTGGATACGAGATTTTAAATTTTACGCGAATTTTTAAAATCTCGTATCCAAATTTGCAGAAGAAGATCAGACTCCGCTGCAAATTCAAACAAATGACTAACGGCACAGGCTTCTTGGGGGCGTGGCTGCCACTTTTAAATCATTAATTAATCGCTGAAATTTAAGTAATAAAGGTAAATATTGATGTCAATAGAATCTACTAATTATGCTCTTTCTAAAAATGTGCTCAAATGCTGTCCCAAAAATCATTAGTCTTCCTCATTGTAAGAATATGACTCAGATCGAGTGAAGTTATAGTGAAGTGTATGCAGTGTATATAATTATAATACTGTATACAAAACGTTCGTCTAAAGACGGTATGTGATCCATCTATACCTATCACATACGCATTGATTAACAAATGTATTATCGCAATGTAGTGTTCTCGCAGTGTAATAAAAAAATCTACCAAAAAAAAAAAAAAAAAAAAATCTTCGTGACTCACGCATTACATAACTTACAACGATGATTTAGTAAATTGAAGTAAGTGGACCATGAAACTTCTATATACTTGAAAAAAAAATCATCATCTTTATATATTAAAAATATACCTTAATTATACTTCTCATTAAATAAAAATAATGAGTAGTTTTACTAAATGATTTTGCAAAATAAAACAACTTAAAACTTCATCGAGAAATTAATTAAAGTAAACTTTCTGAATTTGACATTTTATGTGAAATTTATTAAATTTCATACTAAGTTATTGTTTTATAAAATTGTTATGATTTATAGCCATTTTGTATTATATTATTATTAAATTTACATTGATTTTTTTTCTTCTAAGAATAGAAAAGATATCAAATTATTTTGTAGTTTAGAAGTTTTGTATTTATATTATCTTAGGGCTACATTTTTGTTTCTCTTCAATTTATCAATAAAAATATGCAAGAGAACAAAAAAAGGTGAAAATTTAATTAAGCATAAACTCAAATTCCAAGAGATGTTTTTGTGTGTCACTCAAAAATAAAATCAAATTTCCCAGGTTAATGTAAGGAATGAATTTGCCAGTTCATTATTAATATTAAAGTATTTATCGGAAACATTTGTTAATGTATGCCAACAATCTGAAGGTTAAATAAAGGGGATGCTTTTGGTATGAGGTGGAAATCAAGAGATAACTATTGAGCAGTTTTTTTTCTTCCAGTTAACAGTTTATTAACAATATATTCTTCAATCTATTTTATATGCTTTGGATGGATGCTTTCAATCTATTAAAGGCGTAGAACACCTTGAACAAAAAAGTTGCGTAATATCCTAACAAACCTGAAAATCAACGTTGATTTGGCCGGAGTCATTGATTTCTAGTTTATTTTCCATTCACAAAATGACACTGGCGGTCGCTGACGTCACAGCTCGTCCGGTTTACGCGCGCGTGGACTAGGCGAGCTGTGACGTCAGTGACCGCCAGTGGTATTTTGTACATAATGGAAAATAAATTAGAAATCAATGACTTCAGCCAAATCAACGTTGATTTTCAGGTTTCTTAGGATATTACACAACTTTTTTTGTTCAAAGTGTTCTACGCCTTTAAATGGTTTCATTTGACATGGTATAATTATATTGCGATTTTTTTCGGATACTTTTGAAAATTTTGGAGTGGACTGAACAGTTTTTTTTTTATTAATTTTTATTTTTTTTGGGGGGGGGGGGGGAAAGCATTGAAAAGGTTAATATTGAAGGTTGTGTTTTTTGTTTTTGCTCCTTAAAAGGGTAAAAACCATATAAGTTATTAATTATTAATGCTATAAACACGTAAAAAAACTTTTAAATGTTTCCTATTTTTCGGTGGTAATTGCATACAAATAGCCCAAAAATTCACGGACATATTCAATTTAATTTAATATCAATACTTAGTGAACACCCTGTATATAATGATTATACAACATTTTAAAATGAACATTCCTTAATCTGTAAGGCTTCAAAAAAATGGATCATATATACCTTTATCTTATTGCACATTAAAACTAAAAAAAAATGTCTGAAGTTATAAAATAAATGATAAAAATAATTATATTGAAAAGAAAGAATTTTTCAAACATCAAAGAAACCACTATAAAAAGATAAATATTTTATAAGCTGATATAAAAAGACTGTTGTAACTTTTATCATTAAAGGACAAAATAATAATAGTTTCTTCAATCGTAATTTTTTTATTGTATACTAATTTAATTGCGTCACGCACATTTATTAACTTATGTCATAATGGGTTAGTACTTTTTTTTATTATTATTATTAGGTTACTTGGACATTTAAGTATAGATGCGCTCATTTAGAATCTATTATATTATATTTAGTATGGGTCATATATTTTACTACCATTATAATTTGAAGGCATAAAAAATTAGGAATTTTGGATATAATAGTTATATTAGTTTAAGTCAATAAAAATTATAACTTCTCTGCCACGAATGAAAAATAAATCTGGATTTTGGAAGAAATTTCAGTACGCAAAAATTAATAAGGGATAAAGAGATATTCGTTATAATTAAAACTTAATTAACCATTCTTTATGCCTTTGATTCTTCAATATAGGTTATTGATTACGCAATTTACAAGACGTTTATACACGTAAGAGATTACGTAATTTATGCTCACTAACATTGATAAATAAAATAGCATAAATTTGGAATTGCATAACTGATTGTGCTGCACGGAAATTATAAATTACGTAATTTATGTTGCATTTATGTCATATTAATAGCATAAAGTATGCAAAATTAGAATAACATTAATAACTATATATGCTGTTACAACATAATATTTATGCTTTGTAACATATTATGAGGTATAGCATAAATCATGCTGTACTGAACAAATTATGATGCAAATGAGCATAACTATTGCATATTAATTTTTGTCCTCGTGTATATTAACATAATATTTCTGCTCCATAGTATAATTATTATGCAGATCAGCATAATTTTATACGTGTTGAAATATATGTCACTAAATGCACTACAATTCATTGTATAGTACAATTCAAATGTATTTTTGCCCTTGAAGGTCAGGTATAATTATTCTAATTTTTACTAATAGAAAGATGAGCATTTTTTTTAATAACTATCATTATTTTTTTCTTTTATTAAATGTTTAAATATGAATATTTTTTCCAACAAAAATATATTTTTAATAACTCATACTGCGGAAATTGATCAATGTTTATAAAGAGTAGTTAATTTGTTTATTTCAAAACATAATATTCTTATTGTATCGTAAATAAACTTATAATATCGTTAAAATTTTATAGCTAATATAATTATTATAAGTTAATATAATAAAAAATATACTGTTGCTTTAATTTTACTATATATGAGATTTAATGTTATAAACTTTGAAAGAAGGTTCGAGTATTTTACAATATACATGTAAACATGGTCATGTTAGTATATATATATTTTTTTTAAAGATCAAGTTTACCTTTTTGTTATAATAAATGAACTAATTAATAATGAGAAAGATCAGAAACTTTTTTTATAGCATAATACTGAAAGAGGGGACGATCCAGAATCAATTCATGTTTATTTTCTAATTTCCAAGTTCATTAATTATTTTCAATTATTTTTAAAAACTGTGATATGTGTTTGCTAAATATTCTGTCAAACGGTGTCAGAATGCTTCATTTTTCGAAGTGAGTACCTTTTTCTGACGGATGTGAACTTTTTTTTTTATCAGTGGAGCGTGTTAGATAATCGGGAAAATAGCAAAAAAGGAACCCCAAGTTTTCTATTTTTATAATCTTGCAGAATCCTGTTCTTTTTATTATTTGTTTAAGTCCTTATCAACTTATTTTTTTATCATTTAGAATATAGATTGATAATTACCAAATCTTATTATCCATGAATTAGACACCAACACGTTGATTTTGTATTTATTTTCATTTTCATTCAGCCCCTCTCTCAAGTTCTTTGCACGCCATCACGGCCCCATTGGTACATTGTGACGTCAGGTACGGGAAATAACCGTAAAAATAAAAATAAATGAAAATAAAATATAAAATTAACGTGTTGGTGTCGAATTCATGGATAATAAGGTATGGTAATTATCAATCTAGTATTCTAAATGATAAAAAAGTAAGTTTACAAAGGGCTTTAAGAAAACTATTGCACCGAAGTACATATGGAAATTTAAAATAAGCAAAAATAAAAACAAGCTTATTTAAAGAACTCTAAAACAAGTAATTTTAAAAACATGGATTCATTTACTAGTAAGTTAGTTCCTGTGTACAAGACTGTTGACTCGTCTTTGACTTTTATTTCACTCACTCTCTCTATATATATATATATCTATTATCTTGCTTGTTACTTCTTTCTGTACTTAACTGTTGCTACTCTGTGCTGTATTGTAAAAAGCCCTTTAAACAGAAAAGAAAAAACTGAAAAGCATTTCTCAAGCTTTTTTTTTTTTTTTTTTTTTTTTTTTTTCCTTTCGTTTTTATTGAAAATCGATATAGACAAAAATATAACTTATTTTCTTGCAACATGTGTATGGAATATTTGTGCGTGGAATATTCAAGCTTTTTGTATAGATAAGTGTTACAATAGAGAGAGATAGAAGAAGAAGAAGAAATCTTTAAAATTTGACAAAAAAAAAAAAAAAAAAAAAAAAAAGTAAGCATCAACGTTTTTTTTTTTTTTTTTTTGGTATACACTCTAAAAAATTTCATTGAAAACTATGTACACAGTTTTGCAATGTGTTAAGTATTATAGAATAAACGGTTATGACGTCACTATTCACTAAAAATTGTCAAACTAACGATAAAAATGTAAATGACGTCATAAGCGTTAGAACCACGCAATTGTGATAAAGTTATGGCCGTTTGAAACCCAACTCTACCCTAACGCTTGTGACATCACAAGTTTTTTTGACGTTAGATTTTCAACGCCTAGTGACGTCTTGGCCGTTAATTTTATAATATTTTAAACATTGCAAATCTGTGTACAACAAATTTTGAAACTTTTTTTTTAGTGTGTTCATTTTTAAAACTGCTTTATTTTGTTTCTTTATGAATGTATTAAAAAAATTGGTAACGTATCATTTTGTTACATTTGAACCTAAATCTGATTATGTACTTAAATGTTGATATAAAAACAAAGGTTCCAATAGAGAATAGAGTTATACAAATCAGGACAATAAAAACCCTATAGAAAATACGCTTTAAAAATATATAATAGTATTATAACAGTTTTAAAAACTGATAAACAAAAATGTTAGCAAAATATTTTGTTATGTATACGTATAGCAATAAAACCGTGCCACATAATCTCTAAAATAAATATCCCTATTTATCACAATATTCATAAATTTTACCTTGTATTTTATATATAAAGGGCAAAGTTGACATAAATTTTGTATGTTTTGGCCTACATTTTAGTGAATTTTATTGAGACTGCAAAAAACCTACACCACGTAAAGATGGGGTAGTGGAGTAGTGAGCTACTGGGTATACTGCTGCTGCGGTGCAGTATCGATTTTTTATATGTACGGCAAAAGTGTGCGAGAGAAGCTCTTCTGTGAGGGAGAGAGGGAGGGAGGGAGAGAGAGAGGGAAAATGAGAGAAAGGGTAAGATAGAAATAGGTTTTTGAAAAGAAGGGCGTGAGAGAGGGATAGAGAGAGAGAGAGAGAGAGAGAGAGAGAGAGAGAGAGAGAGAGAGAGAGAGAGAGAGGAAAAGATTATAAGATGAGATAGGAGGGTGAGAGAGACAGAGACAGTAAAGATTTCTAACTGTTGGAGAAAATAGAAGAGAGACAGCGCTTGAGAGAGAGAGAGAGAGAGAGAGAGAGAGAGAGAGAGAGAGAGAGAGACTGTTATGACTAATGGATGGAAGTTAATTAGGACATAAAATGAGACAAAGAAACATAATATAGGTTCTAGTATAACATAAAAATTGTTTTTTATTACTTTCTTGAAAAAATTTTTTTATCAAAAATATTCGATTTTTTTTTTCTTTTTCATTATTTTATTAAACACTATAGCAGTTCTGTTGTTGCTGTTTTTGTTCTAATTGCATTCAGATAAAGATTAAAATATCATGCCAATGCTTGTAATGTAGCAAGGTATATTGTACATTGCGTGTTTTGCAAGATATCTGACTTTAAAATTTTAAAAATAAATAAAGTAAACATGATTTAGAAATATATATATATATATATATATATATATATATGTATATATATATATATATATATATATATATATATATATATAAATAATAAATGGAATGAAATATTAAAAATCAAACTATTTGGGAACGTTTCATAAAAATAATAGCAAAACAAAATAATGAAATAGGGAATTTGTGAAGGGAAGAAAACTTATAAGAGAGAGAGAGAGAGAGAGAGAGAGAGAATTGAGTAAACGAGAAGAATAGAAGAAAGAATTAGGTTGCAGAGACAGAGACAGAGAAAGACAAGAGAGAGAGAGAGAGAGAGAGAGAGAGAGAGAGAGAGAGAGAGAGAGAGAGAGAGAGAGAGAGAGAGAGAGAGAGAAAACACCGGCTGTCAATTTATATCTCTTGCTGAATTTTTTCCCAAACAAATATATTTTCCTTCCATTCTACCATTTTTCATATATTGTATATCTATTACACATAGTTCATTTTTCATATAAAAATTTAGCTAAATCTATACTTTACTGGATTAATTCAATTTTTATTAAGTCTATCACAGTATAAATAATTAAAGGAGAAAAAGGGTAAAATCTTTTTTTTTTTTTTTTTCAAACCAACCCCCTTTGACCTTTTAACAAAATTAAGTATCAGTATAACGTTTATATTATCGATCTATATTGCGTATCGTCAAAATTATATTGAAAGACTATAAAACATTCAGAAACATTTTTTATTTCACAAAATATGATACGGCTGCTGAATATTGTATGTTTGTCTTTACATTGCATGCCATGCAGCAAACTCACGTTTCCTCGACATTTAATCCATGTTCAGTGCATTTTTTATTTTGCAATGTACGTATATGACCTATGTTTTGACATCCTTGAAATGGATTTCTAAGTCAAGATTTTTTTTTTTTTTTTTTTTTTTTTTGACTAATAGGAATACAATTTTTTATATTCCATTAGAGGGAATCATCTTGAAATAATTCGTGTGTGATTTTGTAATTTTTAGTCCAGTAATAAGTATTTTTAATTCAAGAATTTACAAAACACCCCATCGACGAACGAGATCAACGAAGAAGTAACGCTTGCTATTTCGTGACGTCATATAACGTGATTTTCAAAAATCAATTAAAAATACTTAAAGAAATAAAAAATTACTATATCACATAACAATCGATTTAAATTTATGCTCTTTTTCAGAATATGAAATAAAATCACCTAATTTTTTTTTTCGGTTTTCTTTAACGCATGCAGTGCGATGTTTTCTCCGCAGTATTGTACTCGATATGCACTACACAAAATTCACTTCTTTTCCATGCATGGAAGACGAGTACATAAATAAATATGTCTCACTCAAAGTGACATTATAAGAACTGGTCCTATAGTATAAAAAGAAGTTTCCAAGTGTCTGCTATGAGATGTGGATATTTTATGCAATTTAATACGAAAATTTTCAGAACACGTACAGTCGACCAAGATTGAATTTTTTGTTACCTTTATAAACATTTGTGCTAAATTTTCAATATTGTTCTTATGAGAAAAATACGTGCGTAATTCATACAGTAAAAAGAAAATCAATCTTGATCGAGTTCAAAATATAACTTAGAAAATTTTATTTTATTCTAAAAGTTTTTTTTCGTAATAACAATTTTTCCATCATTCTATATATTTTTCTCATATATGGTATAGTAATGATATCAGCACCTGACAAAAAGAATGTTTAAAAAAAAAATGACGTAAATGACGTCACAAGCATGAGGATCACAATGGTCCAGTGTCCAGTGTTATGTAAACCTACATTTTATCCATTCAGTTTCTAACGCTTGTGATGTCATGTTCGTTTTTATCGTTAGATTCTCAAAACTTAGAGACGTCATAACTGTTAGTTCTACATTACTGAAAACATTGCAAAACTGTGCACGCGGTTTTTAGCATTTTATTTTTTCAGTGTATTTGGCTTACGATAATTGCACTGAGAAATGTTTTATTAGTGTATATTATTTAAAACATTAATAAGTAATTATGAAACGATCTCAAAAACATTACTATACAGTACATATATATATAGTTTTTTTTCGTGCAATTAGCATAGAGCAAGAAAAAAAATTTCTGCCATGATCTTAAGATGTATATAGCTCCATGATACCAGCACCGAAATATAGTAATTACTTGTTAATTTTAGTTAAAAGAAGAGAGAAACTTTGTAGTTTCGAAATTGTTGCTACACAAAGAAGCAGTTTTTTTTATTCCTACGCGGCCACCCCTATCAAGCCCTCAAAGATGGAAAATTCTGACGCATTAAATTTCTATCATCCATTTTACTTTGAGGAGAAATATAAAATAAAATTTAGGTTTCCATTTTTTTTTTTTTTTTTTTTTTTACAAAGAAATTGTTAGAAGCCATCATTCTTTTAATTCTCTCTACTATATCTTTTTCTCTCTTCCGCCGCTTTGATTAACCATAAAAAAGCCCAAAAATTGAATCAAACATTTCATATAACTTTAAGTATAAAAAAATTATCTGCAGATTTCATTTTTAATCTGTATTACAGAAAAATATAAATTGAGCTTAATTTTTTTATAACTGTTACTTTTTATTTTCTTTTTCTTTTTAATATCATTAAAACATATAGCAAATAATTTTTTTATGCTTATTATACAATTAGCTATATGTATATAATATTATATATACTGTATATAGTAAAATTTCATATAATTTTTTTCGTGTGTAAAAAAAAAAAATGCTTGGTTGCTTAATGAAATAAAAAGTATCCGCCGCTTAATTCTCTAGCACGCGATGGTTTCGAAAAAGCAGCTGTGACTTTATTCTCTCTCTCTCTCTCTCTCTCTCTCTCTCTCTCTCTCTCTCTCTCTCTCTCTCTTTCTCTCTCTCCAAGCTACTCATCTATCATTTAATAAACAACGTGAAGAAAAAAACATTATATAACTTGTGAAAATTATTAACATTAATCCTACATCATTTTGTATAAAGTACATAAAAAAAAACGAAAGCAAAAGATAAATTGATTTTTCGAAGCCAAATTTTAAAGGAAATTAAGAACTTTTAGAGACGTATTTTTTATGGTAGGATAAGTAATTAATTCTAGTTTCAAGTTTGATTTTTGTAGAGATCCAAATTTGAAAATTGTTTGCAAAGTTTTAGAAAAAGACATGACAACTTTTTTATAGCAGCATTCTTATTTTCCAGTCAACGTTTTTCTATTTCGAATATTCCAATACTTTGATTACAAGGCAGCAAAAACGAATATTTTAAATTTAGCTTCTCAACAGGAAAATAAAATAAAAGTTAACAAGTTCATTTTTAAATAATACTTAACTTTGAATTGGTTTTATGAATAATTTATAAGTTTAAAAGCTTCACATTTGCAAAAAGCTTCAAAATTTAAAACGATTGAAAGCCATATGATTACAAACTTGTTTCAATCAAAATCATTTCACTGCATCAAAAGAAAAAAAATAACGTTCTAAAGTAAAGTGTGGTTTGAAATTCTGGTAATATTGTAAAATAAGAAATTTTAGAAAACGTAAGAGTAACCTCATATTTTATTAAATAACTACAAAACTTCCCATATTTCCATTTTTTTATATAACATGTTCTCTATAAGCCCTTACGACACTAAAAATATATAAATTATTTATTTTTAAAGCTATTACATAATTTTAAAACACTTAATCAACAAAGTAGCTTCTATTGTTACTATTTTTTTATTTTCCCATTGTTAAAAGATTAAAAAACGTATATAAGAAAATAAAATGCTACCACCTCCTGTTGCGTTAGGGGTGACATTGTCACATTCCAAACCAGATTTAAATTTAAAAAAGAAAATCAAAAGGTTTTTAAGTCTATCTCATCTTCTTTTTTTTTTATCATTATTATTTTAAATTAAGAATCACACACACACAAAAAAAAAAAGAGCATTTTTTTTAACCGAAGGGAAAAGGATTTATAATTTTATTTCTTTACGCTTTTGTGGTCTAGAAAATGATAAAGGTAGTTAAAATATTTTGTGACAGCTCGTAACCTTTTTAAACTTAATGTCATAGAATATAATTTAAGAATCAAGTGTTACGTAAAAAGATTTGTCATGTTATGTAGGATTTATAATATAAGACATTTTAAAATGTAAAATTATTTTTAAATATGTTTTTATTTTATATAAAATATTTCTACGTATATTATACACGGAAAAAAGTAATTTTATTATTTGTATTGTACAACACAGTTATTCTACTTCTACAAGACCCCTTTCACATCTTTGTGCTTTGTCGCCATGTTTGTCCAGCATAGGGGAAACATAAACATCATTTCTTCTAATTTTTAAGATAAAAAGAGTTCATTTCAACTCAATGAAATTTTCTCATATTCTTCAAGCTTTTTAGGAGCTAAAAATAAGATTTTGATTGAGGTTTGAAGCTTCTTTTGCTATAAAATAAATATGACGTTTTTCCTATGCTGGCCTATATGTATTCCTGACCAACAAAATGGCAGCTCTTAAATATATGAGTGCAACCGGTCTATAATTTTTTTTCTTGGTGTAGTACAGGGCAGTATTGCTGTCCACCTTACCTTTAAATTTAAAAAAAAAAAAAAAAAAACGCTGTATAAAGCATAGTTGAGCTATCATATTATAATCAATCTCTTTTTTTCCGTGTGTAATTCTTTCATATATTATTATATTGTTGTTTAAAGTAAAATATGTTATGTTAATTATTATTAAAATTTTATTCATGACATTTATTTATGCATACTGGATTTCATTTATTTGTAACTATAATAACGAATAAATAAAAGTTACATAAATTAAAAAAGATTATATATTATACATCTATAATAAAAATATAAAGCATATAAATTTTTAAATTGACTATAAAAAAATACTAATATTATAATTAGCTAATTTTAATTGAATAATTTTAACATTATTTACCAATTCGATCATAAAAACACTACGTGAACGATATGTTATTGCATTTCTATATTTATATATTTATTTGGAATACGTAAAAAAAATTATCTAAAATTAAAAAAAAATAAAATAAAATAAAAATAAAAACTCTAACAAGGAAAAAAAATTAATAGGACTTATTGGTGAAGTAAGTTATCCAATCATAGGTATGATTTCAAGAAGGACCCCTAATTTCCCATCTTTCAACATTGAAGTGAGATGGGAGGTTTTTATTATTATTTTTTAACTCCTGGGGAAATTTTGAAACGAGCAATTCATTCATAGGTATCATGATACGAATTATGATATACAATTATTTGTTGTGTTGAAATTTTATTCATATATTAATTAAATATTAGCTATTTTAAAAAAAAGAAATCAATAATAATTCCTTCATATTTTTAAAAGCATGCAAGATTTTTTTTTTTTTTTTTTTTTAAAGTTCAAATATATAATATTGAAAATATACGTTTAGTGAATAGAATTTTACTTTTATACTTTCTCAGCCAGTTTTTTTTTATATACATACACAAAAAATTCTTTTACATAATCTTTCAATTTATGAAAGTAAAACACAATGAACTAGACGTCTCGGAGACTAAAAATTGTATAATGTTAAAGGAGCAGTTACAGAGTTATTGTTGGCACGGATTATCTCAGTGACTCATCTTACCTGGGATACCTGCTGTGTGCGTAACAAAACTTAGCATAATTATCATGACTTCCATGCATGGTTGAAAATTATAGATCTATGATTATAATTTTAGAGTGATACGGGTGTTTTGTATAATGAGGGTGGGAACATTGAAGAGAGAGAGAGAGAGAGAGAGAGAGAGAGAGAGAGAGAGAGAGAAATAATCCACTAGACAGAAAATAAAATACACGATATCTAAATTTATTAAACATATCGATGTTGTTGCGAACAAAATGTCCATCTCGTTTTTTTTTTTTTTTTTTTTTGTCACGAGAATGTCTATCTCGTTCCCGAACGTAATGTAGATGACGCTCGAGTTACACATTTTGCTTCGCGTGACAAAAAAACGAGATAGACTTATTATGCTATAATAATCCTTTAATGAGTAATTATGTGTTTTTGTTTTTTATTGCTGTCCAATATTGGTTCAGTGATAGGGCCGTTGTTTTGCCCTGACTGCAACATTTGCCTATTTTGCAATAAAGATTATATTTATTTAATTATTTTATTTATTTATAGACATTTTGCTTCACGTGACCAAAAACGAGATACACATTTTGTTCGCAACAACATCGATATATTATACTATCCAAGAAGTTACCCCGAGTATTTTATTTCCCTTATACCTTTTTGCCTTATTCAAGCATGCTATGTCAAATGTCAATGTATCTAATAAGACTCCTTACATTCATACTACATGGCCGCGATCGTTAAGAATGGACCATGGTCTTTAACCTATGGCAGTATTTGCCTATTATGCTTGAAAAGTGCGGGGGTTGGTAAACAATGCATTCATGCAAGTAGTGTCTACAGAATGTTTTATGGCTTTCTTGAACCATTGGCAGTTAAACTGGGTTACAAACTCTCGTTAGCTGTTTGGATTCGAACACTAATATCCCGCGTGTGGATTTTTTTTTTTTTTTTTTTTTTTTTTGCGTAAATGTTGCTGCATTGTTCTACTATAATAATTGTGTATACTTAGTAAAGCCTTTTTTTTTTGTCTATAATGCAGTGGAATATATCTCTACTAATTATGAGCTATAATATACATGTACCAGCATGATTTTTAATCAGTATCAATGATATTATCATCAAATTCATTTTCCTTACACTTTATATTTTAATAATTCCAAATGGCATGAAAATTAATTCAACAATTTAAGAAATAAGAAATTATTGACCCAGGTAGTTCATAGTTTAATTTCATTTCTTAAAGCTTTTTTTTTTTTTTTTTTTGTGTGTTTTAGTTTTTGCAACTTTTAATTTATAGCAGAAGCAGATAAAATATAAACTGTGTAAACATGTCATATTTCAAATCATATTTGATTATTTATAAAAAAGACAATTCTACCAATAGCTTACAGCTATAAATTTAGATTGTTGATAATTTTGTTTGTATAACTTAAATTTAAAAAAATTGAAATATTATATCATGTAATCAATTTATTTCAAATTCAATTCCTAGAAAAATATCCTATTTAAAACGAAAGAGGAAATGCAATTTTACAGTTGACAAAATAGCATACTTAATTAAATTACATATTATTTTTTTGTCGACCTTTTTTTTTTTCTCCATGCATACAAAAATAAATAGAAATGTCTATATATAAAAAAATGATGACAGATTAAAGTTTTAATTATTTTTATTTAAACTTCATTAAATTTTTCAATTAATTTTTTAATTACATTTCAAAAAGAATAATCATAATATTCTCTGGTATCTGCATTAAACAGTTTTTTAATAATATATATTAATACAGAACAATTCTTACCTAAAAAGATTGTGTGTGTGTCATTAACGCATGAAACAGCTAAAATATAATTAAAAATTATAATTTCATTTGTCTGTTAAAACTCCAACACTGAAAAAAAAATGAAAAAAAAAAAAAAAGAAAAAGAAAAAGAAAAGAAAAGAAAAGAGATGTTGCGTACTATTGTACTATTCTGTGTAGAGTTTATATACTGTACGAACCTTTTTGTAAAGTATAATGTTATGTTATTACAGTATACCCTATGAACCTGGAATTGAGGTGATTTGACTTCATGTTTTGAAGGTTGACTTCAGTATATTATTTTCTATGTGTTTTTTAACTCCATATTTATTGATGTGGGAGGCTTATACGCATGCATCGGGCCAACACAGTAACCAAAATACATGCACCCTCTGCCGCCACCCAGCTTTGTGACTATTTAACTTGAGGGCTAATTTGATATTATTTCACAGTAGCTTATGCAGTAGTTCAACTCCTATGCTAAGAATGTCAGGTCGCATGTGCGCTACTTCAGCGCCTGGAGAAGTCTGCAAGAACTAGAACTAGAATCACTAATTCTTGCAGTCTTCTCCAGGCGCTGAAGTGGCGCGCATGTGACCTGACGTTCTTAGCATAGGAGCTACTGCATAAGCTACTGCATATGCTACTGAGATGTTATTTACGACACGTCTTAATGCACTTTCTGGGGCTGACGTCCTTTTCTGGACTCAGTAGAACACTATTCCGCGAGCTGGATGCCTGAAAACCTATTTTTTCCATGACTGTTTATGTTTCTTTTTATAGTTTAATATAAGCTATTTCAACCGCAGAAGAAAAAAAGAGTAATTTCACTATGGAATTGATCAAAATCGTAATTTTTCTCTATAGGGTGTATGCACATGCTGATACGCCCTATTGGAGCAATAAAAAACATTACCCAGCATAGAACTAACTTCGTTTTTGACTATTTACTTTGGAAAATTGGTTAATTTTGTGTTATTATTAAATTATCTCACATACTTGAGATACTAATTCAACCTGTAATAACAGCATCAATTCTCTCAAAAATATAGATAATTTTAAACTTTCAAAATGAGTCATTTTCCTATACCAGTCCATGTTATTGACTGATCCAACATTAGCTTTAACATGAATAGCCTCCGTATATAATATAATATTATATAGACGATTTATTTACGCAAACATGACTCTATAGTGCACACAATAGCATGCAATCTTTTTATATAAACTATTATAATAGAAACTATTTATATTATGCCCTTTATTTAACCACAAAAGACGATGTACTATAATGCATATTATAAAATAAGACTAAGGTTAAAAGAATTGCAAGTAATATAACTAAATAAAATATAAAATAAAATTGCATTTATGAAATTAGATATGCAAGGTCAAATAAAATTGCTTGCAAGTGAGGTATTGTTATAGTGTGTTCTTGGGGTTAACCACGAGTATGCTCTCTTGACTTACGATATTATAATACCTTCATACTCTGTATTATAATAGAATTATTATGTATACTCAGAGAAAACGAAAATAAAATATTAAATTTACAAGATGAATATTAAATACAATTTTTTCAACGTTTTGCTGCACAAACTCCCTTTTGTAAACTATTTTTGTGTATTAATTCTTTAAATATTAACCTTAGCTTTTAAATTAATTAAAGAACGAACGAACGAACGAACGAACGAACGAACGAACGAACGAACGAACGAACGAACGAACGAACGAACGAACGAACGAACGAACGAACGAACGAACGAACGAACGAACGAACGAACGAACGAACGAACGAACGAACGAACGAACGAACGAACGAACGAACGAACGAACGAACGAACGAACGAACGAACGAACGAACGAACGAACGAACGAACGAACGAACGAACGAACGAACGAACGAACGAACGAACGAACGAACGAACGAACGAACGAACGAACGAACGAACGAACGAACGAACGAACGAACGAACGAATACGAACGAACGAACGAACGAACGAACGAACGAACGAACGAACGAACGAACGAACGAACGAACGAACGAACGAACGAACGAACGAACGAACGAACGAACGAACGAACGAACGAACGAACGAACGAACGAACGAACGAACGAACGAACGAAGTCTCCTTTATTCTATACGATATTAAGAAACACAAAAGCCTTTAAATTAAAATTAAATATTATAATATTATACTTGTCGTTTATAATGCAATTTTATTTAGTGTTATTTCCTATAATTGAATTTACTTCATCGTCATATGTTTTAAATAAAAATAGATGACTTATAATTTGTGGCCTAAATTTGTAACAATATCTGTAATTTAAAAATGCAAATTGAATTGAGAACATGATAATAAAACTAGAAATAACAAGTATACACTTATAATTAAGTAATTATTTCCAATGAAAAAACAAACGAAAAACTTCCTTCAATATAATTATTTACTAAAAAAATTCTAAGAAATAACTTTTAATTGTTAAGAATCAGGTGTAATATTTTCTATATAATTATATTTCACTTCTTATCTGTTTTGATAATAAGGTAAAAACTATGATAAGAGTTTATATATTTTCTTATCAATAATATAAATGTATGATATATATGTTTGTTCTATTTTATATAATGGTGAACTTATATAGGAAAGTCATAAATTAAAATAACAACGTTTTTATCGTAATAATATTGTTTCTTGTTTTGTGTTCTATTAATAGGGTCTATGCATTCATATTAAAGTCGATGCCATGTTATATCACTCACACTGCATACGAAAATAACTCATTTTGGCATTTAAAAAATACTATAAGCAATATTTTTGAAATCATTGATGCTGTTAATAGGTTGAATTAGTATATCAAGTATGTGAGCAAAATAATAACAAAAAAAAATAATAGATTTCCCAAAGGAAATAGCCAAAAACGAAGTTTGTCCTATGCTGAGCAATGATATTCATTACTCCAGTATGGCTTCCAAGCGCATTAAATATGAAGTCATGCGCATACACCGTATAAGCGTATAGTATTGAAATAAATTAATAGAATTTTGTTCTTTACACGTACAAAATTAAATTCATCATGCTATAGCTCAAAGCAGCAATTTTTATGCATAACAACAACATAATTTATGATATACTGTAATGTATAAAGCGATTAAACTCATATCATAATATTTAAGATATTCAGCATAAATACTTATTACAAAATAGCAATATTTGTGGCGTATAAATCAATTATTCAATAATACAGTATTTTATTATTTTCGTGTATAGCGGTTATAGCCAAATATTGTAATCTATTTAAAGCTTTAATTTTATTTTGTGGTAGACAAAAATACTGGACTAATTGGACAATAGACGATGGACATACGTAAAATAGAAATGCTATAAATTATGTTGCCAGAGGAATCTTCACGAGACTTATTACAAATGTACAATAATTATGCTATATAATATAAGTCTATCATGCTATAGATCGATTTCAGCAACCAAAACATAAATTCCACATTTATAAATAATAATTATACAGCGCACTATTGTATACATACAAATCAATGGTCTATAATATGTAATTCTAAATTATAGCAAAATTTAGTAAATGTATAAATATATACACGAAAAAATAAATTATGTTATATTTATGTTGCATTGAATAATTCCTATACTCTAGAGAGCACAGATGTTTTGCTATTTTTTTGTAATTTAACATATAAGTGTATATAGTTATGCTGAACATCTTAAGTATTATGCTATGTAGTATAGTCACTATACAATATAGCATAAATTATGATGTTATGTGTTGCCTAAATTGGGCTAGCATAATTATTACGTATTTGATTTTTTTTTCCGTGTATATGACATAAATGCTGCATAAATAGTGTAATTTCTTTTTATTTGTGAACATGCTTGTGCAATAACACTTCGTTGCTTTGGCGTATACTGTTTTACTATGACACTCTAAAAATTGGTGCATTACTTTAGTTATGAATCCTAACTTATTTAAGATTATACACTTTTAAGTTATTATATGAGTAGCTAAAATAATGCATTTTAGCAAATTATTAATAATAGCTAATTTAACTTAAAATAGCTTAAAAAACTTTTAAAAAAACGCAAAACAACTTAAATTAGCTATTTTTAATAATTTGCTAAAATGCATTATTTTAGCTACTCATAATAACTTAAAAGTTTATATCTTAAATATAAGTTAGTATTCGTAACTAAAGTAATGCACCATTTTTTAGAGTGGTTGTATAAAAAAGTGTGTCTTTGTATAAGGAAAAAGTAACTTTCCTGTACAGCATAGAAAACATAGAGTTAACTTTCCATGCAAGTAATGCAAGGTATAGACTTTTAGATTACAAGGAAGAAATCCCTCTTCTTTTTTTATAAAAGGGCAGGTAGATAAAAACGTAGCTTATTTTCCAATGTAGGTCTTATTTGTTTGTTAATGTCAATAGTATGTCCCAAATATTGAAAGGAGCTTTTCCAATATACTTTTCAATACTAAATTAAATAAATTGGAAAAAGAAAAATGTGAAGCGTAAGAAGGTATATAAAAAAACGTGACTTTATTTTGTTTTTCAATACGATGAAGAAGATCTTTACATATGTTTCCATCAAAACATTCACGTACTATAAGATGCATGAAAGCTTTAGAAAATGAAGTTATTATTTAGATGTATATAAATAAATAATTTCTCTATTAAACATGATGTCATTTATTAAGGAGAGAGAGAGAGAGAGAGAGAGAGAGAGAGAGAGAGAGAGAGAGAGAGAGAGAGAGAGATCACGTAGTCGAAATAATAATAATTTACTGCAGCATTATTAAATTCATGCATGAATAATACAATAATTATTTATTTTTATATGATTTTTTTTACACGCCTTTTCTTAATTTATTTTACCTTCATACAAAATTTACATGACTGCACTTCTTTTCAATTGGAGATTCATATTCTCTCGTCGGTATAGGATTACTGATGTAGATACGAAGAACCTAGGACTTTCATGAATTTAAAATTTTTTAAGAATTAAGCATTCTGAAAAGGTATTTTGTGATTACGTCATTTCAAAATTTTCAGTTAATATGTTTCGTGAACTTTTTTTCTTCTTTTTATAATAATTTTTAATTTTACTATCTATGCGAAAGATTCAGCGATAGGATTTGTTGCCCTGACAAAGTAGTACACCCATTGATGCGTATTGTGTAATAATGATTTACCAATTGATTGATTCATTGATTGATTTATCCATTAATTGATTTCATTACTTCTGTTTATGTATTTTAATAACTTATATGATTTATTTCATATTTTAATTTAGGTTATTGCTCCAAATCTAATAGGGTGTATGCGGATGACGTCATATTTATTGCGCTTGGAGGCCATACTGGAGTAGTGAATAACATTGCTCAATATAGGACAAACTTCGTTTAAGCCCAATTTTCTTTGGGATGTCAATGAATTTTTTGTTATTGATATTTTTCTCACAAACTTGAGATACTAATTCAACATATTTACAGCATCAATACTCTCTAAAATATTGCAAAGTGATTATAAACTGGCAAAATTATTTATTTTCCTATGCCACCCATGTTATTGAGTTATCCAACATGGCGTTGACTTTAACATGAATGCATGTAGACCCTATACATTTATACAATTTGAACTTTATCCAACCCCTCCCCCACTTCTCATTAGTAATTAATTGACATGTCATACCAATAACTTTTCCAGATAAATTTTAAACCTAAAATTTATATTTATAACCACTTAAATGAATTGAATTAAAATAAAATTTGTCATTTTTTTATACTTTTATTTATTATAAAATTTAATATAATATATAAATTATAACGTAAGTATCTACGTTATATAAGATCATAATTTCATATTCATAATATTATGTTGACAAGCTTAATAAGTTTAATAGTCTTAATAGATTTATTTTGATTTAAATTCATTAGCATATATTATAATACATGCTACCAACAGAAGCATAAAATTTCAATTTGACACACTTTATTTGGTTTTAATCAGATTATACTGGAAAGATAAACATTATGGTATAGACGACGCTTATATTTTTTTAAAACTTTTTTTCCTTGTTTTTCAAACGTGCCCAATTATAATTCAAGAAAAAAAAATAATAATAAAAAGACAATTGAATGAATCATTGCCAAAATATGTACAGTGGAACCACTAAGAGTATGGTATTTTTATGTTTTACGTGCACTAAAAAAAATCATACAATTAATTATAAATAAGTTGTATTAAATTTTGCTTTAAGAACTTACTTTTATGATATTGGACGTTTTATGAGTTATTAGGTTATTACTGTTGAGAAAGCAAAGCAAATTTGCGATTGGCATAATACTTATAAAAAACTATTATTATAAACTTTTCACTGAAATTATTGATTTTTGCATGAAGTTTTTTTTATCGTGTTTTACTGGCTAGAAAGATTATTATTAATTGTTAAAATAAAAAAAAATGAAGTTTTTTGTCTGAATATAGTAAATATTGTACATATTGTAAAAAAAAAAAAAAAAATTAAAAAAATCTTGAATGAATTAAAGTTAAATAAGTCAATTTCTCAATTCTATTAAAAAAAAAGGATTTGAGTTAAATTTCGAAACGCGGGATATTTTCTCTCTCTCTCTCTCTCTCTCTCTCTCTCTCTCTCTCTCTCTCTCTCTCTCTCTCTCTCTTATATCACTACCAATAAAAGCATTTATTATAATATACTGTACAGCTTTAAATTTAGCAACTTTATGGTTTGTATGATATTTATGTATAGTAATACTGTATTTATGTAATACTTAACTTAATTTTTTTTTTAAGTGCGGGTATATAATTCAAATCTACTTTCTATCAGCAGTTCAACTGTATATACATATAGTAAATTGTATGCACCATCATGTCTCATTTTTTGAAACACAAGTGTGACTAAATTTAACTATACTTCGTTGGTGGTGTATTGTTTAGAAAAAAGTGTCAGGCTGAATTTTAATTTAAAAAAATTTTTTAAATGTATTTAGGATAAAATGTATGGTTATTTAAAATGTTCACACAGAAACTGCACACAAAATAACGACAATTAAGTTGTTTTGTTTTTTTTTAATATTTATTTAATTCAATTATCTATACTCCAGACTTTTTTGTTTTATTGAGGTAGAGTTATGTATACTATAACTATATAAAGGGTGTGTTTTGAATTACCAAACATGTTTAGAATACTTAAAAGTCGTACGTGGATTTTGAGTGTGTGATTCAAAGTTTTAGGGTAAGTTAGACTCTGAGAAAATACTTGACAATGTAATCTTTATGTTACATCATGACTGACCACACAGTCGCTAAATTGTGAATTGCATAATAATAATAAAGTGTAGTTTCTCATAAGAATAATATTGGATATTGGTTACAAGTTTTTGAATGGTAAACTAGTATATTATAATAATTATTTGTAAAAGAGACTTAAAGGAATGGAACACATTGTACAAAAAACATGTCTAGTATATTCTAGCATACCTAAATATCAACGTTAATTTGACCGGAGTTATTGATTTTTACGTAATTTATTTTACATCCCCAAAATGTTAGCTGCATGTTTATGACATTTTGTAAATGGAAAATAAATTACGTATTATAGAATTTAGAAATCAATGACTCCGGCCAAATCAACGTTGATATTTAGGTATATTTAGGATACTATAGACATGTTTTTTTGTTTCAAGTTTTCTTTGCCTTTAAGCCACTTTTATAGTAAAGATGCAATCATTTCTTACATCAATCAAAACTATTTTTATAATTCTACCATACCCTAATTTCACTCTCAATATTAAATTATAGTGATATTTTTATAGGCATTATTTACAAAGTTTTGATTTCCTATTTCATAAAAAAAAAAAAAAAAAAAAAAATGGTATGTTTATAGATACTCAAAATTTCCTCTCTAACCTTTAAAAAAAATGTAAGTTTTTTTTCTTCTTTTTTTCTTTTTATTTTTTTTTTAATGTAAAAAATGTCATTTGTTTTATTGTTAGCGACATGAAACTCACTATAAATATATGTCTTGTCTTTTCTTTCTCCTTGCGCAAACTTGACTCTCCCTGCCCTCATCTTTTATTCAGCTATTTTCTTAGAAAGAAAAAAAACAACATATATAATACACTTTTTTTTTATACGCACCTTAAAACATACTGTTATACAATGCAAATTTATCTAGAGTATTAAAGTTTGTGACTAGAATTTATGTAATTTGGGGTGTAGATTATAATTAAATTTAAATTGTCTTGTTTTAAGATGAAAAACATTGTGATAAAGTAAACTTAAAGTAGAGTCACACGGATAAACATAAAATACCAAACATTTAATTATGCTATGCAGCATAACAATTATGTTGTATAGTCTGGTCACATAGAGCAATAATTTCATGCAATTAATTTGATTGCATTGAATTATATTAATTGCATTGTGGCAATATTTCTCCGTGTCAAACCGGTTAATTAATATTACGGACAAAAATTACTAACTATGGCAGGTACATGAATCCATGTATTTTACAATAGGTAAACTTTAATTTGGAACAGATAGTTATGAACTACAATACCACTTAATCTAAAGGAGTCACACCTTAATTGTAGTATAT
The DNA here is from genome assembly GCA_949318235.1 of Ecdyonurus torrentis. Lineage (NCBI taxonomy): Eukaryota > Metazoa > Arthropoda > Insecta > Ephemeroptera > Heptageniidae > Ecdyonurus > Ecdyonurus torrentis. The sequence goes on from OX439137.1 coordinate 10,250,044, forward strand.
TTTACCAGCATTAGGTATTATTGTAGTACAATAATACCCCTGTTCTAGGTTATATGTCTACCTATTGCATTTACAGAATTTAAATATTTGCCTGAAGTATAAATTTTTTCCGTGTAATTGTATGAATATATGAAATTCGGCAAATTTTTGGTAGAAAAAAGAACATCACAAGTTATTCTCTTTTATACAGTAAATTAATTTTTACATCAAAATCTTATATATTAAAATTTACTATGTTTTTGGACGTTTACACTTCTTTACTATTATTTATTGTAAAAATGAGTGACTTAATGCAGCGGAGATGCAAATAATGTAATTATGATTACAATAAGTAACTTTGCTGTGAAATATAGTAACCTCGTCAGTTTCTTATTTCTGAGAATCCGTTCATATAGAAGTATGACAAAAATAAAGAATGTCTTAAAACTCATTTTTGTTGTAGATATTTTTAATCCTGAATATTGCTGAAAATTTATATTTACTGATAAATTATAATTAAACAATAACCATAACTTATAAAATTGAAGAAATTCCCAGCACATGTGAGAAATAGACGTGAAACAATCAGCGTGTTTAATTCTTTAACATTTTTGTTATTATGTTTTAAAATGCGGGGGAAAAATGCTGTCTGATCATGAAGTTCAGTAAGGAATTATTGAAGTGACGTCCAACATTAGTGCGAAAACGTGTCTAGAAGATTAAATAGTGAGAGAGAGTGAGAGAGAAAGAGAGAGAAAGAGAGAGAGAGACAAAAATCTCATATAAAACGAAAAGATTAAAAGGTTCGAGCTTTTACATTTAATGAATTTTTTCTGCACACTAAAGCATTTTTTTGCATTAAATTAGTCCAATTTATTCGTTCAAACAGAAATGTATATTTGAAAAGAAATAAACGTAAGTTATACATTGTATACTGTATCATATAGCTTGAACTTTATCTCTTTAAATTTATATTCTAAAAGAAGTAGAAAAAAAAAAGCATATATTTTTTTATTGATAATTTTGATGAACTCAATTTTTATCTACACAGCATAACTCTGAGCTGGCGACTTGACCCTTACTTGTAAATAAAATATACACCATAATGAATGGCATATGTGTAAATGATAAAGATATTATAATCAGACTTCAATGCTAAATTTAAACGCCAAAATATGTAATTTTATGGTCTTATTATAAATTAAAGTTTTTTTTTTTTTTTTTTTGGCAGTTAAAATTGTGTTGCTTACTTATTTGCTGCTCGATATATCGCATATCTTATCGATCCACATTTTCTTAAAATATCGAATATGCCAATACTTTTAAATCTGTATAAGATAAGTGATCAGAAGTTCACAAAATGGATTAGATCAGGGCGTATCCAGGATTTTGCGACGGGAGGGGTCCAGTCTATATACGAGAGTGGATAGTGGGTGCCTTCTCTCTCATCACAAATTAAAGAAATGAGGAGAAATCTTTAACTGTCATGGGAATCCACGTGGTTTTAGAGAGCAATGTAAGTGTGCGGTTCTCTTTGTTCACCTGAATGCAGGCAGACAGACAGACAGCTCGCGGGAGCTCTTATCATGCGTTACCCTTACCTTGCATTATACAATGCAGCGCACTGTATATGTCGGTATAGCCCGCTTGTAATAATAATGTTGATCCCAGAATCAGAATTATCAAACATGAAATTCTCGAGAAATAAGAAATTTTATTGACCTAGGCAGTTCTGAATGCAACATACAGTGTAAGAAAGAGACAGAAAATTACTCTTTCACTGATTTCTAAAGTATCACGTGGATTGCTGGTGACAATTCTTTTCCCTTTTTTCTCATTTTTTTTTTTAAATCTGTGTTTGCAGAGAAATCACCTACTTGTTTTTTTCACTGCAATTTCAGAATCTTCTGCTAGTGTCCGCACATTTTTTTTCATTGATATTTTGTAGTATGGTAAATAGGCGCTTATCGTAAATTCGGTAAAGATAAGAGAACGATAATTACTTATATAGATTGACCAGTTTGAACTAGTGTCGATATCGTTATATGTAGATTAAAACATTTGTACACGTAATGTTGTGATATTTAATAATGACAATTCCAATCCTCTTATTTTTGTTAAAAATTCTTGCCTAATTTTTTTATTCTCCCTCAGAAAATACCATGAAAAAAATTAAATTCATAACAATCTTATCAAAAACTATCTCAAAAATACATTTTGTTAAAAGAGAAAATTTCCTTAAACTATACGCTTTTATTACTTAAGAACGTAAGTAATAACTAATAACAATATTATAATACAAATCTTTATCCTATCGTCAACTATTGTTATATAAAAACACTAGTTATCATTAGATTGTATTATTAATTTCAATAATTTCGTAATAGTGTGAAACCAGTTGATTTAGCGTTTCAGAATTCAGGTATTGCCTGCATTTTTTTTTTTAATAGGCTAGAAAAATGTAACTTTATCATTTTAGAGTACAGGACACTTAAAAAAAAACTACTTCGCAATTATGAAAAATACTAAAAAAATCTTGGTATCTTATTGCAGTTATAAAGTATCTTCAAATAGAACATTTCGCTCTATAACAGTTATAATAATTAAAATTGTAGTGATTTATTAATAGGGGGAAATTAAATAATAACAATAAATATATATATATCGGTAACGTAGCGATATATATTTTTCTCTCTTTGTTTACATTTGTATAAAAAGCTACTTTTTATTACATTTAATGTACCGTTATTACGTTGATGATGTATGAGCATGACGTCATACTGAATGCGCTTCGACGCCATACTGAAGCAATGAATAACATTGCTTAGCAAAGGATTTTTTTTTTTTTTAAAGTTAATTTTTTGGGTAATAATATTTGTCTCGCATATTTAAAAACTTAATTCAACCTATTTACAGCATCAATACCCTCAGTATATTTAAACTAGCAAAATGTACCATTTTTCTATACCAGCCCATGTTATTTAGTGCTTACATATGGCGTCAATTTTTATATACATGCAAAGACCCTATATATTATATAACCACTGGCCTACTTTTTAAAGACAAGTAATTAGACTCTATAGTTTTTGCCATATTTAATGAGTGGATATTATTACAATCATAACGTCTATATTTATAAAGGCAGAACAGAAGAAGTAATAATAATATAAAAGAAGGCAAGAAAACTACTTTTATGCAAAATAGAGGCAAAAAAATGTAGCACTTAAGAATATAAAAGATTTTCAAACCGAGAGAGAGAGAGAGAGAGAGAGAGAGAGAGAGAGAGAGAGAGAGAGAGAGAGAGAGAGAGAGAGAGAGAGAGAGAGAGAGAGAGAGAGAGAGAGAGAGAGAGAGAGAGAGAGAGAGAGAGAAAGAAAGACAAAGAGAGAATAGAGAGTAAGACCAGTAAAAAAAGTACCAAAATATGAAGGAAATATTTTTTTTTTGTCTTATACATTAACTTTAGTTAACGTAATATTACGATTATATATATTTAATTCCTTACATAAACTGGTTTAAGTTATAAATTTTCCAAATTGCTTCACATAAAAGTACTTGGTATATTATAAGAAGTAATAATAATCTTATAAACATGAACATTATATATTTTTTGTTATATTATAATAACTTTTATATTTGCAATTAAGACAAATTATAGATTATAAATGGTATTATTACATGTTGAAATTTCATTATAATTATATATGTATATGTATAAAGTAATTATATTTTTTTGTGCTTTACGCATTATTAAACATGTTACAAGTAAATTTTATTTTATATGTTCAAGAAATATTTAATTTAGAGTTAATTCATACATCCTTAATTTCGTTGATCGAAATAAAAAGTGTTCTACTACGCCGGATTATCATTTCTACTTGTGATAAGTTTTTAAAGGTAATAAGGGTCCTATCTCTGAAATATACGAAAGGCAACCCTTTATATTTGTTTAATGATGTAAATATAGTAACAAGTGATAGCAATTTCAGAACCTGTAATTATCATATGAAAGGTATAAACAATATTAAAATTGACAAAGCATTATGAAAGTTGCAAAAATTATTATCCAAAAATTTTTCTGTTTACATTTTTTTTTTAACTTTCATTAATGCTGTTTGTAAACCCTGTTCTCTTGCACCAAAAATAGCGCATTCCATTTGAATAACCATAGGCGATCTTCATTTTTAGTGCAAAGAACAGGGTTTACGAACAGCATTAATGTCTTTATCACGTTAAAAATAATTGTTGAAAAGCTGTTAAATAGTTTTGCAATGCTTTAAATTTTTACAAATTAACGGTTATAACATCACTAAATGTTGAAATTTTAACGACAAAATGCAGGTGATGTCACAAGCATTTATAATAACTTTATTTAAAGTGCATAAAGAGCTTTTTAAATCCTATTACATAAACCTTTGGCCATATTGTATAACACATGCCAATATAATTATACATATAATATCAAATTTAAACATACAATTAACATGAAAGTTTGCCAATTTTTAGGTGGCTACTTGACCGCATTATTGAAATTTACAGCGTTAAATTTGAAAATGATCGTTGCAGAAAATTTAATCATTAAAAAAATACACAAATCTAAGACTTTTAATAACACGTGAATAAATAATAAGAAAATTTAAGATATAGAGTAAAAAAAAAAAAAAAAAAAAAAATCTTGAGATTTTCAACTTTGCCGTTTATTTCATAGTGACGTCATTTACGTTTTTATCAATGTTTAGTGGCGTCATAGACCTTAATTACACAATACCTAAAACATTGTGAAAATAAAGTTTTCAATGAAAATGTTTAAATGTGTACTATATGCGTAAAAATATATATAAGATTATATATTTTTCTGACTAGACAACTTTTTATACAAATAACCGTAGTACATCATTTTTAACCTTAAGGTCTTCGTTTTTTTATTATTAATTTGTAAATATAGGAACATAAAAATTTAAAAGCTTTAAAAACTTCAAGATAAGAATGTTCAATGTTTACCTTAAATTTATGTCCCTAAAAAAAATGTTAAGAAATCAATCTCTATTTAGTATTCCTACCTGTACTAACGATGTGACCAAAAATGCTTTTATAACAAGAGCTACAACATTATGCAATAACATAAACATTGATATTTTCAATGATTCCTGTAATACAATAAAAAGTTTGTATTATAGGAATGTGGAAAAGCAATGATTATGGTATTAACGCCTAATTTCTAATCCAAATTTAATGTATATGTGCATGCGTGTGTTATTATTATATATATTTTTTTTAATTTAATTTTATTTTAATTGTAATACTTTCATTATTTGTACTGAGTGTACCGCCAATGTATTGGGCGCAAGCCTGTTTTTGGTTGACAAATAAATAAATAAATAAATAAATAAATAAATAAAAATTTGGAGTATTTTTTGTTAATATATTCATATAGAACGGAAAAAATGAGTCAATTTACTTGATTTTTATATTGAGTAAATAAAAAAAAAGTAACTTTATATCACGTATAGCTGATGCTGATATAATCCATCTACGTAAACCGTGCGTATAAATTATTCTGTATTGTATTTGAGAGGACTATTCAGCAATTAGAGAGGCGTTGGCCAATTGGGTGTGTATAATCTAAAGTATAAGCAGCTTATTGGTATCGAACGTGGATCCTCTATGTACAGACATAGTAAAATACAATTCTATACTATATTACGTTATGGAAATATCATGAAGTATTAGAAAAATTAAATATAATTATAAAATTGTTAATGTATATATAAAGTAGAAGTCTCTTTTGATAATACTTTAAGAATTGATGAAATTGGTATTTTAATGATATTTGTATATCATTAGAGAAAATATCGACAAATTACGTATATAATGTGTTTAAGTTTATTTACCTGTAAATCATATTGAGTGATATTGATATTATATTGTGTGTAAATAATTGTGTTATACAAAATGATGTAATGAAACCAATATTGGTCTATCTAGTTTCGTTTTTGTCATATTGTGTTACCGAGTTTGAAGTATTATCGATAGGTACAATGAAAATTACACGGGCTGGCCACTGTCTAATACATAGCCTGGCATTCACCTTGATAGCTTAGAGAAACCGTGGAAAAGTCTATAGGCAAGCTAGTCGGCTCAATCACAACAATTACATGCACCACTCAAATACTGTACGTCATCGTGGAGTGCATTATAAATATGCATCGTGTAACGTGGTGGTATGGTATGCTATCTGCTATCACATTTCAAATACTTAGAACCTTCACTTGGTGTGGAGTACACAAGAGATACGAGTCAGCTTCCTTCACTATACTACTAGCGTGTCTACTCTTTTATTTATTTTTTTTTTTTAGCATGTATTACAATATTTTTAGCATTAATCTACATTATTATTTAATTATGGTCAATTCAACGGTACTTATAAATTTAAAACTCATAAATTATATTATGTCTATTTAACCATATTATTACATGTAAACCTTCTTGTGCTATACGCTAAAGTACTTCTCTCGTATAATGTCTTTTATGTATTGCTTCAGAGATAGGACATGTTGGCTTGATCGCAATTCATTCATTCATTCATTCATTCATTCATTCATTCATTCATTCATTCATTCATTCATTCATTCATTCATTCATTCATTCATTCATTCATTCATTCATTCATTCATTCATTCATTCATTCATTCATTCATTCATTCATTCATTCATTCATTCATTCATTCATTCATTCATTCATTCATTCATTCATTCATTCATTCATTCATTCATTCATTCATTCATTCATTCATTCATTCATTCATTCATTCATTCATTCATTCATTATATAGTAATTTACGTTTTCATATGTGAATACATTGTACTGTCATACTGAAAAAAGAGTAAAATTTTACATCACAATGTCTGTACTTGTAACTTGTACGCTTCATACAACCACAAAGTAACATTGTCAATTCCAAATGTACAACAAGGATATATTTTTATTGCAACCTAATTTAATGTCATAATAGCGTTTCGATACACACGCGCATTTGAAATTCATAATGCCCTTCTATGTGCATGATATAAGCCAAAGTAATAAAAACTTTATTTAAAATTACTATAATTAAAAAAAAATGCATTTTTTGTTCTGAATAAGACCTATATATTTGTCAATTAAGGAATTCGATAATATATTAAAATTTACATATTAGAAATCAGGAAAAGTAGAATACGATAAATCAAAATTATCAAAGGAAACCAATAATTATTAAATATTTATGTACTAAAAATTAATAGTTGTTGCAAAAAAGAAAAAAAATCAAATAAATTGTAAAGTAACTTGAAGTTAAATATATTTCTAGTATATTTAAAAAATATGTATGTTTATTAAACATTATATCCGTTGTTTAAAAATAAATCCAATGCCTTTCATTAGTATAACTTATTCAATTTTAACAACTTTTACATTAAAAAATAATAATAAAGAATTAAATGGTTTTTATATATAGATACTGATCATTTTAGTTTTTTGTATGATCTATGCCAAACACAGAATTATTTTTTATGTAATAGTAAAATTTTATTGATATTTGCATAAAATAAACGTTGAAAACAACGTTATTCAATATTTAATTATCATCGCTGTACGGTGTAAATTTATATTTTATTATATAATCCACGTTTTTACTTTTTGTATTTAATTATGAAAATTTAAATTTTATAGGTATATAGATAAATTTTAATTTTTAAAGCGTACCTCTAAAAATCTAGTATCGTTAAAAATTATTTATGTTGATGTTTATAGTTTTATAAATTTTTAAATATAATCGTGAAGAGTTTTATAAGTAAATAAAAATTAAGTGTTGAAATCCATGTTCTTAAAGTTTTCTGATATTTTAATTAAAGTAAAATTAACATCATTAATTGTTGACAAACTATAGGGTGTATACGTATGACGTCATAATGAATGCACTTCGATGCCATATTGTAGCAATGAATACCATTATCCAGCAAAAAAACGTAGGTTTTAGCTATTTTCTTTAGAAAATTTGTTAGTTTTTTCTTTCGTTTATTTTAATTTTTCTCGCATACATGAAAACCCAATTTAGTCAGCATCTCAAAAATATTGCGAAGTATTCTTAAACTGACGAAATGTTTTTTTTTTTCACATGTAATTTAGTGCTCTCATATGGCGTCAACTTTCATATGAATGCAACCATTGTATAGAACTAAAGAAACGCATACGACGGTATAAGGACCGGATAAAATTGCAACGGACATCACCTTTTTTTCATTATGGTCTAAACATTCATAAATTAATTTACGTTTTTGTCATTAAAATAATTACACTTTATAACGTTATAACCGTTACTCTTAAATTATCGCTCAATAAAATGTTTGTTCTAAAGAAATTTTAGATAATATGTAACATTTATGTGCTAATGTATAAGTTATTGAAATTAAAATTTAAGGGTGGTTTCAAAATTGATATACTGAAAATTTCTTTTGAGATATTTTTTTTATGAAACTTTAAACTGTTGAGAATATTCTTTAACCACAGAAATCATATTAAAATGTATGATTTAAAAATGAATTTGAATACTGTGGCGTTTTACAAAATACTACAATTTTCTGAATTGTACACGGTTAATTCAATTATGTATAACCAAATTAGGTAATTTTTCACTGTATTTTTTTATAGCATACGTTATTGCAATACAATACTTTTCAATGTGCAATAAATGTATAATCTCTATTAAAAGCCATTAAATTTGCACGCAATCAAAGTAACGTATTGTACATTTAAAATATTCTTTCATCTTTCCACTTATTCCATGCATTGTATTTGGATAAAAATAAATACGTAATAATTATGCTCGCCCATTTTTATATATAGCAACATTTGTTCAGTATAGCATAATTTATGCTATACTGCATAATAACTATTTTAAACATCTTATATCATAAGGGATAATTATTTATGCTGATTTGGCAGCATTTATGCTATAATAAAATAAACGCAGCATAAATTACGTAATTACTTCTTTACGTGAGTGAACAGCTAGGTCATAAAAAAATTATTATTATTATTTTTTGTCAGTGTATTTTTAAATAAAAAATACAAGAGGCATAATACAATAATTCAGAAAAGTAATCACAAAAATGTAATATATAAAAAAATTATCAAATTATTATTGGTATTGGATTAATTTTAAAAATAGAAATTTCTGATTTCCCAAAAGGTTAAAAAAAAAACTTGCTTTTTGATCTCATCGTAGCAACAACAAAAAAAGCCTTATGTCTGTCAATTTTAGCTTTTTATGCCAATAAAAACATCGTTCTTATCAAACATATAATATTGGCCTTTTTTTCTTGATTTATATTGACATTTTCTAATACAAAGTTATCCTTTCATCATCTTTTATATAACATATCCCATCCATCCAATTCTCTTTCTCAAAAAAAAAAAAAAAAAAAAAAAAAAAAAGTTTATTTTATTCTCTTCTGTAGCAAAATTCGATCTCTTATAAAATGTAAAGTATTCAAAGTTAAAAAAATAAATTTTATATTTCATAATCTAAAAAGTTTTTAAAATGATTAAAAACTGTGATTAAAGAATAATTTTAAGTGATTTGCAACTGATATACTTAAATATCTTTAAAATAAATACTATTGCTTCTAAAAAAAAATTAATATCATTAAACGTCTTTTTCTTCTTCTTTTTCCCCTTCGCAATTTTTTCGACAAAAAAAATACAAAGAATAGAATTTCAATGATAAAAAAGTTAAAAATGTACTTCTTTATTGTATAATATTTTATCTTTTTCGAGAAAAAAAAATAAGTAACGCATTTTTTCTATGTTATCTGCATACCTATATAGAAAGGGAAAATGTTGCGTTCACGTTAATACGGTGAATACCGGGTGTGTGAACGATACTAAAAATGCATGCAAGACTAAGGGGGAAAAAATGAGCACCAATTGTTCTCCTAATTGAAAAGTCAACTACTTTTTTAAGTGTGATATATTTTTAAAAGCTAATAATAAATTTAGAATTCTCTTAAGTATTATTTTAGCAACTATTTTTACTATAATCATATGCTGATTTTACTAAATAGTAAGTACAAAAGAAACAAAAATTAAAATAACAATTTAATCAAAATATATATCCTTTAATTAGATTTCTTTTTTCAGTAATACTATAATTTTATAAAAATATACCTTTTTTTTTGTATAAGAATATAACCTCGAAAATGAGTGAAAGTATAACATAAAATGCTAAAACCACAATATAAAAAATTTAAGAAAAAAATTCTTACCTTTAATCCCGATGAAGTAAAAAATTATTCTATTATCAAATTGCACTTTTCAGTCAACAATTTTTAAATTTTTTTTTCTTACTTCACTCACGATTGCACACCACTTGCTGTTCACTCTAGCTCTGCCGGCAAACGACTGAATAAAAATTTAAACTACAGACAGCTGGTTCAAAAACAGGTGGCTAACAAGACTATGACGTCATAACGAAATGAACAATTCTCATTGGTTACTTTTACGTCATCAACATTTTCGATTGGTTATACAATAAAGTATTGACTTTATTTATAATATTATTTATTTTTAATAATAATTTTTCACTTTAAAAAAAGAAAATTGATATTAAAATGAAAAAAAAAAAAAAAAAAAAAAAAAAAGTTAGACTTAAAATTTAAATAATTGTATAAGGTATATATATAGGCGCAAAATATATAAAAATTTTTAATATTGAATAATCCAAAATATTTAAAAACGAAAGTGATAGGATTCAATACAATAGATATTTTTTAAGGTGAGATAAATAGAATCGTTCTTTTATCATAAGTTCACCTACAGGATGTGACCTATTTGACTGCGTTTTCTTGGTATCGATTAGGAATGAATCAAGGCAACAATTGTTATGTTATGATTCTTATACAGTATGTATAACACTCTTTTTTTAAAAAAAACTTCGTTCTATCAGGATAAAAGTTTTACTTTTTTTATTTAAAAAAATAAGATAATTATATAAATTTAGATACAAAATAAAATTTAACTTTTCTTTGCAAATTTTTATTTATTTATTAATTTTTTTTTACTTAAAATTTATCAATACAAAATATAAATATGGAGTAATTTTTTTTAGCTAATTATTGTGATTAAAGTATTGATGAAAAATATATATATATATATATATATATATATATATATATATATATATATATATATATATATATATATATAAATATATTATATTCTACAACTATAAGAAAAATTACGTGAATTTAACTCAATGTTTTTCCTCAAATGCCATCTCTAGTGATGTTGAAGAACTATACGTGCGAGTATAACTTAAATTATTTAACTACTGTCGCGTTAGTCTACTTGAAATTAAATTGACTTATTTATAAGTATAGGGTGTATGCAAACGACATCATATTTAATGCGCTTGGAGGCCATACTGGAGTAGTGAATAACATTGCTCAGCATAGGACAAACTTCATTTAAGCCAATTTTCTTTGGGAAATTGCTTAATTTTTAGTTATTAATTGTTATTTTTCTCACATAATTGAGATACTAATTCAATATATATTTACAGCACCAATGCTCTCAAAAATATTGCATATAGCGTTTTTAAAGTGACAAAATGAGCTATTTCCCTATGCCACCCATGTTATTGAGTTATCCAACATGGTGTCAACTTTAACATGAATGAATAGACCCTATAGACCAGTACTAAATTTTGAAACGCGTAGAAAATGTATCTATATAAATATTACTTTATTCAAGTTCTAACTTAGAACTATTTTAATAAAGAAAACAATAATAAACATAAACTTTTTACATTATAATATGTTTTTATATAGCTACGAATATCTTATAATGCTTTAGTAGTTCATGACCAATAAAATCTAAAAATTTAAAATTTCAATATTTTTTGAATGAGTTTCAATTAAATAAAAGAATAAAACCTAATTGCCAAAAAAAAAAAAAAAACAAAAAAAAAAAAAAAAACAAAAAACAACATATTCCTCTAATTGAGCTACTAGCAAACTTCCTTATATACCATAGATCTATAATGTTCAGTGCATGAGAATCTATACATATGATTGCTATATTTTATGCTGCATTGTTAATTTTAACAAATAAAGAAGTAAAACTCATAGTGAGCAAAATTGCTATGTCTTAAAGGAGTGAAATACCTTGAAAAAAAAAATTATATATATATATATATATATCTAATATCATACATACCTAAATTTCAACTTTGTTTTGGCCAGTCATTGATTTATAATTTATGTTCCATTCAAAAAATCACACCTGCAAGTTTGTGACGTCACAGCTCACTAGTCCACGCGCGCGGAAACAGGAGAGCTGTGACGTCATAAACCCGCAGCTGTGATTTTGTGAATGGAAAATAAATTAGAAATCAATGACTCTGATCAAATCAACGTTGATATTTAGGTATGTTTGGATATTAGACATGCTTTTTGTTAAAAGTGTTCTATGCCTAACCGAGAACATCCGCAGCAACAAAGTACTTTGCTATAAATATAAAAAAAACTATTCTGTTCACAAGCACTTCATAAAGTTTCTATGTAGCTTGAATGTTATGATTACATTGAATGGGTACGATAAAATATTAAAATATAATAACAATAAATTATATAAAAATAAAACAAACATATTGAGAGTTTTTTTAAAAATAAAGCTGTAACTTTATTTCAACAATAATTTATACAATAAAAGACCCTATATATTTATTTATTTCTCACAATAATTATTACAATAATAATATGTCAATATTATTTTAATTTGTTTGTTTTCATCATTTATCCCCACCGAATAAAATAATTTTTAAATAATTATTTTTTTTTCAAATACACAGCCGAGTTACATACTATAATATTATCGTCTTCAGCATTTTTTTTTTCTCTTTAATACGCCATCCTTTTCTTCAAATTTATTTTGCCATATTATTTTCAACTTTTGTCCACTGCTAATTTACAGTGATATTTTATCACATGCCAATTTTATTATTATTAACATTGGAAAACAGTTATATGTTATAAATTTCACTGGAATTTGTTTTTACGCGACGCGTCGCTAATTTTTTTAAAATGAATATTAATGCTCAAAATAGGCAATCTTGAAGAGTAAAAACAACTTTTAAGCGTCATTTAACAGAACAAATTTAATTATTTATATTTTTTTAACTAGCGGAAACAGCGATTACAATCATGTTATTTTGAAGGTGTTTTCACATTCTGTTTTATTACTATTTTGCATAACCATTTGCGCTTAACAAAATTGGGTCTATTTCATTATATGTACGGATTTTTGGTAAACAAATTTGTTAAGCAAAAAATCCAAACATCTTTAGGAAAAAGTCGTCCTGAACAACAATGTTATATAATTGAAAAAATTCATGCATTATTTAACTATACTGCAATTATGCAAATATACCATTCATTATTTTTATTAATAAAAAATTTAGAAATTAATATCAATCAAAACATAAAACCTTATACACTTTGCTTTACATGCTAAAGACATTCCAGTGAAATTTTCAATAAAATCTTAAGATTTTCCAATGCAAATACATAAATGCTACATTTCAATACTTTATTCATTACTTTAACATATACGATCGTTTTCCTTGGTATACAGTATACATACTGTAGCAAATACATATTTGTCAGTATATTAATTTGATTTTATCTTTTTATAGTTACCGGTCACTTTTACATTATGCTGTATATTCAAAATTATGAGTCTTGATTTGCTAATATTCTTTTTTCTTTTCTTTTTTTTTTTTTTTACTTAATTTTAAATATAATTTTTAGAATGTTTAAGTTAGATATTTTTCAAGTTAATAGTTGCCCAAAATTGTGGGAGAAAATACAAAAAAAAAAAAAAAAAAAAAAAAAAAAATGGAAATGTCCATAAAATGTAAATAGCCTTCAGTTTTTAATTATTGCAAATATAGTGAACACAATTTTTTTTATCAGGCACCGTCAAGATCATTATATTTGAATGGCCCTGAATGCGCCTTTTATGATTTTTTTTCTTTCATAATATTGATTATTATTTATTTAAAGACAAGATGGTTAAAATAAATTACATAATTGATATTGCATCCTAAAATATAAATGTCAATATTTTGAAATTATCAATAATATTGCTACAAAACATATTTGTTGTACAGCAAAACTATTATGCAATATGTATCATAAATTATTCTATTATATGTTGCTGAAATCATGCTGGTATCATTTTAATTTATTAGTTTTTATCCGTGATTAAAATATCTTCTTTTCGAAACTTCACTTTTAAAATTAGGAATTTTTTCTTCTTACCTTTTTCCTTTCATTTCATAAAGTTGGATAAAAATTTAGCAAATCAAGACGTTCTATTGGAAAGTTATCAGAAAATTTATAATATTTTTTTAAATATAAATTTTAAATATGATTTAAATGGATCAAATAACAAAATATTATCTACATTATATTTTATATTATTTTCTGTTCTTTCCAATTATTTCTTCTTTAGTAACAGGTACTGACAGTCCATATAATAATTTTAATTTCGGAATTACAAATTATTATTATTATGTGTTTTTTTATCTACATTTTATTACAGTACATTATATTTTATTATTTGTTTATTTAAATGTTGAACGGCATTAAATTCATACAAAAAAAGTTTGAAATCTGTTGAAATAACAATGATAAAAAAAGTATTTAAAGCAATAAGAAATTGTGTTAATTAAAACAATCTATTACAAAGCTTTCAAGGTGTAGAACACCGTGAACAACAAAAACTTGCCTATATAATATTCTAACATACCTAAATATCAACTTTAATTTGGCCGGAGTCGTTGATTTCTAATATATATTCCAATCACAAAATGTCAGATGCGGGTTTATGACGTCATAGTTCACTAGTCCACGCGAGTGGAAACAGGCAAGCTGTGACGTCATTAACCCGCATCTGATATTTTGTGAATGAAAAATAAATTAGAAATCAATGACTCCGGCCAAATTAACGTTGATATTTAGATATTAGGATATTAGGCATTTTGTTCAAGGTGTTCTATGTCTTTAATTAATCAGGAATTGGCATATTGGATTGTTGTAATTATGAAATATGTGAGCTCAAAAATTAAGATCAAGAGTTAAAAAGCAAATTTCAAATTAAACTTAAATTTAAAACTTCAAAGTGACTAAAGTTTATTTCTGATAAAAAAAATAGGGGTTAAACATGTTTTAAATCCAACAAATAAATGACACGTTAAAACAATTATTGCGATAGATATGAAAAGAAAGGATATGTTTGTAAATTTAAATGAATAAAAGGCTTTAATAAATAAAATGAAGAAAATAAAGGCTAGTTCACACTATGAAAATATATCGATATAAAAATTTATAATTTCGTAAATATCCCATGAGAAAAGAAAATTTGTATACACCCAAAATAAGATCAGAAATTTTATACAACCAGCTGCACCCCTCTTCCTAAAACAATTCCGCCCTGATAAACACCAAAATTTTATAAATTTATTAAATCAATGTAATATTCAAGTTAATACGTGTTGAGTTTTATTACTATAACTCAATTAGAATCGCCTGATAAAGGAAAAACTGTTTTGAAGCAGACTATATAAGCAATTTCGCTAACATCCGCTTCCGTTTTGCTGTACTGCGCATGCGGAGTGGAAATGGAAGCGGATGTCACTGAAATTACTTAAATACCGCTTATGTTTACTCTAACAACAGGAAAAGAAACTGCCGGAAGAGGAAACCACGTGACGGTAAAAGTGAGAGGTAGCTCAGGCCTAGCTTGCTGCTGGCGCGAAGTTTTCTCCCACTTTTGCCGTAACGTGATTTCCTCTTCCGGCACTTCCGTTTCCGGTTTTTAGAGTAAACATAAGCAGTCAAAGTCAGCCTCAAAGCAGCTGTTCCTTTATCAGTCAATATGAGAAAAGGGGGTGCTTCCGGTGGAAATTATTCCTCATCTTGATTTGGCAATGGTTTACTAACTTATTGACGGTAAAGTATGTTTTTATTTCATTATGTGAACAAGAAATAAGAAGTACAGCACTGCAATATAAAATTTTACTCTATGACCTTCAGCAGAACAATGTAATCATATGGAGATTTAAATTTACATAATGCTCCATATAAATACTTCCATAAAATTGTATATCTCAGTAAATCGTAATTAAACATGAAATTAAAATGCCGCCAACATAATATTTTTTTTAAAACACGAAATGCACACTTTTTAATTTATTTTAAATATTATTTTACAATATTACTTTTTCAGTACAATCATCATATTATAATGATCTAGATTTTAAGTAACATCTAATATGTATAACATTATATTAATATTATTATTAGTATAGCCAAAAAACACGATGTTATATTATATATTTTTTACTATCATTTTCTTTTTTTGAACGGATGTATATTATTTATTCAAAATCAAAATATACATATTATATTTATTTTTAATAGTAATCTATTTGTCTGGAAGTTACGCTCTTTTCTTTTAATGTTATTATAACTATTTTGAGGCCATTTTTTTTAAATCTAATTATTAACATTTTTTTTTTTTTTTTTTTTGCATTTTTAAAAAATATTGTCAGTTAAGAGCTCCTAATCAATATTACTTATTGATCTATTTTTTTATTGATATTATTGGGTTTTTCATTTTTAGGTCGTCTAGATTTTCTATATTATATAGGCAAAAAAATTATCAGAAAAGTTTTTGCTATATAAACGAGTTAAATTTTCTTAATATAAACTTTTACTTTAAAGAAAAAAATCTCATGATATCTTTTTGTTTCATATTTCTAGCCAATTTTATTGTCTTTCATAGTTTAATTTTTAGTTAAAAAAAATGTTTTATCTCATTAAAATTAATAATATTTTTAAAAAATTAAAAAAATTGTTAATGTTTATTATTTAATCAATTTAAAAACTATTCCAAATTTGCTTTCAAATTTTGCTATACATGAGATTTTTTTTTTTTCATATACACTATATATTATATTGTACAGTTTTTATTTTTATTAATATTTATTATTTTTATTCATTTTGCTATTTGTGCAAAAATGTATACTTCTAGCCCACCTTCCATCCATTTTTTATACATTTTTTTTATGAAGTAATGTAATAAGATTATTTATAAAAAAGTCACGTATGTTCATCAATGCTAAAAATGTCAGTGTTAAATAAAATCAAACCAGTGCTTGCTCCTGATTAATTCTTTGATAATAAAATTACTTTGATGATGCAAGTACAAAAATATATATATATATATATATATATATATATATATATATATATATATATATATATATATATATATATATATATATATATATATATCTAACTAAAAATATAATCTAGTAACGAATTTGAAACAATCTTTGAAACACTAATTAAAACTTCAAAATTTTCACGAGAGTTACGTTTACTTTTAAAGAGAGAGAGAAAAAAAATGCAGCAATTTTTTTATTGTCTTTACTATTTAAATCAACCCCCCCCCCCTTTTTTTTTTTTTTTTTTTTTTTTTTTTGTTAAAAATAATGGACCTGTTTATAAAAATCCTATTAAGTTACTTCTTATATAATAGTTCTATATTTTTACAAAGCACAATAAACTAAGATTTAAGATCCAATACTTTTTCAACTTCTAAAAAAAAGTCACAAATGTTAATATTATTTAAAAGCTTAAAAATAAAATTATTTACATCTCTTTTATACAATTTAAGTTTGCGCTGCAAATAAGTTTTTTTTTTTTAATTCATTTTGTCTAAAATGGCAACAATTTTACAATTTTCTTACTGTACAAATATCCTCTAAATTTTTATTCTAAACAATTCAATACCACAAACAACGTATATTTATAGAAAGAACATCAATTTTAGTTTCTAATCTATATTATATATATTTTTTTTACATTTCTTATTGTCCTTTCTATTTAAAAATGAAAATAGTAAAATATAAGTAAAACATAATGTATGTAATAGTAACATTTATTCTTCAAATAACATTATAAAAAGTATTAACAAAAATTTGTGCATATTTTAAATTATGAGAGAGAAAAAAAGAGAGCTGCACTGTAAATTTTGTAAAAACTCATCGTAGTTGAAAGGCGTGTTCAGACGGTGCATAAATTTAATTGCCGAGTAATTAGTGAAGCACAATCACAGCTGGAAAGCAAATGCATCCCTATTTTACTGTAATTTATAGCATTGCGGCGGAATACAGCTTATTTTATTGATTTTTTAAAAAGATAACTACAGCACTGATTGTGGAAAATTTAAATGTAACCAATAATTTTTACTCCTATAGTAATACCTACTGTGTATTATGGTAGCTTATATTTTTGATTGGCTGGTTCAAAAAAGTTAGCCAATCTGAGGAGATGTTACATTTAAATACCAAAATGTTACTCAACATTCTTTGTATGCAATCTTCATTAAAAAAAGGTTCAAGTTGGATTCAATTAAATTTATTACGTATAAAAAAGTCACGTAAAAAAAAAATAAAAAATTAAATGAGTGTTTTTTATTTTTATAGTATGTATTTTTTCTTTGAAAAGTTCATTGCATTCTTTGGTTTGAAAAAACAAAAATAATATAAATTTTAGTATTTACTGTATTTAAAAATTACGTTATCCTGACTATAAATTAGTCATCTTTGGTGAAGAAAACCGTATTTGTTTTGAAATTAAAATGCTACCTGAAGATTTATTTCTAAATTAAAGAAATTTAACTTTAATTTTTAACAACAGTTATTTTGTTTCATCGTCTTGACAGAATTTGATTATTTTTTATGAATATTATTTTGTTGATTTTTTATAATAATTTTTAAAAGCTGTTTAAAAGTTTTTTTTTTTTTTTTTTTTTTTTTTTTTTGCAGGAAATTGTATTAACTATTGGTGTAAATTCAAAATTGATGAAATTATTACTTTTCACATTTCAAAATATTAAAACTAAAAATGTTTATAACAATATACAAGTAACTTATTAAAAAAAATTCTACTGAACAACGAAAAATAATGAAATTTTTATATAAATAAACAAGATGAGTTTTTACTATAAAGAAAAAAAAATACAATAATTTCTTAATTTCAAATTCATATAATATTTATTCGCATAGGCACTTTTCTCTTTTTTTGTTTTTATTCATTTATTATTTTGGTTTCAAATCAATTATTCAATAATGAAATAATTTTATATTTTTAAACCAGTCATTCTCACTTTTTACTATGAGCATAATTAATTATTAATAATTAATTAATATAATATACTATATATAATATATTTATTAAAATGCAACAATTATCAACAACTTTTTTTTTTCATTTTTATTATACTGGGTGTCTACGTAAAATTCTTAAATATTATAATATTTTTTTAACTGCATAAGTTTGGGTGCATTTTTTTTTTTAAAGATTTAATAAATTGTGTATTCACTAATTTTCTAAAATTAACTAAATCTATTAATTTTTTTTTATTTATTTAAGATCTATTTAATAAGTCATTAATTTTTTTTTATATATTTATAGAAATATTTTTGAATATTTTTTTAAAATATAGTAAAATATATTAGCATTAAAGAATAGTATATCTTTTTCAGTTCAATTTGTCATATTTTAGGACTTCCACTTTTACTCTGACTTTTTTTTAAATTTTATTTTTATATTTCATTTTTAAAAGAATTTATTTTAGAAACTGCTTTTATACACGCAGGTTGGAAAACAAAAATTGTCAAAAATAGGAATAAATTTCGTTATTTTAAAAATTGTCTACACCTTTGTTAAAGTTCTTACGTGAATATTTTCATTCCTTGTTCAATAAAATAAATTTCTCTGTAAAAGGCTACGTAAAAAACTTAAATTGTTAATGAAGACTTAAAATAATGCATTAAGATATGTTCACAATGATACTAAAATTCACATAACTCTTACGTGGTGATACAACAATCAATGTTATTTGGATTCTTACGTAAAATTTATGTTAATTTACATTGTGAACAGGGTTTTAAAATAATATAAAGGCATGTTCAAATGATGCAATATTTTCAATGTGTATAAGAAATCTGATTGTATTTATACAAAACCTTGACTACATTGAAAACCATTATATTTTTATATTTAACGTTATTGCCTAACAAAATATTGCTTTGTGTGAATAGATCATAAAAGAGCCTTTTCACATAGAGTAATATTTTGCAAAATATTTCAATACAAATCAAATGTTTTTAAGTTCAAAATAGCTTATTGCACAGTTTAAATATTGCACTGCTTGAAGCAGGTCATAAAACATTCAGTTAAAATTAAAAAATAACATTAAAATTTTTTAAATAAATTTTTTAAGTTAACAAAAATATAATCTGTATTTTTTTTAAAAATGTATAAAATTATAAATATAAACGTAAGAAATTTAATTAATTTTTGGTAAAAAAAATTATGCAACAACAAATATACTTATGTATGATAAAATAATTATAATTTTTAAGATCTTACAACCCAGTTAAATATTATACATTTGGTGGTGGGTCTCTAAAATCCTCGAAAGAGGAAGAACAAGCACCATGCTTCCGACGTCGATTTTGTTGCCAAGGTGGTGATGTTGTTGAAACTTCAACTGAAGGTGATGAACCACCATCTTCTTCTGGTATTGGATCAACAGAAGCTCCAATTTCTAATAAAGATCCACGTCTAGCAGAACTAGGTCTACGTGGACCTATTGAACCACTTGGACTTGATGGTCCAGCTGAAGTTTCTTCAATAACAAGTACTGCAGCATCAGCTCTTGCCATCTCGACATCTGCATTCACAGAACCAGCACTTTCACGTCGAAATAGACCAATCACAGAGGCTACTTTAGGTTGGTCTAAACCACCTATTACAAACAAAAAAAAGTGTTATTAGTTTTTAAATTTTAAAAATAAATATTTAAATATACTATCGACGGTAACCTGATAATTTAACCGCGTATTTAATTTTTCATTTTTTAGGTGACAGGATTGCCTCTATTCCTCTATTCCTATATATATATATATATATATATATATATATATATATATATATATATATATATATATATATATATATATTACACGCTATATAGTTATCGTTAAACAATAAAGAACCGTATAAACCAATCAGAAACGCGCGGGAAAACAGAAATTATCCCCAAACTCCATCCTTTTGCATTACGAAACAATTTTTTAAGTAATATTTTAACAAAAACTACTATCTAGAAAAATGAAATTTGAGTGACGGACACTGTAACCCTATTCGTTTAACTGACCAACTTCCAGATACCTATTAAACTTAGATAAAAAAAGTCCTATTCTACATCAATGCTAAATTAGTGGACCTCTTAAATAAATACGGATATAACAAGTGTATTTAAAAATAACATTATAAATAAATTTCATTCGCCAGTATGAAGCAACTGATAATATATATATATATATATATATATATATATATATATATATATATATATATATATATATATATATATATATATATATATATATATATATATATATATATATATATATATATATAACGTGATCGAATTTCCAGGCCACCGTCGTAAAAGCATTATTTGATATTTTAATTAGGACAGAATTTCGTTTCAATTTATCCGCGTATGTTTATTTTAATTATATTCCTTTATTTATTTTTTTTTTTAAATAATTTCTTTTCTGATCTATGTAAAATCAATTATATAATATGAATTCAATAAACTTTAATGATGATACTTTACTAGCAGAATAACGGAGCTCCGATTGTTGAAAACACGATGGATTTTGGATTTTGTACATCTCACAAAAAAAAACCTATATTTTTATTGATTTATTATTATCATTTTTTTTTTAAAATTATTAATCATTTTCAATTTATCCATCAACCATGAGTATTTTAATTTATTTCCCACTAAATTATATCATTTGCCTTTTAAAAATTAAAACAATCTGTTTAGTAAAAAAAAGACACAAATGTCATTGCTTTTGTCATTACAAATTCTCCCTTGCTCTATAATATAAAGTATATTAGTTATATTATATTTGTTAAAAGAGTTACATAAAAACATAGAAACCCACAAATATTTTGACATTATTTTGTTATATTACCTTAAACACTGTAACAAAATTTATTAAGTATGTTTGACAGAAAATAATAGAAATGAAGTATAATTGTAACTGTTAGTAAAATGGACCCACACATTAAGTTTCATCATGCAAATAATTTTGTACAAAATTGAAGTGTTGTGCAATAAAAATAAAACACAATAGAAATAGCCATAAAGAAAACGAAGTATATTACAAAAATTAATAAATAAATTAAAATGTCACAAAACTTAACTCTTTGAATTTAAGTTGTAAAACTTGAAAAACCAAAAATAATATAAAAAGAGGAAGAATTTTAACGTTTTTAAAATATATTGAATAGCGACATGCAAATAATTTTACAGTTTCGCTTTGTGAAAATTATTTTAGTATTATTTTTTAAATTAAGTATTAATATCACCCTTTAAAGATACTTTTCAGACCAAACAACATACCCTTTTAATTCATTTAACACAAAATGGGACACCTAATAGCATTATCAATTTTCAATAGTACCCAAATGTAACAATAAGAGAACGCGAAAAAAACTGTAAAGTAGGCAAAACCCACGAATTTGAAACTATCCTGACGTCAGAATTGTCAGTATACAATAGAAATAGTTGTGCGGGTTGCATAAGTTGAAAATTTCCTTTCAACAATAACAACCACCATACCAGTAACAACTGCTTTGAGGCAGATTTTAAGCGATTTCGCTCACGCTTCCGTTTCAACGAACTGCATGCGTTATAGTATAAGTAAAATCGGAAGCGAATTGATCTAAATCACTTAAAGTGGGCCTTAAAGCAGTTGTTAATTTAAATAATTATTACTTTTCACAATTGGGTTATTGGACAAAATAGTTTTGAAAATTCCATTTCATGTGTTAGTTGAAATGAAAGTAAAGGTTTGCTATTTGGTTCAGAAAATCGCTTTAATAACAACGTTATAATAATAATAATAATAAAGGAAAAATATATTATATAACAAAGTAGTGTAACCCTGTAAATAGTTTTTTTACCCAGGAATGTAGTTGAAGGTGAATTGTAGGTCATATAATCCTTGTTTGCACACCAGGGTGGAAATTCTTGTTGTTTCAAAGGGAAAGCACATTTATCTTCTTCATCATCTCGTTTCCATGGTAACACACTTTCAGTTGCAGTCTGAGTTATTTGGGAATCATCTGTAATATTCCGTAACAAACACACACACACACACACACACCCAATACCACCAGTATTACTTTTGTGTAATGATAGATTATTGTGATTTAACATAAAAATAGTCATGCTAAACATGGGGTGGGGTGGAGGTGAAATAGTGCAATATTCAGTATTTAGATGTTTATCAATCAATCAATCAATCAATCAATCAATCAATCAATCAATCAATCAATCAATCAATCAATCAATCAATCAATCAATCAATCAATCAATCAATCAATCAATCAATCAATCAATCAATCAATCAATCAATCAATCAATCAATCAATCAATCAATCAATCAATCAATCAATCAATCAAAATTCAAACTTTTAATTTTATCATACTTGTGTTACAATTATAATAAAAAAACTTCATAGCAAGAATATTTATACCAATTTCTGTATAAATATTCAAAAACATTAATTGAAAAACTATAAATATCCCCACCACGTTGGTAATAACAGAAAAGTGTGCAAAGTTCAATGGAAGAAGAAGAAAAAATATATAAACCAACATGAAATATGTGGCATGACACATAATAATATTTATACATCATAAACTAGCTTATATAGTTACAGCAAAAACATGTAAGGAGTATTTGCCAATAACTTTATTACATATAATTTTGAAATTTTAAATTTTGAGTAAAAAACGAAAAATATTCATATCGTGGATTATGAATTTATTAAAATTACAAAAAAGAAATTACTGCACTTTCATTTCTTCTCTCTGTCTCTCTCACTTTTGTTACGTAAGAAAGAAAGAGAGAGAGAGAGAGAGAGAGAGAGAGAGAGAGAGAGAAATTTAATATGAATTTAAGTTATGGAATTATTCAATCAAAGCTCAAAATTTCAAAATTCAATAAAATAATGAAATAAAAAGAAATAAAATTAAAAAAGAAACTTGAGCTAATATTGTTATATGACAAAAAGTTGTTCACAGATTTTCAGGCACGAAAATATTTTTGCACAAAAATAATAGCTTCTACTTGAAACAAAATAATTTAAAGTAAACATATTAAGTTTTAACATGGCATTATAAAACATAGTTACGTGTTTTTACGACAAAATCAAACCGATCTTTTAAACAACAACTTTTTGCATGGATGCTCTATTAAATCAAATTTCCTTGAATTAAATCCTATAGTATAAAATTCCCAAATAAAACCCATGTTAATTTAGCTTAAATATTTAATTTTTATATTTATAGGGAGGAATATGTTTACCCTCTGAATCAGCCTTGCTAGTTTTCTTCTGTGGTCTTACAGGTTCCTCATGGGAAGATGAATCTTCTAAAATGGAGAAAATAAGAAAAAAAGAAAAACAAAAAGAAGGTATTAAAAAATTGTGTTGACTACAATGAAAGAGAAGTGCATATGAGATTACATAACCATGCAGGTAATTGTATTGAACATTTGAGTATCAATATCAGTAAATTTGTAATTGATTTACTTTTCACAAACATTTGTACAGATATTGTGATAGAAAATTTCATTTTTCTGCGTTATGGAAATAATATGTTTGTCATTTAAATTTTATTTATATTTATTATTTTTATCAATTTTTTTACGTCAAGTCTCCATAAGTCAAGTTTATTTTGGACAACAATAAATACGTAATAATTATACTAGCTTATTTTCAGCACACTTTATTTAATACAGAAAAATCGATGCTATACTTCATAATAATACTGTATGTTAAAAAGATTTGTATAGCATAATTATTTATGTTATTCTAATTTAGCAGCATTTATGCTATAGTGATATAAATGCAACATAAATTACGTAATTTATAATTTTCGTGCATAGAGAAAAAAATATATATTATCACGCATATCTGCACTGTACACATGATAGTGTCAATGCACTTTAGCATTTAAATTCAGCGCTTTTTTTTTTAATAAGAATATTATTGTTAATTTATCAAAAGCTTTTGTATGGTAACTGATTGGCAAATTAATTAAAAACTATATTTCATTGACTAAAAAAAAAAAAAAAAAAAAAAAAATCTATTACGGTAAATGGATTAAAGATGATTTATATGTATCAAATTAATACGTAAATCTTTATATGAATGCATTAAATTTCCATAACCTCAATCAAATTTTCTACTTTAGAAATTGTACATAAGCATAATTTAAAGTGATTCAGATTTTAGTAGAATGGAATGTACTTTTCTGATTTAGTCATATAAATGTAAAAAATAAATTACATAATTTTTGCAGAAATAAATAGTATTAAATTAAGTTTAAAAAAAAAATCTGCTAATATGAATTTTTAACGTAATTACTAATTATTATTATTATTTTATTTTATTTTTTTTCATTACAAAGTCGCGACCAAATTTTGTTTAAAATGATGCTGAAATTTCAACGTATCATAAATAAAAAACGCGTAGTATAAAAAATTGAATCAAAAGTATAAATACTAATGAAACATTGAAATAAAAATGAACTCATATTATAGAATTGAAATACTTAAACATGTAAATTGATACTCAAAGTTTTTTTTAGTCTACAAAGCTATAACTTTTTTTTAATTAATAAAAACAGATAACGAATTATAAGACTACAAAACATAATAAATATTTCAAGAGTTTTTCTTTAAAAAAAAAAAAAAAAAGAAAAAGAAAAACTAAACTGTCTTATATAATCGGTTTACACGAAAGAACATGGAATAAGTTGAATAAGTTTAACTCTAAATTAAACTTATTTAAAAAGAAATTACTTCTCTTATATGTAAAAAGGAATCGTTATATAAAATATATTTTTGTTGTAATGCATACAGAGCAAATGGGTAGTTCTGTTTTTAAATTGTTTCAAAAGCAGTTCGTTGAATTATAATATTGTAATTATGATTATCATTATGAAATAATCACAAAAATTAATAAAAAATAATAATTATAATACCAGTTGTATTCTAAAATATAAAATATTATTGCATATTCTGATAAAGCTTATAAATTTTTTATAGGAAAAAAACAAACAATTTTTTGTTGAATTTTTATAATGCCGGATATCTCAAAGATTCTATTAACTTATGATAAAACTGGCATGCTATAAGTATAGCCAGGCAATATTTATTGCCTCTTGGCGTAACTTTAAAAATGTATTAGAAATACTTTTAGTTTTTGACAAAGAATAATTAGTGAAAAATCGAGCTATTTCAGAAAATGCATCTTTTTCTTCTTTCATAAGAGGACTATTTAGTATTATTGCAGAAAATCAAAGGAAAAAGCGGAAAGCAATTACATGCTTCATGCAAAAAAACTGAAATTAGTGGAAATTATTTATTATTTAAATGGGTGAAATATTAAAAGAGAAAGGAATGAAAAAATGAATACCAAAGCTTTTTTTATATACATATGAAAGAGGGTATTATTCAAAATGCCAGCAGTGAAAAAGCATGGGAAATTTTTATATTTTTATAATATTTTTTCATGCTTATATAAATATCTGTTGCAGTAAGGGTTTTAAAAAGATTCTACGTAAAAATTTTATTATGTAAAATGGTTCTATTTTGCGATTGAAAAAAAGTTTGGAATTGTGCAAAATAAGCGAAAAAATTGTAAATACTAATCATTCAGGAAAAGTTGTATATTATATTTAAAGATTTCTCAGTTATATAACTTTTTTTAATGTAAGAATATTGAATGGTTGCTATAACTATAAACAAATAAATTTGAAGTGGTTGGAAATTTTAATCTAACTTGAAGTTCATGAAAACGATTGATAGAAGGCTCAGTATATTCAGTAAAAATTTCAACATTAAGAATAAAATTATATATTGAGTTATACAGCTGCTTCTTTACCCCATAAGAAAGTATGTTATAATTCATAAAATCAGAACACTAACACAAAATCGTCTGCTAGTACTATTGTATTGGGATTTCTTTACGTTTGCCTATATTTAATCCCCCAAACGTCTTTTAGCAAATATTCTATATTAAATTTGTAGCTACTATTGATTAGTAAAGGAACAACGGTTTTGAGACCAACTATAAGTGATTTCGGTCACATCCGCTTCCGTTTCTCCTTACTACACATGCGCAGTAAGATGGAACGGAAGCGAATATGAGCGAAATT
Organism: Ecdyonurus torrentis; assembly: GCA_949318235.1. Taxonomy (NCBI): domain Eukaryota; kingdom Metazoa; phylum Arthropoda; class Insecta; order Ephemeroptera; family Heptageniidae; genus Ecdyonurus; species Ecdyonurus torrentis. The sequence continues at coordinate 10,277,453 of OX439137.1, forward strand.
GCTTATAGTCGGCTTCAAAACAGTTGTTCCTTTATCAGTCAATACTATGTAGTCGAAAAGTTAAAGGAATAGAACACATTAAACAAAAAACATGTCTAGTATCCTAACATACCTAAATATCAACGTTAATTTAACTGGAGTCAATGATTTCTAATTTATTTTCCATTTACAAAATGTCAGATGCATGTTTATGACGTCACAGCTTACTAGTCCACGCACGCGGAAACAGGCAAACTGTGATGTCATAAACATGCAACTGACATTTTGTGAATGTAAAATAAATTAGAAGTCAATTACTCTGGCCAAATCAACGTTTATATTTAGGTACGAGTATGTTAGGATATTAGACATGTTTTTTTGTTCAAAGTGTTACATGCCTTTAAGCTTAATTTAATTACAGTCGTATGTAACAAGTTTTTTTATTCTATTAGATTAACTAAACTCGCTCACTTATTCCAGATTTTTTTTTTTTTTTTTTTTTTTTTGGAATGCAAATTAAAACTGATCTGAGAAAAATCTTTAAATATATTATTATTGTAAATATATAAAAAAATCTATTATATAAAAATATTAATGACATATATATTGATTATTATTCATACCACTAATTACGAGACTTCGACGCCATGGTAGTGATACTTCAGCAACAGTAGGTACGATATCACAAGGAGGAGGGGATTGTTGTTTTTTACTATTATTAATTAACATATTACTATTATTATTAGTAGTATTATTTTGTAAAGGTAAGTGCCAATTAGGTCTCAAAGTAGTTGAATTATTATGATTGCCGGAAGTGGTGGGTACTGACAGTAGATCATTATTGTCAGATGATTTCAGGATTCCACTGGCATTATGGTGACTATGATGATGGTGATGATGGTGACCACTTGTAGAGGCTGAAGAGATAGGGAATACAACAAAAAAAAATCGTATTTTTTTCTTTTGGTAAAAAAATAAATTCTTTTCACCCACAATAAAAAAAAATCATAATATATTTTTCTTAGCTTTTCTAATTTAGTTTTATGGTAAATGAAATGGAATTTTTTATTGAAATACTTGACTGTTTATTATTTTACATTTATGATTTAATTTATAATTATTTTTACTTTTTTTTCCAAAAAAAAAAAAAAAAAAATGATAGTCTTATGCATAATTGATTTATTAATAAGTTAAAACAATTACAATTAAATGGACTCACTGTTAGAATTCAATTATTTACATTTTAATGCAATCAAAAATCTCAATTACTTATTTATTTCATATTTTTTGCACATGTTTACAATTTAGCAATTTACCACATTACGTTATTACAAATTTTAATTTCATGCCCATTTGATTTAACTGATAAAAAATAGCTATACGTAATTTTTTCTATACTATTTTGATTTTCAAAAATTCTAAATAACCTTAAAAAGTTCATATTTCAATTGACTCTCCTCTTAATTTACCATAAAATATCCCATATACCTTTTTACCCCAAACACCATAACAAAAAAAAAATACATACATATGGCACATCTAGTTAAAAAAATATTTAATAATAAGTGCTTAATTGGAAGGACTTATCAAGAAATAGAAGAAGGAAAAAAAAATGCTACACAAGTTTGTTATTTAATTTTTAGCAAACCCCATTAGCTTTTCTACTACAAAACACCAAAAAAAAAAAAAAAAAAAAAAAAAAAATTCACCAAAACAAAAAGAGCAAGAAACAACACCAAACACAAATACTAGCATGCTATACCCATATAGAAGTCAACAACACCTTGTGTTACTTTAAATACGTAAAAAATTTAGGAGCCCCTTACTTTATGCAACTTGCTTGTCGTATGCGCTACAAAGTTTGCCTATACTTCAAGGGGCTATCAATATCTATTGCGTTGAAATACTAGATATTGTTCACACCTTAAGAAATTTTGGGTCTTGAATTTAATTAAGGACTAATTCACACTATTGAACACGATATTTTATCTAATATAGTACTTTATTGATATCAGTATTTCTCTTAAAATTTCCCTCTTAAATTTGAATCTTGAACCCCAAAGTACAGCGACATCAAGGTCCATATAAGAGTTTAGATCCTCCGGGAAAAGTCTAAAGACGTCATAAAACCACTTGAAACTTTGTTCACCTAATCAGTGACGTAACTGGTGAATAGCATCGTATTGGCTTAGAACCAAGTACAATCCATCACAAAATGAAATTGAATACACGAGCTTTGTGCTGCGCTCAACCTCTTTATGGACCTTGCAGAGACATCAGTTTTCTTATATAAATCAACTCTGTTTATCACTATAATGACGTCATATATGTTTAAAGTTTTACTCACCTCCTCCAGGATGTCTTGCAGTAAAGATAATACCTCCATCAGGATCATCTCTAACTGTATTTGAACCTCCTGCCGCTTCATCTCCCAGTTCATTGGAATCGGATTCTTCAAGCATCTCGTTTATGTAATCTGAAATAATATTATCAATCTTTTAATCAGAAGTAAAAATAATACTTTTCCTGTTACAAAATAGAAAATAAATTTTAAAAATAACAAATTACTTTTAGTTGGCTTGTTATCATAGAGACTCCAGAGAATATTATTTCACTATTAAAATGAGGATGCAAAAATATTTTAAGCCTTATAAATTATAAACCTAAGCCATCCATGACCTAAATCATAGCTTCTTCACATGTGGATTACAAATACTTGTCCGATAGAATAATATCACTCCCAGCTTACGTGAGACGTCACTGGTACTGTTAAAGACGTTCTTCTATTGGACAAGTATTTGCCATTTACATGTAGAAAAATCTGTAGCTTAATGAAAAACTTCAAATCCATGTAATTCAAAATTCTGGCGCCCTATAATTTTAACATAACTACCCAGGGTTTTTTTGAGCAAAATTATCACTATAGTATAATATGGAACCTCGAATCTGCACACACAAAAAAATCACTCCTAGTCTATGATCACTCATTTAAGAGCTGTTGTCTTCTTAAAACAGCAAAACAAATATTAAAGTCACTTCACTGTAATGGCTAACGGACGTGAAGGTACCCGATTCCCTATTGTCTATACTTTTATCTCGGACGTTGATGTAATGTATATTTTATAGTTACCGTGTGTAAACTGCTTGGCTGAACCATTCTGTGTGATTCCTGGGAAACTGACGTGATTTCCATGACTACTGTGACCATGACTCTTTCCATCCTGTCAAATATACATCCAAATTTAGTGTTAATATATTAACATAAACATTATAATATGTCCCAAAAAAATTATACATAATTTAAAAAAACAAACAAAGCAATAATCAATAAGGCGTTACGAGCAGAAGAAATAAAATAAACATAACGTATAAAATAATAATAATAATAATGTCTTTGTTTTTTGGCATAAAAGTCTAAGCTAAGTACAACAGAAAACCATGCAAGAGGGTGAATTAGTCTCTAAATAAAAAACTCATGATTTCACGAAAATTCTCAATATAATACTGAATAAATAAATATTTACTTATTAAATAAGCTCACATTGTTGAAAAATAATACACATTTTGACATTTTTTTTTTACACGTTATTGTTATTTTTCTTCTTCTTCTAACTGTGCCAATAAAATGAAATAAAAATATCTGAAAATGATATTACCTTATTCATTTTCTTGGATCGTTTGTGATGGTGCTTGCCGCTGATGATATGCCGCATGTTCATGTGCATCTTGTAGTTGACCTCCTGGGTAGCAAGGTCACGGTCATTGACCGCATGTCGACTGTAGCTCAACCTCCGGTGCTGGAGACATAATGAGATGTTAAGTTTTGTGTACAAATAAAAAATACAAAAACATTCTTTGTAATGATTTAAATTATTAAAATAGACAATAACATTGTCAAATATAGCTTTGCATGTAGAGGTAATCGTTTATTTATTTCATTACAAGTTTCATTTTATTTCAAAAAGTGAAAAATGAATAAGTTTGTTTACATTTTTAATAAACAGAATTATGTCACACACGACACAAAAAAAAAAAAAAAAACGTGAGGGTTTTAGACATGGATAGGTTACAATAACATAAAAAGCCGTATTCACAAACATAGACCAACATATATTTAAAATTTTCATGTTTTTTTTTTTACAATTCATGACATATATTTTGTAACTTCTTTACAATATTACTAGATTACCTTATCTTATTATTAAAATTTACAAACACGAAAATTTGACGTGACTTAAAACAAAATTTTAATCTGTTTATTTTTTCTTACCCTGCGTGGTTTACAAAGTTCTTCAGCCAAAAGATGGTGAATCTTTGCATCAGTTAGATCCTTCTTGCATGGATTATAATCCAATTCTTGCATATCCAAATTTTGAACACTTGAATCCAGTTGAGTAAAGCTAGAACTACAAACGTGAGTTTTCAATCTCAAGGAGTAATAATTTAATTGTTTTAAAAAAGCGCACATAAAAAATCAAAAGAGCTACTAGATTCATGACTTTTTACAGCATAATTATGAAATATTATATTTACGTTTTTTTATGTTTATTTATGTTTATTTTTTTCTGTGTTATTTAGCATGTTTGTTTTTATGTCATTTTATCTAGCTATAAAAGCCACGTAATAAATAAGACAATTCCCTATTGATATAAGCCTTTTAAAATTAATTGTATAATTGTAATTTAAAAAAAAAATGTGAAAGGGAAAAGAATTGGAATTCTTATTTTATTAAAAATTAAAATAAGAGAAGGGGGGCGAGTACTTATTCTACAATAATCTGAGACTAAACTTGTATACCCTGTTTTTTTGTACTCTGGGTACGAAAAATGCTTTTGTAAGTGGGATTACTCAAATTTTGGAGACAATGTAACAGTTCTATGAACAAATCTAGAAATAAAGTCTTTAAACGCTAAATAATAATAATAATAAAAATAATAAAACTGTGTAACACAATTTTGCACTGTTTCAAATCTTATAAAAATATAACTTATGGCGTCACTAAGCTTTGAAATTCTTACAATAAATATTCATAATTGCAGCCTCAAGTGGTACGATGCATTGAAAATAAAATTGGTAACTGTGCTCACATTTAAAGTTTCTTTCGTTAGATCAACAATGCTTAGTGACGTCATATCCGTTAATATAATAACCGTAACGAAAACATAATAAAACTGTGTTAAATATTCTGAAATATATTTTTTTAACATAATACCTGTTTTTTTTTTACATTTAGGTTACAAAATTGGTTTATTTACATACCATTTCATTACCAAATTCTTTTCATTTCATTTTTAAATTTTAATTTTGCTTAAATATTTGAACCAAATTTTACTACGCAAATTGTTATGTAGGAATACGGTAAAAGTGAAATATCTCTTTCCGTGTGGACGAAAAAAAGAAAAAAATAAATAAAGGCTTTTCAATAGGGGTGTCTTATTTTAAACATTGAAGTATAGGTTCTAATTTTGTTTTCAACTAAAATTTTGGAACACTTAAAGCTGAAAAACATCAAACTTATTCTAAACAATTATTGACATCAAATTGGTTACTCATAATAAGGAAGGTATAAAGGGGTGGAAAAAGCCACGAATCGTTTTTTATTTCATTTATCAAGAAAAAAAAATTAAAATTAAAATATAACATTGAAATTTTTGAAAAGTAAACAAAGAGTTATGAATTTAAGATCAATTTTTGTTTCAAAGATATATTTTCTTGATAAATGAAATAAAAAATATAAAGCTTAAATTGATTTTAGTGCAAAATAATGTATAAAATTTTACTGATGCATTAGTGAATAAGCATAAGTGAGTTATTATTATTTTAATAAAGCACCATACTAGAGTCAAATTAACGGGAGGAAAGTATTTAAACACTTCCATCTAACGGAAATTTTTATTCATCGTATTCACACCATTTTTTTTTTCATTTTTTTTATATGTTATATAATATATGTTCTATGTTAGCTACATTTTGAAAAATTAAAAATATGCAAAAATCAATATTATTCTATTGAAATGGCAAATTTTTAAGATTAACAGTTCCATATGAGCTTAAAAAGGGGATATGGTATATCCGTTTTGAGTTAGATGATAGACCCATCGGAAAGGGGGTGGTATATATATAAAGCACTATATTTTACTTTAATATGTTTAGGTACATAAAATAGTTTTAATATCTCCAAAAATGTATATCTTTCAACTCATTCAATCATGGTACTATAATTTATAGTGGTACATTATAAAACAAACAAACTGTTTTTAAAAGAAATACACATGAAGTTGTTAATTTTTATATCAAAATTATATGATAATTTGACTCTAGCATTGTAATATATCAAAAATACAGCAGTAAAATAAAATAAAAAACTAAATAATATAATGAGCGAAATAATGGTAAAATAATTTGCATACCAACAACAATGAAGAGATTATATATAATGTGTGAGATCAAGCCTATGCTAAATATATATTGGAGAAAGATTGTATGATTTCTATAAGAAAAAAATAAAAGAGGAACCAAATTTTTTATAATTGATAACATAAACAAAAGGTGCAAAATTTTTGTTTAAAAATATATATAGAAGTGCTGCATAATAGAGCCATATAGAAAAGCTGAGAAGGATATATGTATTTTTTTTTTTGTAAAATGAAAGAACGAATTACAGTACACATGCTATAAGAAGTGCACTTTTTATTGCACTTTATTGCAGCAGTGCCTTTTTTGTTTAAAAAAATAAATATATATTGATTTTGTATTTGAAATATAGGAATGATTAAACCTTTTATGGTCATTCCAAAGTTAAAAACACAAAAATTAAAAAAAATATTGCAATAAAAATCAAAGTAAAAACAAAAAAGTAAAAAACATTTTTTCTGATTTTACTTTTTAGAGGTTCTACTGCAATTTCTTTCTTTGAAAGGAAGAATAGGAAAAAAAAAAGTCATGCATAATATAAACAGGTTATTAATTGAATGTTTTTTTGGTTCCTCTTTGTGAAAATTTTGTTCCTATTATGATACATAGTAGAGAGATACTGTTCCAACACCATACAGATAACCAAAAAACCATCTTAATTACAATAATTTACAATTTTTATTTTAAGTTAGAAGAAACATGAGTTTTGTTAATTAAAATATCAACATGCACCAATTAAATGTAAAAAAAAAAAAAAAAAAAGCTCATTTGCATTTTTTTTTTTTTTTTTTTTTACATTTACCGTAAAGGCTACTTCAGACTATGAAATATTTTTCTATAACATAATTTTATATTATATAAAAGTATTGAGTTTACACTGCGCATGCACATTGAAACTGAATGCTTTTATGACATAATTATGTCAACACAAAAATACTTTCAAAGTGTGAACTGATCTTTACGATTCCTTTTTTTTTTTTTTTTTTTTTTTTTTTCCCAGTATTATTGAAATATTTTTGCACACATTCATAACCAGCACCAAATAAAATTATAAAAAAATCCTGAATTTTTATTCCTAGAGTATACAATATTTATTTGCTATTCTTAAAGACTTTTTGAATTTCCGTTAATTTAAAGTGATTTCATCAAAAATAATTTGTTAATGAATATTTTTAATAGTTAAGATGAGCGGTGATAAAAATCACCTTACAATTCTAATAAAATGGTAGTTCTATTACAAGACACTGGGATGTGCTAAGTATCCCTTAAAAAAATTGAAAGCAATAAAAAAAAGCTAAATTCAATTCTAAAAACTACGTTTTTTTTTTTTTTTTTTTTTTTTTTTTTTTTTTTTTGCCACTTAAAAAATATAATACCAATCACCAAAAATTGAAATATTTAGGTATAAAATACACATGCATTTTGGATGAAATTGTAAAAACAAAATACTGATTATTACTTTACCAACTAAGATTACCAATTTTGATATTAATATTAGAAATCATGCAAATATTAATAAAAATCATATATTGTTAGTAAATGAAGTACTGGTTATACATATGTTTACAAAATTACAATTACAGTAGTTGAAAGTGCATATTGAGTGTATTTTCAAAGTTCATTATGAAGAAAAAAAAATCTAGGTAAAATTATTAATTAAAAAAAAAAAAAAAAAAAAAGCGGTGTAATGCGTGAACTGCGTTTTGGCCACCTTACAGAAATATTATTTTAATGCAATGCAATTTAAATATAACTGTACTCTATAAACATTGTGATGCATAATATTGTTATTCTTATTAACTTGTACAAACATGCCATGAATTTTTATTGAACTAATTACGATAAAATCAATGAATTGAATTGCCATTTACATTGCATTGAAGTATAAAATTTCATAACACAGTCGCAAGGTGATCAAAAGTCTTTTACAATTTATTTACGCTACAACGGCAAATCATAAACGACGTAATATACAACAATAAAAAATAGGATAATAATTATTTACATTAAAAAACTTTGAAAATACACCTAAAATTTAAAATAAACTACGTAAAAGAAAAATCTGTTTCTTCAAAACTTTTTTTAAATTTAAAATTCAATTTTTAAAGGTGTTTTATAATAATAATTTAAATACAAAATAAACAGATATCTCTCTACTACGTGTTACCTTTCTGGTTTAGGATGAAGATTTAGATCATTCAGCAATGATGTATCTGATGTTTTGGAGGAATTAGGAGCCCACCTTCCATCTAAATTTCCTGTCGTATAATTCCGGAATAACGCTGACATTGATTCTGTACCAGGAAACGTAGCTAATGTTGATGCATTTCTTCTCATATAATCCATTGCTTCTTTCATTGTAAGTTTAGAATATGTTTCTAATATTTTAGGTTCAGCACCTTGATTATCTCTAATTAACCATGGTCTTATATATTTTGTATCAAAACGTTTAAATCTATCTCGTACGTGGTAATTTCCATGTCGTCCAAGTATATCTTCAATACCAGCCATTACGTGATCCATTAACTGTGAACAAAATATAGGAATTAGTATCACATTTTAGTTTAAGAGAACACAATCTATTGATATTGTTTTAAAGGCATAGAAAACATGTTCTTTTTAATCATTAAACACAAAATGGGATCTACAAAACTGATGATAATTTTTACCAGAATATAAGTGTGGCCCCACAAGAGAGCGTGAAAAAACTGTAAAGTATGCAATTTGCGTGAATATTTCTATTTATGACGTCAGAAACAGGAAAAAAATTAGAATGAAAATGTTGTGCGGGCTGCATAAATCGAATTTTTTTTATCTTTGTATCTTTTTTTTTTTAAATAAAACCCTTTGAAATTGAAATTACACGACATAGTTGGGCTTTGAGACCAATTAACGTTATTTATGTAAGTCCCATAATTTGTTTTGTGATATAAATGCTAATGTTTTCATTTTGTCTATGCCTTTAAAGATGTATTCACATTAAAACCTGCACGATTTTATGTTATTTTTTAAATAGATTTTAATATTGTAAAACGTAGGTTTTTTAAATATAAATTTTTGTAACAAAATCAATATGCATTGATTGATTTATATATACAGAATCTTTTACGTTCCTTATGAGAGCTACTTACGATTTAGTAATAAAAAAATGCACATTTTATTTGACAGTTGCAAAAGGTAAAAATGCTTAAGAAGTGGGAGAAAAATAAAATCCACAAATTAACAATAAAAAACACTATATTTCAAATGCAAAACAGAAAACTGCCTTTCATTACGTTGCACTGTATGTCTTTTAGTATAAGTAAATATATTGCCCGATACAGTTTTTTTTTTTTTTTTTTTTTTTTTTTTTTTTATAGAAAACTTATCCTGTTTTTATATTTTAAAAAATACTTTTCGTATAGTTTAGATAGCTCATTTTGATCTATAAAAATCATCCATATTTTGGAGTTTTTGAATATTTTAAAGTAATTTTTGATTGACAATATTTGAACTTTTCTTTGCCTCTCAATATTGTTTTCTGTTCCTTTATTATTTTTTATTCTTTTTAAGCTAAAGATCAATAAGACGTCTGTCTTATTAAATATACTTAATGAATATCAAATAATAAAATGCACTGCTTGTTCCTGATGATAAAAAAAGTTTTGATTTCTTTTATTGTCTTTCATTATAAACCTTAACTAAATATCATTTACAAAGACAGGTGTCATGATATCAATTGTTATACTATTGACATTTCTACTAAAATATAAAAGTGTACTAATTGACATAATCATGATGTGATCTGAAAATGTCATATTAGTTCTCGTTCATTTCTAAACTTTTAATTATATTAAATATCATTACTTCTGAAGACATGTTATTGATTGATGATGAGATGTTTCGATGTCAAATAATTATTGTATCACTTTTTATTCCTCTTATTGACACTTATATTGTGTCAATAAAAATGTCACGTGAAATTATTGTTTTTAGATTCTATATTTATTTATCAACGCTAAAATAAGTTGTTGTTTTTTCTTGCCATATTGTGTTATTGTGCTATACACCATTCGCAGTCCCAGTCAAGACATTGTCTTATCGACAGGTAAGGACTTGCCAATTAATGGAAAAGCATACACGGGCAGGCCACAGCCTAAGTACACAGCCTGGCAATCGCCATGACAGCCTAGAGAAACCGTGGAAACGTCTAGGCAGGCTGGTCGGTGCAATCACATCGATCGAATTGTTGAATTATTAAATTTTTTGGGTCTCGTAATTCAAAATTTACCATAATACCCCACAGTTTTATATGATATGAGTTCCTCTTAATCCAATGTATACAAAGAAAGAAAAAAAATCAGTTCACTGTAACATTTTTGATCACCTGATAGCCACCCTTCATTAAACTCAATAAAAATGACACTCTAATTACCAGCTGACCTAATTTTTAACCTATAAATCAATGCAAGGTCATTAGGAACATCAAGATTTGATATTAAAAGTCAATTTAACACCTCTCTCAAAGAAAAAAAATCTTCTTTGTAAATTTTAATTCTTTATAATATAAAAGATTCTATCAACGTTAAAGTGTTTAAGATGGAACAAGAATAAAATACGTTTTTAATATATCTTAAATGAAAGGAACCCCATGGGATGCGCATAAATTTTGCTTAGGTTGAAGAAAAACTCAAAGGGGTTAGATTGAAAACAGATAAGAAGTGTTCTTTAAATGAAAATTGATTGAAAAACAATATTGAAACATGAAATACAAATTAAGGAGTTCTCTTACGTAAAAAAAATAGCATTATAATATACTTTTATCAATCAAATGTTATATTTATAGCTAAATTATAGTTATATGCAAATTTTAAAAACAGAGTTTCATTTTTTTTAACTGCAATAAAGTAGCTATAATTTCACTCTAAAATTAGAATGCAACTACCTCAAGGAACAAATTTTTGTAAGTGATGCAAATTTCAAATCCAGAGTTTCATTATTTTTTTAAACATCAACAACCTTTTAGGTAAGATTTTTACTTAAAATTAGAATGCATCTTAAGAAACCAATTAACTCAAAAGTTACTTCATGATCTTACATTCTCTTAATATTTATTTTATTTTAAAATTGTCTGTAATTACTGTATTAAAAAAGGAATGTGTTTTCTTGCTTACCTTAATATTAATTATTCTATAAACTTTTAAATCTCAGATTTATTTGATATTTGCTCAAAACAAATTCCATTGATCAAAAGTTTATGTTTAACGTTTCTTTTTTAGTTAATAGCACTCGAATCTTTCTCTTTTTTTATGGTTTTATGAAAGTAACACCAACTAAATTTGAGTATTTTAATTAAGGTAATGTTCATTATGGTACTACCATAGTAATAAATATGTATAAATATATACACATATGGATATTACAGTTTTAAAGGAATAGGCCAGAGAAAAACATAAGCATTTATATCACAAAACACTTGATGGGATTTACATAAATAACATTAGTTTGTCTCAAAACCCAACAGTAGCCCCGTAGCAGTGATCAGAAAATTCGATTTATGCAACTCGCATAACATTTTCATACTAATTTTTGCATGTTTCTGACGTCATAAATATGAATTTAGACGCAAATTGCATACTTTACAATTTTTTCACGCTCTCTCGTGGGGCTACATTAACATTCTGGTAAAATTTGTGATAGTTTTGAAGATCCCATTTTGTGTTTATTCATTAAAAAGCACATGTGGTTTTATGTGGTCTATGGCTTTAATGAAAAATATTTGTACTGTTTTAAAGCTTTAATATATAAGCCCACAAGCTCTTGGTTTGAAATGAACTCTTACATTATAACATGATCAATAGAAGGATATTACAGATTATTGATGACAAAAAAATAAGCTAAAACGTTTGCAAAAAAAAAAAAAAAAAAAAAAAAAAAAAAAAAAAAAAAAAAAAAAAGTATCTAAAGTTTAACCATGAAGCAAAAAAATAAAACTGCAAAAGGATTAAAATTATCGTATCAACGTATATGATAAAAAAATATCAATTTATTTTTAAATTGAAAATCTATCAAGTTATGTATAAAAAAAATTGATATGAAAAACACAATTTTTGTGATGTTATGTTAGGAAAGTAAATATCGACTTTGCAACTACGGCAAGAATTTAAATACGTTTTTTTTTTCTTTGTGTATTGATTTCAATGTAAAACATGAAAACTTGCAAATTTTAAATCCAAAGAAAGCAAATATAGAAGAGCATGATATGGAATTCAAATTTTTAAATTTGCATATAAATAATAATAAGTCTTGAGAATTCAATGAATAACTTTAAAGAATTTTGATGCGTGTATTTTAGTATAAATATATTTTTTTAGAGTGTATTTGAATTAATTTTGATGGATATGACTAAAATAACGAACTTCTTGAAATAATTTATTAAAATATACATAATATTATACACTTTGTAATTAAAAACAATATTTAAATATAAAAATGAGATAGAACATGATGATTTAATTAAAACATTTCAAGGCAGAAGAATATGATTTTGTGAATACGATAACTCCATATACAGTTTGAAAAAAAAAAGTTGGTACAATATTTTGAAAAAACGGTAAAAAAAATAAAAATAAAAAAAATCCATACTAATTCCGCAATAATTATTTTCTCCTGGCTTGCATTTTTTCAAAACGCACAAAATAACACCCCCCTATGGAATTTCATGAAATTAATATATTTTGTAGGGGGGCCCCTAAATATGATAAATTTCGAGTTTTAGGTCGATCCAATCAAAACTCGAATTTTAGGGCGCGAAATTCAAAATAGAAAAGCTTATAGGACTAATTTAATAAAAAATAAATATAATAATTTAAATAATTAGTTTATATTTTTTTCATATACTACAATATCCAATGTATCCACTGGCATGAAAAATATCGATTATACTGTAATCTATTGTACAGGAAAAATCGATTAATATGGCCCAAAATCGCAACTTTTGGCTATAGAAATATAGCTTTTTCTCCTGAACCACCGCGAATTTTGAAATGAAACAAATTTCAGAAATACATGACAATATACCTATCTCAAAAAAATTAACAAACATTTTTTGTCTGCGTTAACAGAATTACGCGGGAGCTTCAAAGTTAGCCATTTTTGAAAAATGTTTGAACTTTGCGATTTTCTAATGCGATTTTTTCAAAAAGTGGTATTTTAATTTTTCTTATTTTTTGATATATATTAGTCCAAACCTTGTTCTTTACATGGATATAGGTTTCAGCTTGCAAGATATAAAAATAATTTTTTTACGATTTTTTTAAACAATCATTTTTTTCAAAGAGTGATTTTGTGTATATTTCAGTTATATGATTTTTTGGTGCAAGAAATTATGTTTTTATGTTTAATGAATATTATAAAATATAAAAGGGTTCATCCTAGTCACCACCCACCCACCCATTGACCACGCCTCCTTTTTTTTTTTTTTTTTTTTTTTTTGTTAGTGAACGACATAAATTTTTTTTTTTATTATTTGAAATATTTTTACTAATCCTTGGCCAACGAAAATCACGGGGAGATTTCAAGCGTAATCCCGTCAGTTAGGAATAGGTTAAAAGGAAAATAAGGTAATGGTCGGAGACAGAAATTTGTAATTTGTAATTAATATACAAAATAAAATATATAAAGTTTATGTAAATATAGGAATTATCCTTCATACACAAATATTTTTATAATATTATTTACATAATAATGCTGTTAGTATATATTATTTATCATTGGTTCTCAATTTCACACAAATCACTAAAATTTAATTTGTATGTTACATTTTCACAAACTTAAAAAAAAAAAAAAAAAAAAAAAAAAGGAGGCGTGGTCAATGGGTGGGTGGGTGGTGACTAGGATGAACCCTTTTATATTTTATAATATTCATTAAACATAAAAACATAATTTCTTGCACTAAAAAATCATATAACTGAAATATACACAAAATCACTCTTTGAAAAAAATGATTGTTTAAAAAAATCGTAAAAAAATATTTTTATATCTTGCAAGCTGAAACCTATATCCATGTAAAGAACAAGGTTTGGACTAATATATATCAAAAAATAAGAAAAATTAAAATACCACTTTTTGAAAAAATCGCATTAGAAAATCGCAAAGTTCAAACATTTTTCAAAAATGGTTAACTTTGAAGCTCCCGCGTAATTCTGTTTACGCAGACAAAAAATGTTTGTTAATTTTTTTGAGATAGGTATATTGTCATGTATTTCTGAAATTTGTTTCATTTCAAAATTCGCGGTGGTTCAGGAGAAAAAGCTATATTTCTATAGCCAAAAGTTGCGATTTTGGGCCATATTAATCGATTTTTCCTGTACAATAGATTACAGTATAATCGATATTTTTCATGCCAGTGGATACATTGGATATTGTAGTATATGACAAAAATATAAACTAATTATTTAAATTATAATATTTATTTTTTATTAAATTAGTCCTATAAGCTTTTCTATTTTGAATTTCGCGCCCTAAAATTCGAGTTTTGATTGGATCGACCTAAAACTCGAAATTTATCATATTTAGGGGCCCCCCTACAAAATATATTAATTTCATGAAATTCCATAGGGGGGTGTTATTTTGTGCGTTTTGAAAAAATGCAAGCCTCCTTCAAACAGTACAGGTCCTTAAAGGGATATTGTACTTAAAATATTTAATGAATGACGAAAAAGTCATCAGGTAAGACCATACAGATATTATATTCCACAATCTTTCTGTATCCTTAAAGCCATAGACCACATAAAACAATATGTGCTTATAAATACGAAATAGGATCTTCAAAACTGTTGACAATTTTTACCAGAATGTTAATGTAGCCCCCACGAGAGAGCGTGAAAATACTGTAAAGTATGCAATTTAAGTGACTATTCATGTTTATGACGTCAGAAGCATGCAAAAAATAGTATGAAAATGTTGTGCGAGTTGCATAAATTGAAACTTCTGATCACTGCTACGGAGTTACAGTTGGGTTTTGAGACAAACTAAAGCTATTTATGTAAGTCCCATCAAGTATTTTGTGATATAAATGCTTATGCTTTTCTCTGGTCTATTCCTTTAAAAACTGAGGCACAAATTGTAAAGTAGGCAACTTAAGGAATCCATGCCGTCATAAATTTTGGGTCAACAATAGAAATTGTAGCGCGGGTTGCCTACTTTACTCTACCTAGTTTGTGATGATATTAAAAAGTCCCATCTCTTGATTGAGATGATTTTTTTTAAGGCCAGTATTTTAACCTTAATTTTTATCACTCATTACGAGTATATTTGTTTTTCTTAACTTTCAGAGGATATTAAAAAGTAGGTGATCAACTTATAATATATTCAGATATAACATGCTTTACGATAACCGATAACCTTTAATTAAGGTTTCCAGATTATTATTAACCTATTACAATTTATAAAATTTAAGTCTCTTTTCTATTAGTAGTAATGACTTTTTTTTTCATGTATAAGTCTGTATAGTATCAGGTTTAGGACTTTTCTATTTCTAAAATAAATATACTGTTAAATTTCAAAGAAAAAATCTTCAACTTACCTTTTCATGGATTCTCTCATTCATTGTAGGTTTTCGTTTTTCTGCTCTCTTTACGTTCAAGATTTTGACGAGAGGTTTAATTGTAATACCCTGAAATCAAAGACATGAAATTGCTTTTTACTTCTGTTTGAAGAAAAGATATACAGCCAAAGTTTTTTTTTTTTTAACATTTTCAATCTACTGTATACAAGTGGTTCTTATCTTTTAAGTCTTTAAATAAAACCTTTTTTTGATAGTGGGCTATACGTAGAATGATTTAACATACAAAAAATTGCACATGTTCCCATGTTCTATAAATTGAAATATTAGATTTGGCTTAGGAATAATTAATGCAAAATAATAATAAAAAAATCTATCTCTCACGAAAAAATTGTTTTACAGAGAATAAATGGTATGTATTTTAAAATATAAAAAATAAATATTATTAAATGGGGCTTGCATGCGTTTTCCATTGTACACGTCAATACGACATCAATCTTGCCTATTAAATCAATAGGCAATCACAGGTTGAGAAAGAGAGAGAGAGAGCGAGAGAACCGTAACTTCCCATACTTAAGTATTGAGTGAGCTTTTTTTACATTTTTATTGTTGCTTTTTTGACAAAAATATTCTGCACTGATTGTGAGACCAGTAAATTTTAATTTCGAGATACTACAAAGATATATTTTTATTTATTAAATTTTTTTTATATACCGCACAAGTTTTTTAACGTATTTTACATCGCCGATTGGTATTTTTCTGCTAACTTCTACATTTTGTTATTTAGCAGATTATCATAATTTATATTGATAAATGTTGTCGAAATTACGTTATAGCAAAAGTATTACTTATTTATTTTACTTGGCTTTGTATAAGTTTTCTGTATACAAAGCCAAACATTGAAACAAGTAAAATAAAAATAAATAAATACAGTAAAAATAATAATATTAACACCACCAATATCCATCATTAAGAGTGAAACTATAAATTTCTGTTTAATAATATTTTATAATTATGTTTAAGTGTATAGATATTAAAATAAATGAATGCCCGTTCGTCGAAAATTGAAATATATTGGCATCGTATAAACATCTTTGGAATTTATTATTATGAAATATTTCGAATATACAGACTATTTTCTTTTTTCTTTTCTTATTTCATTCGACTCCAATAAAACTCGAGAGAAATATTGGAATTTCAATACTGTACAATTCAAGATCTTATTTCAAATATTTGTCATAATATGAAAGAATTCCATTAAATATATATATATATATATATATATATATATATATATATATATATATATATATATATATATATATATATATATATATAAGTCAAAAACTAGAGTATAAAGACTTCATACTTATTTCTTTCTTCTTAAAAATTTCGTCTTTAATTTCTTCGTCTTAAAAGTTGTAAAATAATTAGTTTTTAATTACATTTTTTTATTTCATCTTACTTGCTATATAGTAAAATTTAATTCTGACGTTTTAATGAACTTTTTATTTTATGAGAATGTTATCCACAATGTAATTATTAAATAGTTGGAAGAAGAAATTTAAAAAAAGATATGACAAAATTTATGTTTTTTATACATCGTATTATTTTATATTTGAGTATTTTAAACTGTCTTTTAAGGTAAAAAGTAAAAATTGTTAATTGCATATGCTTAGATATTTGTGACTTTGTGCAGCCTCTCTGCTTTTCGCAGTGTCAAATAGCACTTGAATTAGAGCACCTTTGTACAAGAAAAGAAGCTCTTGAAATCGTGTTTCTCTTGTAAAAACCTCCTTGCAAACGAGACAGAGAAAGAGAGAGAGAGAGAGAGAGAGAGAGAGAGAGAGAGAGAGAGAGAGAGAGAGAGAGAGAGAGAGAGAGAGAGAGAGAGAGAGAATAAGGAAAAGGAAGAAAAATAAAATTTATTATATTGATTTGATTATATAAAAATTGGATTGATCCACTTTTTAATATTTTATGCTAAAATAAATTGTACAGTTATATATATTATATAAAGATATTATATAGTAGAAGCACTCGCTCTCTTTGAGAAAAAAATTTATATAGCTTAATTAACAAAATTCCTTTATAAGAACATAATTTATGCTATATTGTTCATTGATTTTATTACATAGGATAAATAATTATAATTGTATGGACAATTCCAATTTAGCAACATTTATGATAAAAGAGGAAGTTCAGGGTTTACAACATGGCTTCTTCAATGTTAGATAATGAGAAGAACTGTTCATAAACTCATATATGATGACCCAAAGCCCTTCCGTAGCCCCGCAAAATTGTGATCATCCTGCAAGCTATGCAACTTGATCCGAATATTTTACGTCAAAGTTACAGCTTTACTATAGAAATTGTTGTAGCGGGTTGTGTATCCCGCAGGATGAGCGCAAGTTTAAGGGGCTATCGCGGGGCTACGGAAGGCCTTTAGGGTATCATATGTAAGTCAATGAACAGTTCATCTCATTATCTAACATTGACGAAGCCATGCTGTAACCCCTGAACTTCCCCTCTCTATAACATTGTTAATTTGTATTGCAGCATATATCCATGATTTTAAAAAAAATTTCGTATGCTACATATATATTAAAGTTTCTATAAATACAATACTGTAATTATAACCAATATCTCTATCTAGAATTTTATCAAAATATTCATAGAGAAATTGAAACATAAGCAAACGAATAAAACATTATGATTTTAAGTAAATGTTATTATATTTTACTTATTTTAGTTACATTCTATTTTTGATATAAAATTTTAAGCATCGCATTAAAAATAATTTAGATGCATTAAGTTAAAAATATGTGTTAAAATAAAAACTTAAAGTAAAAATGCATTTCAAGATAAAAATTATATTTTAAAAATTTACTTATAATTTTCTCTTAAATCATCACTATAAAATATTCCCTTTTGAGACACCATTTACTTAAAACATTTTTTATATTGAATTTGAAAAAAAAAAAAACTAGAGCAAGAAAAACATTTTTCTAGATGAAACTATCACTTGGGGAATTAGAAATAGAAATGAACGACGACGCGTACATTTTCTTCTGTTAAAGAGAACTTTTTTTTTTTTTTTTTTTTTTTTTAGCAAAAACTTTGTTGTATATCGATCTGTGGACGACGAGCTTCATGGGGTTTTATATATGGGAAAGATTTGCGGGGGTGTAAGTAGGGGGGGGGGGGAGTTGTCAGAGGAGAGGGATCTTATTCAATCTGCGCTGAGTAGCGAGAAAATTGAAGTTTGCTTCAACAGTTTAATGCGTAAATTATACTGAAATCTCTTGATAACAACTATACTATATCGATAATACGGTTTATTATATCGATATTTTACTTAATATTGGCCTTTTAGAAGACTTTATAAAATAACAAATTCAACAATGATATAAGAAAATTAGGTTTTAAAAATTAAGTTGTTACACTAACAAGTAACTATCTCTAGATTACAATTTTTTTTTAATTTTTTTTTTTTTTTTTTTATAATGAAATTTTGAATTGTATATGATTGGAACATTCTAGTGACTTAAGGTAGAGGTGCTATGCTAAATTTATTGGTATACGATTTTTATCACCTCTTCCCAAATTAGAGAGAGAGAGAGAGAGAGAGAGAGAGAGAGAGAGAGAGAGAGAGAGAGAGAGAGAGAGAGAGAGAGAGAGAGAGAGAGAGAGAGAGAGAGAGAGAGAGAGGGAAGTTTTTAGTATTGAAAAACAACAACAATAAATTAGTGAAAAATTAAGCTAAAGTCCTTCTTAATTTTTATTTCACTAAAATTTATGAAACTTAAAGAACTCTTTAGCTTTCATTTTCAGCGAGTAGTGATACAAAGAATGTATTGAATTAAGATGAATAAAATAAAGTTTAAACTAAAACTCAAAATTATCCAACCGAAAAAGAATAATGATGTAGTTTTTTTTTGTTTTTTTTTTGCAAATTGTGTGAGTAAAAAGAGCAACAGTGTGGATGCTACAAAATACCTCGCTCTCGTTAAATCCCACGATATATTTATACCCAATGAAAAATCATGCAAACGTATTTCAAGATATTTGCATTTTTTTTATCACAAAAGAGTTATTTTTATATTCATGAAAAACGAGAAGTCATTGTAAAAAATTTATATGAAATGCTACAGCGAAAATATAAATACACATGTACAAAAAAAAAAAAAAAAAAAAAAAAAAAAAAAAAAAAAAAAAGTTAAAATCTACGTTATTCTGGTTACAAGAGCACTTAACTCAAAGCCTGCTAAACGTTGAAAAAGTTTTACATATTTTCCAACTAAAAAAAAAAAAAAAAGATGAAATATCAAAGGTGAAAATGAGACGTAATAAAAAGCTCAAAATTTACATTTTAGTTTACTGTATTTTATAATTTGAAATTTAATATTATACTGTATTTAGATTTGACAAGTAACAAAGTTTGTGTATGTATTTAAACATATATGAAAGAGATTTTTAGTGGAATATTTTAAATGAATAACAGAGAGTATAAATAAGATAAAGATAGAGAGATATAGCGATTGTCCTTATATCATTGGGTTTATATTTGTACTCTACATTCGACCAGTTTTTTTTAACTCCCCACATTTTTTTTTAATAATAATAACATTCAAAACTTTAAACGATTATAATATGAATGGTTAAAAAAAATATTGGTCCAATGTATCCTTAAGATTACACATTATCATATTATGATTATATAAGAAAAAAAATCAAGTGCGTCCATTTAAGTTTTCCTCTCAACTTTTTCTTTTTTGTTAGTTTATTAATTATAAAAAAAATAATCATATTAAAATTTTCCAACCTTCTTCTGGGTATCCTGGGTATTAAAAACTTTTTTAAATCATATTCCTATTGATTATATCCTAAAAATAGCTAACGAGACTATCAATGTTTCTGAAAGAGCAATTCATTTTTGCTAGTGTTCACCAGATTTTAAACATAAACAATGTACAGCTCTTTGAAAAATACAACAATACGTATTATCAATTTCTTCCGAACGGTCAACCAGCGGTGAACAAAAACTTTAGCCGGTAAAGAATATTTATTTTTTTTATTTTTTTTTACTCACGGAAGAAAATAAATATAGCTTATGCTAACGCAATTTCAGCAACAATTATCTATAATAAAATAATTCATATGATGTTACATTGTATAACGACTATTCTACATTTATTTGCTATGTTATTCAGCATAATAATTTTTGTTATCCCTTAAAATCGAAAAATTTATGATATATATTATGGTATATGCCACTGCAGCATAAAGTACGTAACTTACATAGTATATGGTAACAAAGAAACAATGTTTCAAGAATAATTCCAGCACGTAAAAACTTTAAAAGCTAGTTCACTCAATCAAATTAAACTACATATTCTGACATAAAAGAAATAATCATTATTATTATTATTATTTTAAATTTTAACGTTGTTTTTATACTTGACTCAAAAAACCTCAGTCGATTTAAATCGGGCATGCCTAAAGTATCGCCCATTATCACATTTGAGGAGACAGGGGGCGGCTGGGCGATACTATAAAAGGTCGAACGGCAGGTAACTCAGGTTTTTTGAGTCAAGTATAGACATCATCACAAAAGGTGTTGTTATTCAACGGTTGTTACACACACAAAATACATGCAAAATAATTATAAATTTTTAAAGTTACCTTTCCTATTATATAATATCACGAACTATAATGTATTATTTTCAAATTATTTCCACGTCGAAAAAATTATAAAATTACAAAATTTTATATCCACTTATATTTCTACTCGTATTACATTATGCGAATTATTATCAGTTAGTATTGAACTCATAATTTGAGTATCATAAGGTCAACTCACCTGGAAGAAAACTGTGAAGTAGATGACTGCAATGGTAGTGGTGACAAACATAGGTTGTAGTTTCACGTGTGCAGGGTCAATAAGAAGAACGAGGGCAAATGCCACAGCTCCACGTAATCCACCATAAGACATAACGAACTTCTCCACACCGTTTAGTTGATGAAGTCGGAATTTGTTTGCCAATGCAGTCAATATAATCACTCCTGTAAACAATATTATGCGCTTTAATCAACTGCAGTATAAATGAGGGTCTATTTTATATACACTGAGAAGACAAAGTAGTAGAGGCTAAAACTGATACTCACTTAGCATTTCATACATACACTCTAAAAAAAATTAAAAAAAAAAAAAAAAAAAAAAAAAAAAAAAAAAGCAATGAGCTTGTACATAGTTTTACAATGCAGAATTATAAAATGAACGGTTATGACGTCACTTAGCGTAGAAAATGTAAAGATAAAAACGTTACAAGCGTTGGAACAGAATTAAAAAAAAATTTAAAAAAAGTAGATTTGCAATGGTCACGTTATTTCATTGTGATTCTAACGCTTGTGACGTCATTTATGCTTTCATCATAACCGTTGATTCCACAATACTTTAAGTATTATAAAACTACCCTCACGCTTTTCAACACTTTATTTTTAAGTGTGTTGTCTCTAAAGATTCAAACTTATATACATCAAATTGTAATGCATAGAGTCTACCTAATATTATTCAAAATTTGATACTAGAGCTTAAGCATTTAAAATATTTACCTCTCTACCAGTGAATGTTTACTCACTATCTGTCTATGGGTACTGTCTACTATACAGTGAAATGTGGTAGAGAGTATACTCTATAATATTTACGGAGAACCCATTTATATTCATCATACTTACATCGACACTATATACGCTAAGATTGAATATTTAATCAAAATACACTCATTCTTTGACGTACAATCAAAAGCATTTCATAGAGTTATAGTCTCTAAACATTTGTGAGTTGATAGTTAACATTTATTTTCTGAGTGTACATAGGGGAAAATAAATTAAGTTTGACATAGGATGGTTTTGATTATTATAATAAATATTTAGGGTCGGTAATAGGATTTATGTTTTACGTTATAGTATAGAGTTTGCTAAAGATTAATGTAGACTTTGCATCTAAGAGGTTCTTCATAAATCCAATATATTATTTATGAAACTAGTTTTTTTTTAATACTAATTCATCAATATATAGAGAAGTTAAGTATCAAAATAAATGTCAAGTTCTTACTGCATACTTGAGTTCTGTGGACAATTTTGAGCCAGTAATAATTTTACCGAGATTTTTTTGATAATTTCAATACATTTTTTGAAAAATTAAAAATTAGCCTGTGATGTGATATTACTAATTATAAACTCTCTTTCTTTTTTGGTCTCACTTTTAGAAACGATTCATAATTTCTTTCAATAAACAGAAAATTGAAATTATAAGATTAATAATTAAAATAAATCAAAGTAGGGTAAAATAATATTTAATTTAAATATGCTGCAATTAGATTATGATTTTTATACTTCTATTACTACTGTCTTAGTGTAAACTTTAGACTTAAAATATTTGCAATCATTTTTTTTAATTAGTTGCCAAGGTTTACTGTTCTTTACATATGCTATAAACCTTAAATAATATCCATTTATTTATTTTTTAGTTAAAGAAATACCGAGCTAAAAAAATAATCTTTATGAGATGGGACTATTATACAAACATAAATATACTCCTTAACCCTTCAGTACTCTTACAAAATAGGTAGAAAACTTGTAAAGTAGGCAACCCATGCTACAATTTCTATTCTAGACCCGGAATCGATGACGTTATGAATTTATAAAGTTGTCTACTTAACAGTTTTTTAACCTCAGTTTGTGAGGGTAGAGAAGGATTGAGGGATTTAATGTATGTGTAAGAATGATGGTCCCATCTCATGAATTTTACATTTTTGATTTAATTATTTAAGGCTATACATAGTATCCCTTGAAGTTAGGTTTTAATGTAGAATACATAATAACATGTTAAAAATTATATAATTTTCAAATTATACAAATTTCTCTCCACCTTGACATTTAATTGTAAAAGAGAGAGAGAGAGAGAGAGAGAGAGAGAGAGATGACTTTCTGTTTCTGTACGGATTAACAGCAGACAAAATATCAAAACATAATTATAACAAAGTTTTTAAACAAACTCAATTATTATAATACAATTACATTACGTTTTATAAATGTTAAAAAAAAAAAGCACATCTGATATAACTAATTCTTATGAATACATTATACTAACGAAATTATACTTAGATAAAAATGTAAACAAACTTTTACAATAGCATGGTAATGAAACACAATTAGTATAATGAATGCATTCATATGTTTTGTTATTTACAGTTGTTATACCAACACAACGATGTTTACTGATGTTCAAAAGGACGCAAAATTATGACACGGAGAGAGTATTCATTCATTCATTTAGTTATTTATTTATTTATTTTAACAGCAACTTATTTGACCAGACAGCTTTTAATTTTAAATTATTTTTTTAGGAACAATGGTAATTTTACTGTAATGAAAACTCCACTCTCTTGATAGTTCAGCTGTATGTAAACTTTTATCGAGTTATTTTTAATAAAAATACGTACAATTTTAATGTGAAGAATCATTTTATTTTACGTGCAATTTTCAACGATGATTATAGATTAAAAATGATCATTAAATAAGTTACAAAGCGTGCGCTATAACCACACCCTGCACTGAAAAAAAAATGTTTTATAGATTTTTATGTGTTTCTTTTTTCTACGGCATTTTATATGACAGCAATGCTAATATTAATGTGTGATACTGATTATACATTTTATCATTTAAATAACTCATCTCTCTCTCTCTCTCTCTTGCTCTCTCTCTCTCTTGCTCTCTCTCTCTCTCTCTCTCTTATAAGAATAGCATTGCAAAGTTTACGCAATTTTTTTTAGTGGTAAGAATATTAACTTTCATGTTTTAAGTCACTGTAATATAAAATTTCATATATTTCATATATTATATACATACACAGATAACATAAATTTAAGAAATTATTCAGCTACATAGATGTAACTCTTCAGTGCAAACCAATAACTTGGCTGAAAAAAGTTTAAACAGTAACTTGTTAATACATAAACGTAATTTCTTCAGCGTTAAATAGTTAGCTCTTTAGATGTTAACAAATTATCATATTATGTTATTATTTATTATATATTTGTATGTAAGAAAAATGTACACATGTTTTTGTGTTTAATAAACAAAAAAAAATATATATACAGGGTGTCTATAAAGTTCTTGAGGGTGTTTAGGCGTTAATAAAAGACATAAGGCTTAACATAAAATAAACTTTTTATACATCAAATTAAAGCTTAGATTTTTACAATTTTGAAAAACTAAACGGTTTTAAAATCAAATAATCATTAACTCTTTTACAGAAGAAAAAGCAAAAAGTTAGGTTTTGTCAAAAAAAAAAAATTATAATTTTCTGTTTGACGATTTTTTTTTTTTGAAACCTTGCAATATGGTATCTGTACGTGGGCATTGTTTTTTGCACGACAGACTTCCAGATGAACCCCTAGCTTGCGCCACACATTATGGAGCATTTTCGGTGTGATGGACTGGATGGCGGCGGTGATATCCTCTGCTTCAGCTTTAGCACGTAGCACGTCAGTCACTGGTGTTGCTGAAATCGTAATCCTTGACGTAATCCCTTAGAAATAAAATCTGATGGAAAGGGGGGGGGGGGGGGGGCTAGGTTAGGTAATATTGCGGCCCATGCCATAGGTCCATCTCGAAAAAGCCAGTTTGCTGGAATAGTGGGGTCATGATCTCATCTTCGAACAAAAACAGTGATCCACCACATTGGGCACATAATGCCAGAGACATGCACGCTGAATAAAAAATTCCAGGCAGATGGCTTTGTCGAGATGAACCTATGGCATGGGTCGCAATATCACGTAACCTCAGCAACCCCGCCCCCCTTCACTCAGATTTTTTTACTCTGGGGCTACGTCAAGGATTACGATTTCAAAAACACCAGTGACTGGCGTGCTACGTGCTAAAGCTGAAGCAGAGGATCTCACCGCCGCCATCCCGTCCATCACACCGAAAATGCTCCATAATGTGTGGCACAAGCTAGGGGTTCATCTGGAAGTCTGTCGTGCAACAAACCATGCCCACGTACAGATACCATATTGCAAGATTTCAAAAAAAAAAAAAAAAAAAAAAAAAAAATCGTAAAACAGCCAATTATTATTATTTTTTTTTTGACAAAACCTAACTTTTTGCTTTTTCTCCTGTAAAAGAGTCAATAATTATTTGATTTTAAAACCGTCTAGTTTTTCAAAATTGTAAAAATCTAAGCTTTAATTTGATGTATAAAAAGTTTATTTTATGTTAAGCCTTATGTCTTTTATTAACGCCTAAACCCCCTCAAGGACTTTATAGACACCCTGTATATACTGTATATAATATCTAACAAATTGATTATATAAAAAAGTTTAAGTAGTAACTCTTTGGTTTCTTTTTTTTTTTCCATGGAAGCCTTATGGAATGACGATTTAATTATATGAAGCATTAATTACGTGTTCATATAAATGTATATATTGTGTATGATTATATTGTAAATAGCACAAAATTCTATATCGCAATATCGGTATAACTTATACGTATGAAGATTTTGACTTTGTAACTATTTCCTATTTAACATAAAATTTTACTTTATAATTATTATTTTATAAATTACTTGAAAGTTCTGATAATATATGTAATATTATAATGATATATTGAAATGCTAAAATCGCTATTAGCCTAAAATAACAATCACTATTACTATTATTTTATGTTAATTAAGTATGAATAATGTTATAATTAAAACTAAATAATTATTTTTATACGAGTATTTTATTTGTATAAAAAAAGCTATATATATTAGATGTGTATTTTTAGAAAATTATCAAACAAGAATTATATAATATGTATAATTTCACTACAGAAAAAGGGTATTTTATATTAAATAAATACGTATAAATTTGTAAAGAAATAAAAACTAAATAATATCTCTACTTTACTCTGTATAGTGTTTCATTAAACTCTAAATGTGATAAAGTAATAGTGATGAATGTATGTACTTATTATTCAGTGAGGATTTGTGAAGTTAATATAAATCTTGATAAATGTTTATTTGAAAACTGATAATTATATGTACTGTAGAGAATCAAAATTATGAAACACTCTGACAAGTGGTTATTGTTAAAAAATAGTCAGAGGACCATGTAAGTGGTTATGTACCTTTTTTGGCCTTTTAATAAAAACCAATTATTATTATTATTATTATAAAGTATATAATATAATGATAATTACTACTGTAACATTTAATATCTACGTATGTGCTATATGTACTATGTTCAAACTGAAATACTCGACTCATAAGATAAAATAAACCAGAGGACCATGTAAGTGGGGTATGTACCTTTTATGGCTTCTTAATAAAATTAATTTTTTATTATTAATACATTTCTGTTCTCTATAATTTTTTTAATGTAATAATTTTTTTTTCGTGTATATAGATTCTTCTATACAGTAATGTAATACAATATGGTAATGAAGTGTATTAAAGTTACAGTAATTTTTTTCTTTTACTAAAGCACAGATACTACGAAAATTTGTATTAAAAATTTAGTAATTAATATAATGAAAATAAAATTAATAAGTTAAAACGATTTACAGATGAAATACAGAAATCAAAACATTTCTTTATAACGTATATAAATAAAGTATAGGCATGAACATAGAATTATATATATTTTTACATTTAATGATGTGACTATATCGTACGGACACATGGAATATATTAATGTTACCATGGGGTGTGATCCATCAAAGTACAAAGGTGTTAGTAATCCTATATAACTCTAGGATCTAAATCTAAGCATAGTTAGGAACTCTAAAGCCCTTAGGTAACGTAAGTGTTTTGATGAATCGCACCTAGAGCTATAAATTTAAACTTAGCCAGCCAGCTCGAGTTAAGCTCGTGACTGGAAAAAAAATGAAAAGAATGTTACAAAAATTACGTTTTTTTTAATTATCTAGCATAAAAATTAAGTATTTTTAATAAAAGCTTATGAAAATTTTAAATACAATTTACAAAGAAAACAAAACTTTTTCCTTGTACGCTCGAGAGCTCGTTTTTAAGTTTTGGCTAAAATCATGATTTTCACGAGTCTTCAAAAAGCTTTTTTTTTTTTTTTTTTTTTTTTTTTTAATAATTTTTTTTTATATTTTATTTTGATTTAAGCCTTTTAAAAGCAATTCAATCTGAGCTAAAACATTTTCAACTCTTTTTACAGGCTCTAATAGTACCCCATGTATGTAATGTCAATAAATATATTATGAAGTTCAACAATAATAACAATAAAAAGTTGTTTCTCAGTGTAGAACATATACGTATTATTATTTTTGTTTCAATTATCTATGAATGTGCATGCATTCCGTGTCAGTGCCTCCCATTGTTATGTCAATTTGTTATTATTTCTGACTGCCATGTTTGTTTATAATATTTCATTGTTTTGGTTACATATCTACCTTGTACACTCACGTAAACTTTTTATATATAGACAAAAATGTGGCAGCTCTGATATATTTTTATTTCATACATTTATTTATATACTTTTTTTTTAAACACGTACAAGTACTGTACGTTTAATTAAAAGAAAGAAGTTTTATAATAATTTTTTGATAGAAACTATAGAGTGTATTTAATGCATTCACGTTAAAGTTGATGGCATGTAGGATCACTCAATAACATGGACTGGTATAAGAAAATGACTCATTTGGGTAGTTTACAAATACAAACAATATTTTTGAGAGCATTGATGGTGTTCATAGGTTGAATTAGAATCTCAAGTATATGAGAAAAATAATAATAATAACAAAATTAAGCAATTTTCCCAAAGAAAATAGCCATAAACGATGTTTGTCCTATACTGAGCAATGTTGTTCATTGATCCATTATGGCGTTAAAGCGCATTCTGTATGACGTCATGTGCATACATACACCCTATAATAAAGGGGCAATTTTTTTCATGAATTTAAATTTTACTATATTTTTCCACGATTGAAAAATTTTTTATTGTTAAATGATAACATGTTTATGATAATGTTTATGATAATTTCTGGATACATTTTATTGTTATATTATATCTTTATTACAAGTAAATTGTAAGTATAAACAGTGTAATCGAGTGTGCTGCTAAACAGCTGGGATAAGTTAAGAGGTTGTATGCCTTATTTTGCCTCATAAGAGTGGTTAAATAATAAGAAAACTTAAGAACTGCCAACTATAGCTTTTTTGATAATATCCGTTTCCGATTTCATGGACTTTACTTATGCGTATAGTCTGTTAAATAGGAAGCGGATATTACAGCACCAATCTATAGTCAGGAGATCGTAAGTTTTCTTCCTTTACTCATCAATATACGAAAACATGAAGGCTACAGTACTTTGATAAATCTACTTTTCTTTCTGAAGGTTAATTTGATCTGAATCACCTTTTAAAGTGATTGCACTCTAAAAAAATAAGCGTTGAAAAGCTTGTATACAGTTTTGCAATGCTTTAAGTATTGTGGACAACGGATGTGACTTCAATAAACTTCGACATTCAAACGATAAAAGCGTAAATGACGTCACAAGCTTTAGAATCATAATGGAATAACGTTAATATTTGCCGTTGCAATTCTACATATTTTTTTTTTCAATTCAGTCCCAACGCATGTGACGTCACTGTAGTTTTTATCGTTAAAATTTCAACGCTTAACCGTTTATTCCACACTACTTAAAGCGTTATGAAACAATGCTCAGTTATTTTACTTAAAAATGAATTTCTATTGACTTGTGGTCATTCAATGCATTCAGATGGAGATTTCAGTTGGCGTAAAACTCTATCTAAATACATGTTATTCCCATATGCCAATAGAATTTTTTTTTTTTTTTAAATAGCCGTACAAGCTTTTCAACGCTTATTTTTTTTAAAGTGTAGAGAAAAGGAAGGAAACATGAGAAACAAAAAAAGGTTGAGAGAGAGAGAGAGAGAGAGAGAGAGAGAGAGAGAGAGAGAGAGGTATGTTATACAGTTATTGATAACTAATGATTAAATTGCAGCAATCATAAAAAATGCATATGTAAATGAGAAAATACAGAAGGAAAAAAACTCAATTTTTCATAATTGAAATTTTACGTATTTAATATAATTGTAAAAGAAACTAAATTACTATAACATTTTCCGATATAGGGAGTAATGAATTATGTTTGATCTGAGTGTATGGACTTAATGTGTCTTATTGAATAAAATGTACTTACCAATAAATCTGTAGAATGAACAGAAGACGATGGTAAGGATGACAAACCACGTGTTCCATGAGTGAGCATTGTTGACGGTAGCGACACCCAAGAACATGAAGATGACGGTCTCAGAACTGGAGCTCAACATCTTCATCGCGTACTTCACGGTGGTGTGACTCTTGTGAGAAATATTTGCTTCTACGTAGTTCTTCATTGTTATACCACAGAATGTAATCCTGTACAGAAAATAAGAAATATGTTCAATTTTGGTTCTCGCCATAATCAAAATATATATCAAATTATCCTCATCAGAATTCGTATCTTTAAATTCATGTAATTTTTGCCTATTTTTTATTCTAACTACAATCTAAATAATATGCATACAGAAAAATACGTAGATAAAACCGTTTAAGTATTCTAAATGAAGTAATTGTTTAAACTATTGTTTATAACCCGCAGATAGCTGGAAAAAAATACGACTAGATCCGATTGTGGAGCTCTATGGATTAAGTTTTTTTTTTTTTAATCAATATTTTTAACAAATTTTACGTTAATCATAAATTCTAAGTTTATTATTATTATTTTCGTAAGGCTGTATTGAATTAAAATATAAAACACTAAATAAAAGTTTAAAATGATTGAGACAGTTGAAAGTTATATAATTATTTATTTCTCATTTCTATACAAAATCGTTATTATAATTATATAAAAAAAATAAAAATAAGTGTTTTAAATGCTATTAACTTGATACTTACGCAAGAATACCAGACATATGGAAAATTTCAGCATTTAGATAAGCCAGGTAAGCCATAACGAAGATAAAAATAGGTTCTATAACTCTGACTTGATGAGTAAACCGGGTAACAAACCCAGTAAGGAAGCCCCAAACAATACCAATAAAAGTACCACCCAATGCTACAACGAAGAATGATGCTACGCCAGCTAGCACGTCTGTATATACGATGTTTGCAAGACCCATCTCAGAATAGGCTTCGAACATGTGGTATAATACCTGAAATCAAAAAGAAGTCATTAGAAATTTACTAGATTGCAATTTTTTAATTCAATATTAAATTATTGAAAAGATGCCTGTATGATGTATAAACTGAGTTAGAAATGTACCATGAGAAAATTTATTTTATTAATTTTTTAAATGCAGTTTATTTCTATAAATGAAAATATATTAACTAAAAATATAATGATAATAATATATGTTTGCAAAGTCTTAGAATCTTTTTAGAGCTCATATCTAAGAAAGAAAAAAAACTATCATACCAGCAACAATTTTATGTTTAAAATAAGTTTAAAGGAAGGTGTCCCATACCTCCAAATTTATACTCAATTGTCATATGGTATCATTTTAAAAATTATTTTGTCTATAACCCTGATAAAATATTAAGGGTAGATCACTTAAGAACGCCTGATTAAAAGCATTATAGGGCTCTAAAATTTTAAAACTTTGGCGTTCAATTTTTTAAAAAGATATATGAGTCCCTCGTCCTTCAATGCAATATTTTAAACATTAACAGGCCCAGTTTTAAATCACCTTTTTCATGAGAAATATGGCCTTTATATAACTATAATTCTGGTACCATAATTTTTATCGTGATTGAAAGTCATGTAAAATTTTTGCAACATTAATCTTATCGTTTCACACAAAAAAAATAATAATAATAAAATAAAATAAATCTTTGCTACAGTTCTCACCAAAATTGCAATGAATTTAATTGTATACTTACCACAGTGACAGCATCATTTAGTAATGATTCTCCAAATACAACTATATACAGAATCTCATTCACATGAATCTCTTCAAAAACTGCAAGCACTGCTACAGGGTCTACCGCAGAGATGAGAGCGGCAAATAACATCATATCAAGGAAGGGAGTTTCCAGACCGAACAAACCACTTTGACCTACTGCCCATAGCGACACTCCTGCACAAAAATACACATCAAAATGTAACAAAAATCTCATTACAAATTCTTTGACACTATATAAACAGACATCTTATTATAGTTTTAAAGTAGATATATAGTTTGAGAATATAATTATAAACTTTTATTCAATAAATTTTACCACATGCACAGAAAATATAAATTACGTATATTTTATGCTGCATACAACAATTACTTTATTGTACAAGATCACAAAAAAGTGTTGCTATTTTGTATTTACATAAGTAACTATGCTGAATATCTTAACTATTATGTAATCAGTTAATCACTATACAGTCATTAGCATAAATTGTTTGGTTGTGCATAAATGTTGCTGCATTGAGCTAGCATAATTATTACGTATTCATTTTTGTCCGTGTGTGTGCAAAAAAATAAATAAATAAATAAATAAATAAATAAAAAATAAAATCGTATAATAACTATATCAGCTTTATTTCACCTCAAACAAAAATTATGCTGTAATGCATAATACAGTAACGTAAAGTGAACTTTTTTCCCTTCATAATAGTTTGAGACTTAAAATGTATTTTTACATTCCTATTTTTTAATAGGAAATTGCAGAGAAAAATTTACCTCATTATAGCTGAATTTTGTAATGCAAAAAATTAGAATTATGTGAAAACATCTCAATGATATGCCACACAGCATAACAGTTATTTTGTACAGCATAATAACTACACAATGTACAGCATGTATGTACAGCATAAATTATGCTATATAGCCAGATAACTAGTCATTTCAGCATACATAAAGTTATTTATTTATTTACCGAGTACAAAAAAGGAGAAAACAAAAATTGACAATATAATTCAATCCGTTACGTAAATAAACACTTTATTTAAATTATTTAGAGTAATATAAAATTGATAAAGGCAAATGCTTGTTTTAACCTCTACAGTATTGTTAGTTTGAACTGCCTTGGGTGAATATAGTTTCATATCTAAAAAAGCAAATAATAAATAATTAATTATATTTACGTAAAACAATTTTCAAACTTTAATTTGAACTTTAGTTGTAATATTTCTGCTTTTTAATCACCTTTTCAATTATTTACATCAATGCTATAGCATTACGACGCACTCTAAAAATTGGTGCATTACTTTAGTTACGAATATTAACTTATTTAAGATATACACTGTTAAGTTTTTATGAGTAGCTAAAAAAAAAATGCATTTTAGTGATTTTAGCAAGTTATTAAAAATTGCTAATTTAAGTTGTTTTAAGCTTTTTTTTTAACCTTTTAAAAGCTATTTTAAGTTAAATTAGCTATTTTTAATAATTTGCTAAAATGCATTATTTTAGCTACTCATAATAACTTAAAAGTGATTATCTTAAATAAGTTAGAATTCGTAACTAAAATAATGCACCAATTTTTAGAGTGACTATGAAAGTAAGTAACAGGGAGAAGTTAAATTTTTATGCACGATTATTCTCATTTATTGCAGTGCATGTTATAGTATATGTAAGTGTTTTGACTTTTTCTGTCTGTTAATTAACCGTGACGAATACGATATATATTGTATACGATTTTGAAGGAAAGAGAGAAATAAAGAAATTTGAATTTGTAAATAATGCACTGAATGAATAATATGTTATGCAAAAATCTTTTCCCTACAAATTTTCCAAACTGGAAAACGTTAATGTCAAAAATGACGTCATATTTACTATGATGTCATAAAGATCAACTGAGTCAACCAAGTGGGTATAAGGAAGGATATATTTTCTTAATTTGATTATCCATGATTTTGTATACTATAGAATGCATAACGTAAGGAACCGGAAAAAATTCCTTTCAAAATATAAAAATATATAAGAGTTTTCTTTATACTTTTTAGTAGATACACATATAAAAATTTGAGTGAAATATTTTGAAAAAATAGTTTTTTTTGCAACTTCTTTTAACTTTTGTACAGTGCAGTACATTAAAATCTTCATTCTATCGCACACTGACAAAAAAAAAATGTAATGCTATAGCTCAATATCAGCAATATTTAATTTATTCATTACAACATAATTCCTGCTGTTATTATTATTATGCTGCAAATTATTTGACAGGTATGTATATTAAACAACTAATTATTTATTCAATTCCGAAATTGCAACATTTATGCTATATGACTTTCAGGAGCATAAATTTTGGAGTACAATTTATTATATCTTTAATATAGAAATTTGTCATGAATTTATATTAAAAAAAAAAAAAAAAAAAAAAACTGATTTAAATAAATGTATATCCTTGAAATTTTATTTCCATAAAACCAATCGAACAAAGTAGTTGATAATATAGAAAATGCTGAATTTAGATATTAAAGGTACAGTAAACTCACTTTGTTATCATTGATGATATTTTGTATTACATAATATAATTATCATATCGTATTATATCCATAAATTAGACATTTATTTTGTATTTATTTTCATTTTGAGTGCTTATGTTAACTTAATATGCCGGAAAAGGAAGTGCGAGAATAGGAAAACCACGTGTCGGTAGAATTGGGAGAAAAGTTGGTGCCAGCAGCAAGCTAGGCCTGAGCTACCTCCCACTTTTACCGTCACGTGGTTTCCTCTTCCGGCACTTCCTTTTACGAATTTTGAGTAAACATAAGCGTTCAAGGCCTGAGCCATCTCCCATTTTTAACATCACATGGTTTCCTTTTCCGGAACTTCCTTTTCTGCTTTTTAGCTTTACATGAAATGCCTTTGACGGATTAGTAATCACTAGACTGATGTCACAATAGTTTGAATTTATAGCTTGACTCTGATTGGCTAATGAGGCATTGAGTGCAGGGAGAACAGTGCGAAAAAATTTCCAGCCGAATTAGCAAGTTCATGTCTAATTTCTGGATAGTAAGTTTACGATAATAATTATTCTAATATTATATAAATGATAAAAAAAAAGTTTACGATACCTTTAAAGGCGTAGAACACCTTGAACAAAAACCATGTCTAATATCTTAACATATACCTAAAGGTCAACGTTGATTTGGACGGAGTGATTGATTTCTAATTAATTTCCATTCACGAAATGGCAGCTGCGGGTTTATGACGTCACAGCTCGCCTATTTCCGCGCGCGTAGACCAATGAGCTGTGACGTCATAAACCCGCAGCTGCCATTTCGTGAATGGAAAATAAATTAGAAATCAATCACTCCGTCCAAATCAACGTTGATGTTTAGGTACGTTGGGATATTAGACATGTTTTTTGTTCAAGGTGTTCTACACCTTTAAATATTACACAAATTATTACATTGTTAACATTTCAGCAATAGAGTGTATAAAAAGAAATCCACATTAAAGTGAAGTTATAACATTTATAAATTACTCAGCAATTTAATTTTTACGTAGGATTTAACACAGACTGTATTTCCAGATAAAAAAATAAGCTGATTTATTTATATGCTCTCTTAAAATAAGTTATAGGACCTACGAAATTAATCGTGCAAAAAATTAAATTTATCGTTCATTTTATTTCTAGATTTTTTTTCAAACTTGTACAATTTCTAAGTTATAATAATTTATGAACTGAAATTATTATTATTATATTGTACAATTTTTTCTCGTTTCTGTAAATCGTTTTGATTTCCACGATTTTCAAATAATTTCTTTTATATTCTTTAGATAAGAAATTTCAAATGTAGCAAATTTATTGAATGCATGCAGTTAAAATTGAGAGTAAATAAAGTGCTTAAAGTGTAATTAAATCTAATTACAATGTAAGTATTTTTAATTAATTTTTGAATAGAAAAAAATGACGTCACTGGCGTTAACTTATGCATATGGGCATAGGAAAAAGTTAATGCCAGTGATGTTATTTTGCAAAGTTCTAAAATTCTTACAAATACTTATTGAATTCAATATTTGCAAATCAAATTCACATATCTATCAATTCAAGACCATGTCATTTTTTAGAATATGCACTAAAACTAACCTCTAAATTTTTTAAATCTTCCTCATTTACCATTTACTGGATAATGCCAGTAGAAGTAATGTTTTACGTAATACAATCAATTAAAATAAATAAAAATCAAGTCCTCTTCAGTCCATATATAATGAGTTGTACATAAAAAAATTTGCCAAAAAATCTTTAAACGATAAAAAAAAAAATGACAAAATAGGGATAAAAATATGTGCATTGTGTCAGAAAAAAGCCCTTATAATTTCGCGTTTTTTAGAGATATTTTAAGCAATCTATAGTGGGTAGGGAATCCGTGACAGTAAGAAAAAGCAAAAAAAAAAAAAAAAAAAAAAAAAATCGACAAAAAAATTGACAAAAGAGACATATTTTTTTCATTCTGAGAGCCGCACAAAAACTTGGTTAAAATTTACGACACTGAAATATTGTTTAAAAGGGTCTGGAACTGAAAAAGATAAAATGTTAAAAAAAAAAATAAAAAAAATAAATAAATAAAAATAAAGATATACGATTATACAAGTATTATGCAAATATAACATAAAATCATCCTTACCTATAGTTGTTGTATTAAATATAGTACCAATCACAGCAAATAATAATATAGTACCAAGATGATCAAAAAATAATCTATTAGGCATAAAATATCCAGCGTCTAATATTATAGGTGGTAACATGTAGAGAAAGAATGTATCAGGTGTAAGAGGTGAAACATTGACGCTACTTGAAGAATAGAAGAGTAATACTCCTATTACAACACCAACCACAATTAAAAGACAAGATTCTGGAAATATCTTGCTTAATCTTGGTGCCATGTGGAAACCTGAAATCAAAAGAAGAAAATAAAATTAAGTTCATTTAATATTAATAATTAATTAGCATTGTATACTTGTAATTTTATTTATACTTAAATAACATTACAAATTTTATTATATTGTTTTAATTGATCAATGTCTTAAATTTGTCTTAAAACGTATAATGTTCTATATGTATGGATGTATTTGAGTATAAACTACTGAAACTAATCTATATATTATATTGTATTTACTATTTATGATTAGATTACTCTGGCAAATTGCTTTGTAATGTCAGAGGACCACGCTAGTGGGCTTGTTCCTTTTGTGGTCTTTTATTAAAAATCATTTTATTATTATTATTATTTTTATAATTGTAAATAATAATAAAAATGAAATTAGAAAAAATATATTTGTAGATATGAAATCATATCAATCCAAATAATAAATGTTGAAAAGCTTGTACAGTACACACGACCACGGTAAGAATTTTTACCATTCAAAAACTCACGCTAAATTTGGAATGTTATTCTTATGACAAAAACACGCGCTGGATTTAAATGGTGAAATATCTTATCGCAGTCCTATGTACATAGTTTTGAAATGCTTATAGTATTAACGATTATGACGTCAAATTATCATGACGTCACAAGCGTTGATAAAAAAATATATATAGATACAACGACCAAGTTTGACGTTTATTTCATTGTGACGCTTGTGACATTATTTACTTTTGTATCGTTAATTAGTCAACACTGAGTGACGTCATAACCGTTAATTTTACATTGTTTTTTTAAAACATCATGAAACTATGTATATACAAGGTTTATTTTCAGGCATATTTTAAGTTAAGTTGTAAAAACTTATATTGTAATGAATGTATGTCGTTGAATTATCGTTGAATTAGACTCGTGGGGCTTAATTGGTTCAATAAACAATCATGGTAAAAAGTTTTTATTTGGATATTAGCCAATTTATAGTGAAACTTTTATATCATTAAATTAAATACAAAAAATTAGCAACAAAGATTTTTTTTTTTATTATTATTATTATTATTTTTTTTTACAGTAACATGAAGGAAAGTAAGTAAAAGTTATAAAATAAAGCTTAATATTTTTAACTAATGACTTTTCACTGTATTTTTAATACTTTTAAATATTCTTATTCTACATAATTATCAGTGGTCAATTCGGCTCCAGGATAAGCATTTTTTATTGTTATTATTTATAACATATTTTTATATGTTCTAATTATTGGTTTCTCCTCCGTTTCTCATTTCATTTTGCATGAAAATATTTAAAAATAATTTTATTCAAAACACGACGAAAAAAATATATGTCTAATTTTCTTATGAAGTAAACCAAGGCTAATATACAAAATACAAAATTGCATTTATCTATAAAATAGAAACACAGGAAATTTCCACTAGCATAATATTATATTTTGTTTTATATTGTGTATTTGGTATATTTAATATTGTATAATATACTTAATAATGTTGTATCATTAAAGCGAGTAGTACAACAAAAGTTGTTTTTTTTCAAGCGAAGGTGTTAATTTGTTTTACGAAAACACTTAAAAAATTACGATTATCATTAATTTTATATTGTTACGTTTATTGATCAGTGCTTAATTAAATGGGTTTCTTAAAGCCATATATCACATAAAACAACATGTGCTTTTTAATGAATAAACACGAAATGGGATCTTCAAAACTGATGATAATTTTTACCAGAATGTTAATGTAGCCCCACGAGACAGCGTGAAAAAACTGTAAAGTATGCAATTTGCGTAAAAATTCATGTTTATGACGTCAGAAACATGCAAAAATTAGTATGAAAATGTTGTGCGGGTTGCATAAATTAAATTTTCTGATTACTGCTACGGAGCTGCAGTTGGGTTTTAAGACAAACTAAAGTTATTTATGTAAGTCCCATCAAGTTTTTTGTGACATAAATGCTTATGTTTTTCTCTGATCTATTTCTTTAAGTTATATGGAAAAGTGCCAATCACTATAATAATAATGTGTTTTTTTAATGCAAGTCATAAATTAAATAAATCTTGCAATCTGTATAAAACAGATAAACGTAAATCAGGTTAATAACAATGTTATTGACAGATTAAATTCTTATCTATTTCTATATATAATATAATATATTAATAACTTAAGATGAAACATTATTGACGTAATCACTGATTATTATGATAACATAGTAATAAAAATGTGTAATTCTAATTACTATAATAATCTTTGTCCTATACGTACATAGGTAATATAAATATAAAATTATATGGATTAAGTTATAAATTAAGAAGATTAACTTTTTGTTATTAGTTCAACTGTTTATATAGACTTGATCATTTTTATAATTTATATTGTTTTTCAAAATATAAAGTTTAAACCTGGAATACCTGGTATTCTTGTATTTTGAAATCTATGATTTACGACTGTAAAAAAAAAAAAAAAAAAAAAAAAAAAAAAAGCATTTTTCCGTATTTTTCACGCTGTTTGTTAAATCGGCGGAGAGCGTTAGACAATCACAAGGGATTCAAAAACATTGTTTTAGCTTTTTATGTTTAATTTTTTTTTTTTTAATATTACTGTTATTTAAATGATAGGAAAACTTCTGTGCTAACTGGTTACCTATGTTGGTTCCCTAAGGTAAACTATAGGATTTTTACGTTTTCTAAAACTCATTAATAAAGTCTACTCAATGAAAAATAATCTGATATGTTAGTTAAAATATAAGCAAATGTTGTACTATCACTTTTTTTTTAAAACAGAAATCCTTAAAAAATGCCACATAACATTGTACGATCTGAATATTTTATTCCCACAGAAAAAAAAATTAATAAAAATAATCCGCAACAAAAAAACTTTTTAAAAATAGTTTATTTTTAAAAGCACTTCTATTTCATAAATAAAAAAAAGTATATACATTTATTTTCAAGAAAGAGGGTTAAAAGTTTTTTAAGTACCGTCAACAAATTTTTATGTCATATACTTAAAAATATGGATTACTTCCATTTTCTTGGGTTAACTTTTTTCTTAATACATAAATAATATTGCATGTATTTATACATTTCTTTACTTTTTTTATACCAATGGAAAATATAAACATTATTTAAATACGAATTTTGCTTGAAACAATGCCATATTTTTATTCATATACAATGTTATATAATATATAATTTATACAGTAAATTTGTCTTTATTTGACCAAAAATGAGCGTTTCAGAAGTCATATTAGTTTTATTTATAGTAAACTCTATTTTTATGTCTGTTTTTTTTCTATATTTTTGAAGGATCTGTAATAAATAAGGTTACAAATAATGTCATTTATTTATTTCAACAAAATAAATGGTATAAATGAAATAACACAAGGTGTAACGGGATTGATTGCTCGCCTCTATAGGTGTGCATTATACACCTTATATTCATATAGGTATATAGCAGGTTAATTATCTAATATTCTAATTAGTTATAATAATATACTACTTTTATTGATCTATTACTTGTATACTTGTAATAGTGCAGTTTTCCTTAATCTCCAAGTGCAGCTGCCGTGTTATATGTCATTTGTCACGGTAATAAAAGAACTGCCTTTTTCATGTTAAATCTTAAAATCATATGGCGTCTGGCTTTTTGCTCTTTGACACCACCAAGCCAAGCACTCGAGAGCCACCCTACAACCACCCCCCGTTTCTCACGCTTTCTTAGAAACAAACCACACGTGATAATCACGTGATCATCAGGGTTGATGATTGGTTGGTGGTTGTCTGGGGCCCTCGAAGCATCCCTTGGACAGTCTTAATTTGGAGCTGCTTGAGGAAGCAGCTAAGTACTTTTGCTATAAAAACATCTATTATAATATGAATATAATGATTTGTTAATAATGCATAAATCAGGTATGATTTATGCAATATTCATTATAATATTCATATATATTAACATAAGCCTATGTACACATAATTATTTGATAAATTAGGTGTTAATCATTAAATACTTAATTCAATGTGGAAAGTTTACTTTAATCTGTGATTAGTGAAGTATCCCACAAGCGTTATTATTACGTCCCATAGTGCATTCAAGATGCGTGTGTTATTGTGGAGCCACGAAGTCGGCTCATATGGGCAATATTGTGTGAATATAATAAGAAATTATATGTGTAATGTGCGCTCGCGCTTGTACGCTGAGCGCACCTATATTTCCACCTTT
This sequence comes from Ecdyonurus torrentis, assembly GCA_949318235.1. Lineage (NCBI taxonomy): Eukaryota > Metazoa > Arthropoda > Insecta > Ephemeroptera > Heptageniidae > Ecdyonurus > Ecdyonurus torrentis. The sequence continues at coordinate 10,318,493 of OX439137.1, forward strand.
TATTGGAATATACGGATCACATAGTGACCGGATCTTGGTGAGAATAGGAATTACAATAGTTTTTACATATAAAGATCATGTTGTAATTTATACAACATAAAAAAGTGTAAAACATATTAATAAATAATATGTCGCAATCATTGATAAAATAGATAAATAATAATAAAAGCATAATAGTATATAAAATCAATATACAACAATAAAAATTGCATGTATTTTGGCATACAGTATTAATTACTTTATAATTAATAAAACATACTTAAAATGACATAATATTACCTAAAATATAATATAAATATTTCTTTGCAATATCTTTAAAGTTCAAATAATTAAAAGAATTATTGGATCCTATTTGCAATTGTTTTATTTTACTTAATTTTAAGAATACCCATTCTATTATAAATTAAGTTACCTAGCAATAACTTTCATGACAGCTAGCCGCAATACATGAAAGGTAATTATATTTAAATTTTAGTCAAATATTAATAATTACATTAATTGATAAATCATCATTTAAGGTTGCTACAGGTAAGAATAAACACAAATCCGTAACTGCTTCAAATTGGCGCTCACATCGCGGGACTATTACGTATGGCACGTAATAGTAAATCCACGTAATTTTATAATATTCTGCGTTCATCTTAAATTATATAAAATTGCTCGTTTGGTTGTTTTATTTTAATTTTGGCAATATCTTATAAGTAAATGGTATTCTTTAATTTTGGTATTGTTTACGTTCCCGAAATATTACATTAACATTTTTTAAAATAGTAATAAAATTAAGTTTATTTTTTAAAAAGTAGTAAATATATATAATATTAATATATCTATATATTTATTTTATATATAACAGTGATATTGCGCGTACGACACGCAATATTCAACTTAAATCAATTATATTAAAAAAAAATTATAATATTATAGTGATCCAATTATTTTTCTAAATAAGTATATTTATTATGTTTAAATTTTAAGTATGTCATAGTAGATTGTACAGTGGTTTATCTAATTCTCTACATATCTTTTCACTAAGTTTGCTGAACATAAAAGAAAATAAGATAGCAAAATTGAAATATTTTCATATCATTTTATTATATAAATTAGTAAAAATATATTATAATTAAATAACATGAATTATTTAATTATAATAAATAAGAACAAATGATAAAATCAAACTATTTTTGTGTCTTGAAGAGCGAACGCAAAAGTGTTGCTCGGACAAAAGGTTTCCGGTATCTATATGCTGCCGGTACTCCGGTAATCAAGTAACGTGAGCACTCGCTCACTCACATTGCATCCCCGCGCGGTACAAGCAAGCATCTCGCCTGCCGCACGCACAGAGCAAGGCAGAGAACGAGAAAAGAGAAAATACCTGATTGTTATTGTATTTACATTCTGTTTTTCAAACATCAGTTACTGCGGATGTGGGGGCAACATTTTATTAAATAATATTGGTTCTTAATAATGCAATGTTTCAAAAACAACAATAAAAAATATTTTGTTATTTGTTTACAAATAAAAGCTAAATATGTTAGAGATTTTAATGATCATATATAAATCTGCAAGTAATAATAAAAAATAATAATAATTATAAAACACAGTAAAGACAAATTTATTCTTTAATTATCTGTAATTTTTTATATTTAAATGGCTAACATTTATAAGATGTAATGCAATATTTTTAATAATATGTTATGCATAAAACTGTTAATAACTAGTAGTATATTAAATATAAATAAACATAAGTTAAATAAACAATTTTAGACATTCACTTCAACTTTTAAATAAAAATATCAAAATATTTAGGCGATTTTTAAATATGTAAATAAGACTTCTTGTCTAGTTAACGCAGATATAATTTTAAAAGTTTTACTTTATAAAATAATAAAATTTATAGTTATATTCTGTACAGTTAAATTAATTAATTATTTAGGTAATTAATTTAATTTTTTGTTTAGTTTAACGTAACTTCACCACAATAGATCAAAAGAGGATAAATATTTGGTCATATTTTTATGGTATTTATGCATGTAACTTCCAGTTAATAAAACACATTTTTCAATTATATTAATTAATTAATATAATTTATATAATATGTGTCTTACTTTGCATATTGCTAGCTAGTTTCACAACATAAAAAAAAAAAAAAAAATGCTTTACGATGTTTTATAAAAATAAGTTGCATAGTACTACTTATTGTAGTACAATACTTTTTGCTCTTTATAACACTATGCTGCCGCGTTGTTCTGGGTTAAATAGTTAATACTATTCTGTAAATTTTGTTTGATATTCTTAAAGGCCTTACCATTCTTTCATTGGAAATTAGCATACATTTTTGGTAATTTAGACTTATTGTCAAGTGGTCTCTCGAGATCAATCTTTTGTCGCAAGACAATATTACCATCTAATAAATAATGCTTTTTTTCCATATAAGATTGGGAAGAATTTCAAACGAAAGGCAACAGAATTTATTTGCACGTGCACTAATAAAAAAAAAAAAATGTATTAATAATCACTTAAAACAACGCACATGACTAAATATGCAATTGCTTTAAATTATAAACTATGCAGCATTATAAGGCTAATATAGCAATGGTTTAAAGTAAATAGTTATAAACTATTTGCATTTGCCCGGCATTAATATTTTCAAATTATTTTAAACTGTGTTCGTACGTAATACATTGTAATGATATACGGATTGTGTAGCACACTTGCGCAAAATGGCTCTGTCGTATTATCGTTACCATACAATTTCATGGATGTGTAGCAGTTACTGCTCTGCCATGGATGCAGTCACGGAAATAGAAAATTTTGTTCTATTGCCTTATGCTTAAACAATGTATTCAGGTAGAGAATGGTTAAATTTTCGTAATACTGAATTCATGTAAAAGACATATAGGCCAAAGCTATGAAATTTAATAATTCCGAGGACATAATATATTGTATACCAAGCAATACTTTTGTATTGCCCATATACGTATGTGCATACGTTTGAAATAATATATAAACCATAATACTAGTTATCAATGCTATATTCGCAAATCAGCAATAAATTATTATTCAAGTCTTAAGTTCTTGAATATAAAAGTATCCGACCTCTTTACGTTTTTGTATAAAAACTCTTTGTTGGATCAGCAACTTATGCCTAAATTACTTGCCTGTTGATAAATTAATTATTGTTTTATTTCAATAATTAAACATGATCAGTGATAAGAAATATATTTATATTTCATAGCGATAAATATTTAAACATTTTAAAATATGAGAAATACATATTAGCAGATGAAAAAACTTTGTAAAGTTTGTGCTGAAATATATAATAATAATAATAATAATAATAACGAAATAGAAAAAGCACAAAATTCATCAGATGCTAATTCAAAGGTATATATAATACATAATATGAAAATGAGAACCATGCAATTTATTTGTGCACTGCAAAATGCAGACTTTAAAATGGTATATCAATGCAAAATAACAACATAAAAGAATCATGAGAGTAAAAAAAGCACATAAAAATCATTAATCTGCATCAAAAATATTTCATCATATTTTAAACAATATAAAATATTAATTCAGAAGATTAAATCGTCTAAAATGGCATTAAATTTGATTTGAAAAAATAAAAGAGAATTAAAATTGTTCATCTTTATTAATATAATAATAATAATCTAATATATACTGTTAAATAAAAATAATTAGTTTGAAATCATTCAAATTTCTATGAATTTTGCTATAAAAATGAAAAAATAGCTTTAAGGTATAAAATGTATAATATTATACTAATATTATACTAATAATTTATAATTCTTGAAAAGAAATAAATTAATGTATATTAATGAAATTAAATCAAAAAATGATATTTTTGACAAAAAATTGCCAGAGATGGCCTCAATAACTTACAAAATAGAAATAAAACTTATATTTTATTCTATTCAAACTTAATATGTGCAATTATTTATTTGCTAAATGCAGAAATAAAATACAATACTATAGCTGCAAAGTTACCTCAATATTTGGGGGCAAATAAAAAGATGTAACAAAAGTTGTAATCATAATATCAAGAAGTTATATGAAACTTAAGATTGAAATTGAATGTTACTTACAAGCTAAATACTATTTGTATTTGATTATGAAGAAATCTCATGAAATAAGATTAAAAACTTTGTTATTTTGTTCTGCTGAAAAGAGAGAGAAACAGAGAGTTCTCACGTAAGAAAAATATTCATTTTTATTTTAATAAAAAAAAAAAAAAAAAAAAAAAAAAAAATCTATAATGTATAAATATGAACCACTTGTACCGTGTTTTGCTTTGTAAAAACAAATTATGCCTATACATGATTGCTTTAAAAATAGTTTCAAGTTGTTATAAATAAAAATCAGATTGCGATTTTAATAATCCATAAAAAATAAACACTGCCTAATTTTATATCTTAAAAAAAGTGCAGTAAAATATAAGTAATTTATACAAAATTTATATATATTCACAAATAATAATAATAAATAAATAAAAATAAATAAATAAATAAAAAATCTTTAATCACCTAGTGTTGATTAGGACAATCTTATATGTGAATAATTCCTCATGTGTCCAACTTATGTGGAAGGAAAGTGATTTCTGTGTTATAAGACTCAACTGTCTTATATAATATGGGCAATATAGTGCAATTTGGATTGCGTTCGCAAGTGAAATTTATATGCGACGCATGAAAAACCATTGCGACTGCAAGGACTTGTCATGTCTATGGTTATCTAAATAATAAAACATATAAATATGTTAAATTATTTTAATGTTTTTATCAAATGTGTATAATGTGTTCATAATATTATTGTGTTAAATAAAAATTAATGTTAATAAAATATAACATTTCAAAATAATAATAATATATAGTTGCATAACAATAATATTGATAATTAAATAAATCCAACTATTATAATTGCACCTTAATTGCTAATAATAAAATTATTGAATTAATAAAATAACGAAATTGTCAATCTGTTTTATCATAGTAGCTTTAAAGTATATTTGTTACTATAATAATGTAAAATTGTTAATGTTTTCCTGCTGTAGTGTTTCCATGGTTTCCTACAGTGTAAGTCAAATGACAGGAAAATCAAAAATAAAATATTTTTCCATGGTTTTTACATTTCGAAAGGATCCACAAGTATGCCAAATTTATATATAATATGTCATATCAAACAACATTCTATGTTATAAAAATATCTGTAATTTGTTTCTAAATTATGTATAAATCAGGTGTAAATTTCATTAAATTTAGATGTAATTTACTCTAAAATGTAGACGAGCAACCAAACGTTTACCAGAAAAATGCTTTTATATCAATATATTGAATTAAAACATTTTTCGGGGGCATTTGTAACGGGATTGATTGCTCGCCTCTATAGGTGTGCATTATACACCTTATATTCATATAGGTATATAGCAGGTTAATTATCTAATATTCTAATTAGTTATAATAATATACTACTTTTATTGATCTATTACTTGTATACTTGTAATAGTGCAGTTTTCCTTAATCTCCAAGTGCAGCTGCCGTGTTATATGTCATTTGTCACGGTAATAAAAGAACTGCCTTTTTCATGTTAAATCTTAAAATCATATGGCGTCTGGCTTTTTGCTCTTTGACACCACCAAGCCAAGCACTCGAGAGCCACCCTACAACCACCCCCCGTTTCTCACGCTTTCTTAGAAACAAACCACACGTGATAATCACGTGATCATCAGGGTTGATGATTGGTTGGTGGTTGTCTGGGGCCCTCGAAGCATCCCTTGGACAGTCTTAATTTGGAGCTGCTTGAGGAAGCAGCTAAGTACTTTTGCTATAAAAACATCTATTATAATATGAATATAATGATTTGTTAATAATGCATAAATCAGGTATGATTTATGCAATATTCATTATAATATTCATATATATTAACATAAGCCTATGTACACATAATTATTTGATAAATTAGGTGTTAATCATTAAATACTTAATTCAATGTGGAAAGTTTACTTTAATCTGTGATTAGTGAAGTATCCCACAAGCGTTATTATTACGTCCCATAGTGCATTCAAGATGCGTGTGTTATTGTGGAGCCACGAAGTCGGCTCATATGGGCAATATTGTGTGAATATAATAAGAAATTATATGTGTAATGTGCGCTCGCGCTTGTACGCTGAGCGCACCTATATTTCCACCTTTTATTGGAATATACGGATCACATAGTGACCGGATCTTGGTGAGAATAGGAATTACAATAGTTTTTACATATAAAGATCATGTTGTAATTTATACAACATAAAAAAGTGTAAAACATATTAATAAATAATATGTCGCAATCATTGATAAAATAGATAAATAATAATAAAAGCATAATAGTATATAAAATCAATATACAACAATAAAAATTGCATGTATTTTGGCATACAGTATTAATTACTTTATAATTAATAAAACATACTTAAAATGACATAATATTACCTAAAATATAATATAAATATTTCTTTGCAATATCTTTAAAGTTCAAATAATTAAAAGAATTATTGGATCCTATTTGCAATTGTTTTATTTTACTTAATTTTAAGAATACCCATTCTATTATAAATTAAGTTACCTAGCAATAACTTTCATGACAGCTAGCCGCAATACATGAAAGGTAATTATATTTAAATTTTAGTCAAATATTAATAATTACATTAATTGATAAATCATCATTTAAGGTTGCTACAGGTAAGAATAAACACAAATCCGTAACTGCTTCAAAGGATACAACTTGCAAAAAATTAAATAAAAAATGTATAATTCATGAGATTGAACCATCATTCATACACATGCCCCTTAAATCCTTCTCTATACCCTCACAAACTAGGATTAAAAAAACTGTAAAGTAAGCAACTTTAGGAATTCATGACGTCACGAATTCCGGGTCAACAACAGAAATTGTAACGAGAATTGCTTACTTTACAAGTTTTCTACTCAATTTTTGAGAGTACTGAAGGGTTAAAGCCCTTGTCAACTTACTTTTTTATCATTTAGAATACTAGATTGATAATTACCATACCTTATTATCCATGAATTAGACACCATCACGTTGATTTTGTATTTATTGTTATTTATTTTCTTTTTGGCTGTTATATCACGTATCTGACGTCACAATGTACCGATGTGGTCGTGATAGGGGTAAAGAACTAGAGGGAGAGGCTTTAATTTATCACGTGACCAGAGTGGTGACTGTGATTAGCGGCGGTACATTGTGACATCAGATACGTGATATAACAGTCAAAAAGAAAATAAATACAAAATCAACGTGTTGGTGTCTAATTCATGGATAATAAGGTATGGTGATTATCAATCTAGTATTCTAAATAATAAAAAAGTAAGTTGACAAGGGCTTTAAGGGGGATAATATGTGATTTTAATCTAATTAATGATTTATCATTGAGAGTTGATTTTTTTAGGCCATTTTTTTAAGAGCAAACGAATATATAGTTTAAAATCGAACGAAAGTGTAAATGTAAATTAAGATCACCGTGACATCTCTATTAAGCAATAAAAAAATATTTCAATTTTTTTAAACAATAAAATTACTTGTCCTACTAAAAACATCCTTCTTTATATTATTCCTTTAAGCTTTGAAAGTTTATTAATCTAATAATAATAATAAAAAAAAAGTATTAACTTTTTATAAAAAATAAATAATTTAATATTAAATACTTTGAATTTTCTGCAAGAATAATATTACGTAAATAAAGATCATTTTATATTAAAATTCATATTAAGAATAGACTTTATGAACGTTTATATTCTGTGCATGTTGAAAATTGTGCATTCCGTTCCAATACTTTTATACTTGATCCAAGTGTCTGAATAACTTTAAAGATAATATTTTATAATTATAGGTATATCTTATGAATATGAATGTTAGAAGTTCTTTAAATACTTGGGTGGAGTATAGTGTAAATAATTGCATCCCTATTTGAAATGCTAGCTGGATTTTATGCATTTCATTTTATAATGTAATTTAATCTAAAACGTATATGCTTATGATAAATAATATAGAAATATTGAAAATATATTTTATAGGTTAATGTGTCTGGGTTGGCTATAATTTGAAGACAATGTGAGATTTAAAATGTTAAGGGTTGAAAATATTAATTTTTTTAGAGGAGGCTGCTATTTCAATATAAATACATATTTCAATTAAATAGTTCATCTTTATATTTCAGAAACCTTAGCCCTTACAAACTACTAGAGAAAATTACTTATAGTCTTTATACGATTGTAATTTTTAAATATTTTACATGTTAAAAATAGTGTTAATTTCACCCCTGAAATCTTTAGTTTTAGGAGGTGATTTATAATTTATGTTTTAAAATTAGTTTTGCAAAATTTCCATAAAAATATCGTAACTTTCAAAATAAAAATTTTGCAATAGTATTTTTGTTTCATTTAAATTTTAAACTACATGCATTTTATTTCATAATAATAATAACATTGAAAAAAAAAATAGTGGTACATGAATATTAAAATATTATACGGTTGTATGCAAGTAAAATAAAATTACGTAACCTTAAACTAAATATAATAGTCAATCAAATATATTTGATATAATATACAAAATGGTATATTAAATAGACAATAAAATAAAATGAAAGTATATATTAATTACTTATAACCTGTATAATCACTAGTCTAGAAAAAAAAATAATCCTTTCATTTTTTTTCTTTACACTTTACCAAAAAAAAAAGTTGGCACCTTGATATATTACGTAATTTGTCATCATATTTTTGTTATAATGATTCGTATAACTGGGCATGACGTTAGATATAAACTTTTGAAGGACAAAACCTAAACTTCCTAACATTTAGTTCTACTATTGCGTCATAGTCTTATTACGTATATACGCATTTATCTCACCTAAAAGAAAATTATTTTTAATTATAACATTAATCTCTTGTTTTTAAAAGGAACTCAAGCTATGAAATTATTCAAAATTATAAAAATACTTAATGTTACTCATTACCTTTTTATACTTAATTTTTTAATAAAAATTCATGGCTCTACACTTCAACATATTTTCTATCATTTTAATCTGCAAAATTTTACGTTTATAATGTAAAAAAAAGTGGTTTATGTGTTACTAGAAGTGCCATCAAAAAATCATAAAAAAATGTCATAAACAATATTATCCAATTCACCTTAATTCATGTTTAAGTGGAAAACTTGTATTACAACTTTATCATCAATTATTAACATTAATGTGCCATTTTTCATTGGTCAGAGGCGAAAAAAGTATATTATTTATACTCTACTCTCGTGATATTTTTATAGTGAAGATGCTTATTTGTTTGCTAAAGTACATTTTTATTACTATATTACTGTATTTTTTTTTTCATCGTTATTTGCTAATGGATTTCAAAAACAAAAGTAATCACGTTTTTCGGATAACAAAATAAATCAAATAAATAAATTTATCGTTTGCAATATTTTAATTCATTTAAGTATTAAAATTTGAAGTTTTATACAGGAGAGAGAGAGAGTGAAAGAGAGAGAGAGAGAGAGAGAGAGAGAGAGAGAGAGAGAGAGAGAGAGAGAGAGAGAGAGAGAGAGAGAGAGAGAGAGAGAGAGAGAGAGAGAGAGAGAGAGAGAGAGAGAGAGAGAGAGAGAGAGAGAGAGAGAGAGAGAGAGAGAGAGAGAGAGAGAGAGAGAGAAAGAGATTGAAATTGGATTTTTTTTTCTGTAACTTGAATGTTTTATAAATTGAAGGAAAAGCAGTGAGAACAAAAAGAAAATTGAATGTTTGTAGATGACATTTGAAAGGTAATTGTTCTGAACATTGTGTTTTAGATTTCTGCTTCGTTGATACTTGGTTTGTTTTATTTTTCTGTTATATGAGGGTTGTGTTCACTACTTACATCATATACGTCATGAACGCCTACACACACTTGTTTATAACAAACTACGCTCTCTCTCTCTCTCTCTCCCTCGGATAACAGTTTACTAACTTCGTTGACGCACACTCTATACTTTCGAAAATAATTATAATAAAAAAAATTGACCATTATTTTATTATTATTTACTTTTGTATATTTTTTTGCTAAATTCTCTTTTTTAACAAGATGTAAATACAAGGTTGATTCTTTTTTAACGAGAGCTTAGCATGTTTGTTTGTTAGTGGAAATCGTATAATTATGATAGAAAAATGTAAAAACATCGAAGTAAGCATTTAAACAAAAGATATGAACTTTATCAAATTTCAATTAGGGCAAAATTGAAACATAAAAAAAAAATGCATTAGGCTTTAAAATGAAATATTCACATAATACATAATTTGAATAAAATGTGTAATATATAATATTAAAGAAAACAATACATTTCATAAATTATACTGTAATACACAACATGCATTTTTTTTTTTTTTTTTTTTTTTTTTAACAAGAGATTTTAATGTTGGGCGTTTACTTTTGATACATTGTAAAACAGAGCGTAACTTAGCAGAACTGACTAATTTTTTCAGTAGTAAAAAATTGATTTGCTGTACAACATTATTGAGCTCATGCAGAGCCATTAAATTCTCTAATATACATGCATATTTTATCATAATAAAGGAATATTTCCATTTAGGGTTTCCAAAACTTTTTTAGGGCCAAAAAATAAATTGGTAAAATGATCCAGAACGATTAATTCAAAAAAAGAAGAAAGAAAAAAATAAACAAATCAAGTACGCGGTTAAATTTTTCATAATTTTCTCACTTGCAATATTTCATTCTATAATATTTTACATTTTAAAGCATGAATAAACTTCTTTTTTTTTTTTTTTTAAATGCATACAAATTTAATATTGCAGTACTTTAAAAGTTAAAGAAAAAACTAGAGCACGAAAACGACAAAAGTAATAAAAATAAATTGAACATGGGTATTAACATAATAATAAAAACACAACATTTGTTATTCTTTATTTTTAACCCTTTTATATCCACGACCCGTATATCCCTTGATAATAGTAGGTTAGGACCAAAGCAAATATACTCTGCTTCTTATAATTATCTATTAAAATCACGAACCTTAACCAAATCCATTGCAATCTTGCATTGATTTAACTATATAAAGTGACCAAAGTAAATGATAATCTATATACATGACTCAATTTCAGTTTTATTAAGCTATATCTTTAAAGAGGCATGTAAATTTATAAAGATCTTACTATATGTTCTAGTCATGAAAATCAATAGAAATACCCCTCTTTTTCCATCAAAAATTTCCCCTATTTTAGTTTTACAAAATGTAAACAAAAAGAAAAAGATATTGCGTGCCAATTTTTTTTTAAGTAAAGAAGTAAAATTGGATGTGAATTATTTTACAAGCATATCAGTTACACCTAATTATTAGATTTTGTTTAGATATAAGTTTAATTAAATTTTCTTTTCTTTTCTTTTTTTTTTTTTTTTTTTTTTTCATTAGAAAAGATTTTTTGTTAAAAGAAAAAAAGTATAAATAAAACAAAGAGATTATGTGCCATTCTCAGTCTTTTTATTATTATTTTTTGTAATTAATTAATAATTACTAAAATTGATATACCGTTTGTTGTACATAAAATAATTGAAAAATTTGTAATGGAATTTTCACTGATATTTATGTCACATTTTATTTAACAGACAGTATAGTGGCGAAGTAAATGTAAATTATAAATTTCACGAAAACTGGTATAACAAATTCAAAACAATATTTAATGATCCTATTTATGGACTAATGCGATGATTTTTTCAATAAATAAATAAAACAGACAGAACAAAATAGAATTGTGGACCTCTCTGTCTCATGAAATACTTTAAATTTAATTTAAAATTCTTTTCGTTCGTTGTTGTTTTTTTTTACTACACTATCTACATATTACTATATTAGCACTATCATTTGGTTTTCCTCAAATGGATAAAATAAATAGGAAATATCCTCGTCAGTCCCCGATTTAAAAAAAATATATATTGCATTTTAACCACGTTTTTGTGTGGCTCTCAGAGTGACAAAAGTATTTTTTTTTTTTTTTTTTTTTTTTTTTTTGTAAAAAAAGATTTTCTTACTTTTGTGGACCCCCTACCCACTCTCGGATGCTCAAAATAGCGTTAAAAATTGCGTAAATTCATGGACATTTTCTGGTCCAATTTGTGTATTTTTATGTATATTTTTTTCATTTTTTTTTTATCTTTTATCGCATTATCTGATGTCCACTGTATTGTATACTGGAACTGTATTATGGAATGAATTTTGCATACACATGGTTGTGATGCAGCATATTTTACCATTATATAAATTCAGCGCTTGTTTTCTCATAAGAAAAGCTTTACTATATTTATTGTGAGTACTGGAATGGTAAAATATGTGATTATATATATTTTTATACATACTATGAAAAATATAGGTGCTAAAATGTAAGCATAATATTAAAATATATAATTACTTCGGTGTATAAAGTGTTCCAATTCTTTATTTGGTTAAACACGGACTCTATTCAATAGCAAAATTGGGAAGAAAGCATTAAAAGTTTAAAAATGTAACAAGATGAAACTGTTGAAACAATTTTTCAAATTTCTCTCTCTCTCTCTCTCTCTCTCTCTCTCTCTCTCTCTCTCTCTCTCTCTCTCTCTCTCTCTCTCTCCAATATCTTTCCACCAGTCAAGTAAATATTTATCACATAAAAATGCTTTTTGGAGTTCCAAATTTTTTTCACACAAGCAATACTAAAGTTTCATCAGTAGAAAAGGTTTTCTCTAACTCAATTATTGTTATTTTATTATTGAAACTTTGAGTTAAGAATGTAACGTGCGTCACTGGGACGTGTCGAAACTTAATAATTTCTCGATTTATTCACAAGGGAGTTACACAGATAATTCCTTGGAAATTGAAGGTTAACGTACGATAAAATGTAATTTCGATTCTTAGAATAATGTATTTTATATATTTTAAACATGTTTACTGTCTTTTTATATATAAATTACTGCAAATTTAAAATTATTTAATTTTCCTTTTTTTCAAAACTTTATTTTTATACATTGAAAAACAAACAAGAGTAATTCTATAAAAACGATTTCAAAACTTTATTTTTTTTTATTAAAAAAAGTTTGTGGACATGAAACTTTTAATTTAAAATTCAAAGCAATGTTAATATTGGTTTATCATATACGTACATCATTAATTTTATGAAGATAAATATTTAATATATGCCCAATTATATTTTAGTTTCATTCATACAGGAAGCACCCTTCTTCAACGTCTAATTTTTTGTATAATAATTTGCATAGCATAAATTTTAATAATATTATATAACCAATAACATGGAAAATTCGTGAATTTCTCTTCATTATTTAAGCCAAGTAAAAGTGATGATAATATCAATATAAGGGTGTAGTTTTAATAACTGATAATTAAACATTGTAACATATACGTTACCATAAAAAGTAAGCAAAGTACAAAAATACAGTATATAAACAAAAAATATATATAATAAATGTTTATTGTATAGAATTGAAAAATATAGTAGTTACAATAAATTTGTATAAATTTCAACGCAAAATATTTTGTACGTAATTTTTTGTTTTTTGTTTTGGCTATGTTTAGTTTTTAAACTCACACACACACACACAAAGAAAGAAAAATTGTATCAATAATTTTTTTTAATTTTTAATTTAGCTATACATTATTATCAAACTGATGCTATACTTATATGAAATATTCAAAGTCCAAACTAATAGAAAAAAAAAACGTAATATATATATTTTTTTTTTCATTTTTTTTTTTTCATTTTCATCAACTTTTGTTCCTTAGAACATAATTTATTATACATACTGTATAAAAACTATGTTAAACAGTATAATTATGTTGTACAGCATAATTATTTATGCATCCTATTTATAAATATTAATTCTATGTTAAATGAAAATAAGATTACTGAAGCATAAATTTCATAAATTTTTCTTTTGTGAAATATAAGGTAATTTTAAAGTTAATTTTTAAAAATATTCCTGGACTTTTATAATACTTCTCGTTAGTCAATATACGATTAATTAAAATTTAAAAACAGTAAAAAATACGTTTAAAAGTATATTCACATTATTTAAACTCGTGTCTCTTTTTATGTAAGAGATGTAAGATTTAAATTAAGAACTTTGGCTCTTATTCAGAAATTATATTGCAGAATTTATAATAATAATAATCTTGCGTTATGGAAAGTAGAATGCAAAACAACATGTTCTTGTATTTAGTCTCGCGTATTTATAAACTTGCATTTGAAATACATAGAGAGAGCTAGGTCTCTTTGAAGTTTAGAAGTTTTGCTGCATTTTAATCCATCTTGTGTGAGAGGAACTTTAATTATGTAAAAAAAAAAAAAAGCACATTTTGAGACTTTTTTTTTGTGGTAGAATTCTTAGCTATATTATTACCATATTTTAAAATTTTGCTTTACATTCGACTCTCTCTCTCTCTCTCTCTCTCTCTCTCTCTCTCTCTCTCTCTCTCTCTCTCTCTCTCTCTCTCTCTCTCTCTCTCTCTCTCTCTCTCTCTGATGAATGTTTCCTTCAAATTTAGTTTTATAAGAACATTTTTCATTTTTCTTGGTCAAAAAAAAAAGAAAAAAAAGGGGGGGGGGAATAATTAAGCTGTCTTACTGCAGCAACATTTATGCATATCAACATAATTTTTAATAATGTATTAAAAATATCGATCTCCCTACAGCATATTAGAGAAAATGTTCAGCATAATTACTTTTATTATTCCAAAATATCAACACATGTGCTCTAGAATATAATAATTATACAATGGGGTATATGTATTGTATATATAATTGATATTTTCCGTTTGTGTACATAAACTTAATGTATTGTAACATGTGAAATTGTAAATAGGAATTTTTCACATGCATAAATAAATTATTAAATAATTTAATTGTGCTTTTTAATTTCATATTATGTAATGAGCTATGTTTTGCGCAGTTTTCATTCTAATTATTACCATTTTGCATATGTGTATTTAGGTATAATTTATAATAATTCTCCCTCCCGAAAAAGGTAATTTTCTAAGAATCCTGTTACTGATACCAAAAAAGATTATCTTAAAATAGAGTTACTATAGGAAGTTAATAACGATGCGCCAAACTGTTCTGTACTGCATAATAAAGATGTGAAATTTACATAATAACATATAAAAAGGGTTTGACCTGTAAAACGTGACAAAAATACTAATATATATATATATATATATATATATATATATATATATATATATATATATATATATATATATATATATATATATATATATATATATATATATATATATATATATATATATATATATATATATATATATATATATATATATATATATACATACATATATATATCCAAAGAAAAACTGCATTGGAAAAAGTTAAATATAAGTAAACCAAGGTTAAGGAAGGTCAATTGTTTAGTGTATACTATTTTAGTGGGCCAAACATATAATAGTAAATCAAATAATAATATATGAAAGATACTGTCTCATCATTTTAACCTTTAAGGTTAAGTGAATCTAATTGATTCGAAACATTACTTCATAATATATAGTGTAATTACTATTGAAGTGTGGCATACCATCTAGTACATCTACTTGACATTCACTTTTTTATGTATAGTACTTAAAGGAAAGGGGTCAATAATGGCAATCAAATGATTAAAATGTGATCATATCACCCTGATTTCTTGTACCGAGTCCAAATGAAAAATTTGCCTTACTTTAGGTTTACATTAGCATATTATTGTATATAGTAAGGCAGTTTTTTCATTTGGAATTCGTACATTGGAACTTTGACGAATGAGGACCACAAATATTTTAGTATTATGGGGAGTCTCCAAAATAATGTGGAATAAATAATATATGTTACAAGAAAAAGTTAAATTAAAAAAAAAAAAAAACGTTTCTAACGTAAAAAGCGTAATAAGTGACGTCACAAGCGTTAGGACCGAAACAAAATTACATTTATTATTATTTTGAGTTCTTTTCTTTCTTCTTGTGTAACACCAACACCGGAATCCTACTTGATTCAAGGTGAAGGTGAGAATAATCCAGTACCAATTATGTCAGACACTGCAGATGGTACAGAGGGGTCACAAACTAAGCACTTTGCGCACGATGTTAGCTGTGCCAAGAACTGCAGCTTTCTGCATGACACGTAAATGCCTGTGCTCGAGGTTTAACTTTTCTCTTGCTTTTAACCAATCCTTGCTAACCAGACCATTCACAGAAACCACTACAGGGACAATTTCAACACTTCTCAACATTATTATTATTATTATTATTATTATTATTATTTTTGCATTTTATTTTTATACATTATCCAGCCAAGGTATAACCTTATCGGTTGGTTTAATCATACGATTCTTTACAATTCAATTTTACATAAAAAAATAATAATAATAAAATTTATAATTTTGTTATGCACATTTTACACTGTGTGTTATATGTTTTATAATTAAAATAAAATAAATCTTAAAATAACTTCATTTAGTTATTCATTTTCCAATGTTTTATATTGTAACGTCCATTCCAGTAATCAGTAACTTCATTTACATATATTTATTGTTAGATTGTCAACGCTTAGTGGTTATTTTTACAATAATTATTGCACAATTGTGTAGAAGTTTAAAATAGTAGGATACCATTAATTTTCTTGTCGAATGAGTGCAAACTGAAAAAAGCCCAGTATAAATTCTTTTAATTTTATATAGTATTTTTTTTTTATGTTAGCACTTTAACTTAACCATGTAGTTCAGTAGTTACGTATACATAAGGAGCTACATACAAGTTCTAGATCATTAAAGTTAAGTGCTGTCATGCATGTTTTCTTCCCTTATTAATGTGCAGTATATCATGCTTAAGTGTACATGGTACAGTACATATACATAACAGTTAAGAAGTATGTAGAGAGAGAGAGAGAGAGAGAGAGAGAGAGAGACCAATGTTGTTGTGCTTCACTTACGTATGTATGAATGTATATATACTTCACAAAATTGTATGCAATATAGGGTAGTTGCATTTTTTTTTATATAAAAGTTGACGCTAAATGTGAGCACTAAATAACATGGGCTGGTATGGAAAAATATGATACATTTTTGTCAGTTTAAAAATACTTAGCAATATTTTAGCAATAGCATTGATGCTGTTAAGGTTGAATTTCATAAATATGCGAGAAAAATAATAATTATAAAAATCACTAAATTTCCATCCAAAATCCACCTTTTTTTTATGCTGAGCAATGTTATTTATTGCTCCAATATGGCGTCAAAGCACATTCAGTATGACGTCATGTGCATACACCATATAACATAATGAACGTTATGAACTTATATTTCATAAGCATATTTCGTACAAATCATCATGATGAAATATTTTTCTTTGTGCCAAAATAATCCATAATAGAACATATTAACGCCGGTGTTCTTTTTTTCAAGTTTATTTTTGTACTTATAAATGCAGTATAATTACACAATTTCTTTTTTCTTCGTACTGTATAAGAATTAAAAAGTCATAAAAATAAATGTATGAAAAAATGCTATGGGGAAACATAATAATATGCATTTGTCTCTATTTATAGTATAAAGATAGTTAGTATACGAGTAAGAAATAAAACTTTATTGACGTAAAATTTTTGCATGTAAAAAATACTTCACAACATATTTTCAAATTACTAAACTTTAGTTCAAAAATGTCGTAACTTGAACTTGAACTTTAAGATGTAATTTAAAATCATTACGCAGAATCCTATACAGCATATTTCAATATAAGGATCTAAATCTTATAGTAAATGTATACTATTGTAATAAAACCACATTTTAGTTACACAATTATTATAATTCACTCAGAAAGTAATAAAATTACAATTTAAGTACTTGCAAATGACATAATTTTAAATATATATAACTATTTTAATATTATCCTTTGTTATTGAATATGAAATGAAAAGTAATTTGTATTTTAACAAAACGAAAGTTTTTATTTCTGCTTATCAAAATGTGTCATCTTAAAATTTGTATTATATACTTATCAATAATATTGTACGGTCAATGTGAGTAGAAATTTAAATTTGTAAAAGTCAGATACTTGATTATGCATTTAAAAAATGTAAACTTTTAGACTCATGAAAGAATCGTGCATTGGAAGGAAAAAAATTAATTTATTCAACATTTTATAAAACATATCTAAACAGGATATTAAGCTTACTCTAAAACGCAATCTTAAAAATTCTTTGCTATTCCAATGAGCCAAATATCACTGATTTTCAAATATATATTTGAATCAATGATTCACAGCTTTTTTTGTCCACTGTTTTGCAGTATTTTAATGTTTAATTTAAAATTTAAAGAAATCATTTTATTTTATTAGTTATGACATATACCCAACGTTATTATTATTATTTTTTAATTGTCCATACCAAAATCTTTTTATAAGGTTCTTATATGAATTCAAAAGCCTAAATTTTAATCACCATTATGGCTACTGCGCTTTATACAAAGTATGTGATTTGCTGTAACTCTATATAGGGAACTCTTATTGTACTTAAAAATTAGAATAATAATATTATCAATTTTAGATTTTTTTTGTTATTTAAATTTTAGTTAAAATATTTATTAAAATTTATTTTAAATTTTAAAAATATATAAGTATATATATTTGCGTGAATATATATTATTGTATTATAAAACGCATTAATGCGGGTTTTACAGTTATTTAAACATTTGCAGCGAGAGAAAAAGAGAGAGAGAGAGAGAGAGAGAGAGAGAGAGAGAGAGAGAGAGAGAGAGAGAGAGAGAGAGAGAGAGAGAGAGAATATACTTTTAAATCCGTTATCAACATACCAGCATTATTAATTTTATTTTCTTGTCACGATTTATTTTTGACAATCATGCCCACCCACTAGCTAAATATAATGACGTCAACAATATATTTGATTGTATAGACTTTATTGCACTGTTTGCTCAATTTACATTTGTAATTATGATAGTAGTTATGTTGTGTTAAAGTTTCTCCATTGAGTAATCAATTTTTTTCATTTGCACTAGTTTAATAATTAGTTTAGACTGGAAATGAGGTGTACTGAGGTGATTCAACTATTAGATTTTGTTTCCCCACAATGATTCCATAAAATTTGGGAAATCTGCGTATGCAAAAATTTTGAATAACGAATTTTTTAAATTTCAAACCCATACAGCAACATTTAAAAATCATAATTTTTCTCCTTTCTTATGATGGTCACTAGTTATGAAAAAATGATCATTGGTATTGTTTTAGTTATTAAATTTCACATGAAATCATAAAAGTATGAGGTTAAATTTTGAATATAATGGAGATATGATCCTTATTCTATAATAACAAAACCCATTATTTAATTTAATTTATGCGACGTGCAAATATATTTTTTGCTCTCACGATTATTATATAACTTCTTTAGCATCCTATATAATCAACTTTCAATCAGCCAATATACAATATAATTACACTTATTTTAAACAAGCAGTACCCTTCTTTTTATTTACTTTCGTAATATCAGTTAAGTTGTATGACTCATAGATTTTTACACCTTAAAGCGTAATAATGTTTTTTCCTTTCACTCTCACATAATTCATTTTAAGATAAAGGAAGATTCTCTAAAACATTTCTATTTTTAGACATCTTAAAGATCACTGACCTAGAAATATAATAATATATTTAGAAGCTTAGAGAAAGATTTAAGTTCAGCTTATATAGGCTTAAAGTTTACGAAAGGATTTTTAGGTTTGATATTTAAGCTTATTATTTTCTATCGTAAGATTTCGATATGTAAGGAAATTGACTGCTATGAAGTGATAAGGGTTGAAGGGATGTATATATCGACGAATTTAGTGTCGATTTATTTAAAACAAAAATGTAAAATAGTTACGGTACATTTCATTTTGTATATCACTCTTCTGGTAGGCGGCTAAAAAAAAAAAAAAAAAAAAAAAGTGGGGGGGGGGGGGGGGGCGAGTGACTATTTTTTTGACGGGGATTTTTGCTTAAATGACATTCAGTCATATAGATCAGTGCATTCAGCATGTAGGAATTTTGCACGATACATTTGTTTCATGAATTCAAAAAACATTACACTAAAAGAAATTCTAATCTCTCTCTCTCTCTCTCTCTCTCTCTCTCTCTCTCTCTCTCTCTCTCTCTCTCTCTCTCTCTCTCTCTCTCTCTCTCTCTCTCTCTCTCCTGCAATATTGTATTATTATAAGCTTAAATCTTGCAAAATACAGTATGTAATATTTTATTATGTTTTTGTTTTATTTGATTTACCGCGCGAACCCACAAGTTGTTCACTCATTGGAAAGGTATAGGCGGAAGGAAAAGTCAAACAAGCTTTATGCATTATTTTATTAGTATTATATGATATCTGCAAAGATAAAAATCATATTATGATATTATTGCTGTTTACAAAAAAAAAAAAAAAAAAAAAACAAAAAAAAAAACATGATATACTAGCATGTTTAATATATTTCGCTCTATATTACTATGTAAAAAGTAAAAAGCCTTATACAAATTAAGTTATAAAGTGAAAACCTTAATGAAGAAACGAAACCCTATACAAAACTTGACTATAAAAGTTTCAAAACTTCATAACTATAGATAATTAAATTCATTAAGATACCATCTTGTAGGAAATTGAAAAAGTAAAAACTTCAGCTTCCTTTATAGACTTTGAAATAACATTAGAGGTACATCAGATATTTTCAGGAAATTACTTTGAAAGACAAGAATAAAAAAAGGGAAAATGATATTTTAAGTTTTATAATATTGAAGGTGTTTTTCTTATAAAATACATAAGAAGTCATAGAAATATTTTGATATACAGTATTATAGGAGCCTTATAAAAAGAGTTTAAGTTCTACTTTTGAATTCATTTCATGTCATTTATTTTAAACTTTGCATATTTATACTCATTTCTTATAGAGGTTCATTTGTAATGTGTACTTTTTTCTACCAATGTTATGTCTTTTTATTTTACTGCTTACAATGTAAAAACATAAAATTTTCAACACTATTTTAATATTTAATACTTCAAAACGTCAACAGAAATCCGGTCGTATTAAAAAAAAAAAAAAAAAAAAAAGTTAGGATCAGATTTTATAGGTTTGCAAATATTTAATTCACTTATAACTTTTTAAACCTCTCTCTCTCTCTCTCTCTCTCTCTCTCTCTCTCTCTCTCTCTCTCTCTCTCTATTACTGTTTTATATTTTTTTCAATATTTTAATTGCATAGCATATAATACTTATAAGTTTTTATTTCATGTAATTTGATAGAATAAATTGTTATCCAAATTTATTAATTACCAAATACATCATTGTGAAGGAAAGAAGAATTTTTTAACGATCCAGGTAGTTGATAGTAATTAAGAGTTAGAACCTAAACATTTTTCAATTGAAAGAAATGTTTCAATTCATAGAAATTGAGATTCAATAAGAAAAAAACAACAATAATATTAGCAATAAGAAAATATAATTTTTAAATAATACTAATTATAATAATAAATAAATACAAATATTTTATTTGTCAAATAGAAAAATATTTTTCTGCTAGATATTTTTTAATTTCTTTGAATATTATATATTAATATATAGTTTCTAATAAAATTATTTCAAGTACTTTACTTTTTTTTACAATGAATTAAATAATAATTTTTTTCCTGCGTTTTAAATTATTAGAGCAGATATAATAATATAATTTATTTATGCGTTATCTACCATGAAAAATTTCTATATTCAATGAGTTTACAAGTATGTAAGTAAATTTGCATATAGCGGCAAAATAGCATTGAATGAATAGGGTATAATATAGAAAAAAAAGTATAATAGAGTAAATGAACGAATAAAATTATGTTTTTAGTTTGTAAAAACAAGTGATAAAAATCTTTATTGCGTAAATTAAATTGTATACTTATACAAGTGCTTTGTTTATATATAATATCTTTTAATTTACAATTTTTTCATAACATTTTATAGCGCTTTTTTATAATATTATATACTTTAAAATTATTTATATTAAGCGCGAATTGTGCTTTAATCTTTTTGTTTTGTTCTGTCATATTTTTTAGTTACGTAAATTAGGCTTATAAAATGATGTTGGATTTTTTATTTATTATTATTTTTTTTTTTAAATCTAATAACCCACGCAAGTTTTTATTTTTAAAGACAATTTTCATGTTTCAACTGTCGAGGATTGAATAATTTTTCTTACCAGTAATGTTTTTTTTTTTTTTTTTTTTTTTTTTTTTTTTTTTTTTTTTTTTTAATTATTGGCCTGAAACACGTTATTTTAAGCCTAGTAATCCTCATTTAAATTTTTGCGAAATCGGTGAAGTAGTTTTTTTTTTTAAATCACAAAAAAAAAAAAAAAAAAAAAAAAAAGGAATTTCTTCTTATAAGCGTTTGAAATAAATATTAAGGGTAATTGAAGGGGGGCTTTTTCTACTGCACCTCTGATTGGTCCTACGTCTTCACCGATATGAAGCATTGCAATTATCTCGTATACAGCCCATAAATTGCAAAGTTTACAAAATAATACCCCCCCCCCTCCTGCAAAATAATAGTCTTCAGAACGCAGTTATAATAAACAAATTATATTTTTTATTGTTATTGCATAATTATATAAAATATTGAAAGTAAATTTGACTAAATTTCATCTGTAATTAGCCATAAAATTTGCTAATTACTAAAAATCACTCTTGTAACCTAAATAATGTGTGCGTAAAAACATGTTAAAAATTAAAATATTCATATTTATGATCATGATATTTTAAAATAAACAAACATGTTTAACTATATATTTTTTTAAAATCACTTTCACTAAAAAAATGTAATTATTCTATTTGTTAATATACTGGAATATACCATGTAAAGGAGAATGATTTTATTTGTAATTATTGATCACTATATTATAGAACTTTGGTTAATAAAGCAATAGTATTTTAAATCTTGTATAGTCACTGCTGTTTAATTTATTTGTAATACATTTTAAAGTTATTATTATATTAAAGGTCTATTTACACGGAGCAATATTTATATTGTGAAATAAATTTGATTGTATATGAAAAATGGGTTTAAATTAATATTCCAATCGAATCTAATTGAATGAATTTGTAATCACACAGTCAATAATATTTATGTTACTTGTATACCAAATAGTTAATAGAGAACTTAAACAGAGAAGCGACATCCCCACGTTTTAGTCAGACCGCAACACTCAACAGTTTTAACTTGATAACGTTGCTTTTTGAAGCACCAATCAAAGGCCAGAAGTGGCCGATTTGAGGAACCAATCAGAGAGCGCGCTATGGTAATTTCGTCTCCAGCCTTGCCAAGTTTAAGTTTAGTTTGCAGGTCTGCCTAAGACATGGGGATGTCACTTCTCTGTTTAAGTTCTCTAGTCAGTATATTATGGAATGATTAAAATAGTAAATATAAAAAATGGTGCTAATTATAATATCGTATAAATACTTCAGATTTAAACTTTCCAATTATTATAATGAATGAAACTTATGTTAGTTGAAACTTTTAATGAAATGGAATCCGGAAACTTTAATACGATTTTTTTTCATCTTTGTTTGCTTACTTGCATAGAGAAGACAAGTTCTTATAGACAAACTATTCTCTATAGCTTCAAGGCAAACTTTTAGCCATCAGTGCATTAAAATTTATGACCGATGTCGTCTCAGGGTTACTAATTTTTAACAGAAATTTAGAACAAGTTGGTATGTTTTCAATTTTATTATAGATTTTCTGAATAATTATTAAAGACTAAAACTCATAAGGAATATTTTATATTTTCATATATTTAAAAATTTGAATATTTGAATATTTGTGTTATGGGAGTTATTCATAATCTTAATAAATCAATAAATAACGTTAGTGATTTGTATATTTTAGTAGGAGGATTAAGAGGATACTATGTAATGAAAGTACTTTAAGAAATTTATAGAACCATGGTTTTTAATAAAAAACTATCTCGATCACTTACAGCCATACACCACATAAAACAACATGTGCTTTTTAAAGAATAAACACAAAATGGTATCTTCAGAACTGATGTCAATTTTTACCAGAGAGAGAGAGCGTGAAAATACTGTAAAGTATGCCATTTGCGTGACTATTCATGTTTATGACGTCAGAAACATGCAAAAATTAGTATGAAAATGTTGTGCGGGTTGCATAAATTGACATTTCTGATCACTGCTGCTACGGAGCTACAGTTGGTTTTTTTGAAACAAAGTAAAATAAAGTTATTTATGTAAGAGTGTGTGTGTGAGGTGTGGTGTATGGAAGAAATATTGTATAATATAGGGTTGCTCTATAAACAATTTCTATTGACGTTTTCAATGCAAGACAATTTTTTTTTTACCCCAGTTTGTACGGATTAAAGAGATATAATGATGATGATGGTTGTGTAACTCATGATTTATATAAGTTTGTCTTGAATACGAGAGACCTTTAAGCATCAGTAAATATAAACACCTATTTCAAATTATTGATTCCTATATGTAGCTGTATGCTGTATGCAATTTAAATTTTATTCATGAATAACTTGTATTGATGTTAAGATAAGAAAGAGATTCGTTAAAGTATAATAGCTATTGACCTATAAATTATATATATATATATATATATATATATATATATATATATATATATATATATATATATAATGTATACATATAAGTACTGTACAGAGTATACACTCAAATTACTTTAATATATATTCATATACTCTTACATATGAATACATACATTTTTATTGCATTTGAATAATAAAATTTTGCAATAATAAAAAAAATTCATAAAAATTCTATTATAAAACTTTGTATGGATATTTTAATAGTGCTCTTGAGAATAATTTTGCATTACAAATAATTGAAATTGTATTTCATATAATAAGACTTCTGTATTACTTGACGGGGAAATTTGATATACATTCATTTTTATTTCTATATAGCTGTATAGTCACAATTTTATGTAAATTATACAATTAATTTTTATCTTCTTAAAGCATGTTTCTCCCAAAATTGAGTTTCAAAATGTTTTTAACACATCACACTCATTGTTAATATTTATAAAATTATTCAATTACAGTATTTCTTATTTATATAGCTTACTTTTACAGTACTTTGAAAGACAATTTACGAATTAATTATTTTATCATTTATTTCATAAAGAGTTTTTTCTCAGAAATGTATGAAATGTAATTAAGAAAAATGTAATAACAATAATAATAAAAAGTGAGATGGTTATTCTTATTAACAATGTATAATAACATTTTATATGGCCGGTTTTTATGTTGTAAATAAACGTTAAATCATAATAGTTACAAAATATGATGTTGGTTTTAACAATGTATTTACTTTCTTCGTTACCAGCGTTATTAACAGTATAGAGAGAGAGAGAGAGAGAGAGAGAGAGAGAGAGAGAGAGAGAGAGAGAGAGAGAGAGAGAGAGAGAGAGAGAGATTTTATTGCTTATTTTCTTTTGTAATTCTCTTATATTATATTGTAAGACATTTTGTATAATATAGTATATTGATAGTAATATAGTATATTAATATTAAAGCAATAGAACACATTGAACAAAGAACATGTCCTCTAACATACTTAAATATCAACTTTAATTTGACTGGAGTCATTGATTTTTAATTTATTTTCCATTTACAAAATGTCAGATGCATGTTTATGACGTCACAGCTTACTAGTCCACGTACGAGAGAACCTTTATAAACACAGTATTTTTCAACAACAACAACAACAACAACAACTAATTTTGAAAGTTGTGCGTTACATTCAATATATAAAAAGATAAAAGTGAATATTTTAAATCCTGTAGCAACCACAGAGTGTCAGTTTTCAACCGCATTACTTTACAAGATTTCTATATCATTTATTTTATCATTTTTTTTTTAAATACATGTTTTGAAGAAAACTTGAATATCGAATTTAATTTTTAGAATAAATTAAGTTTTTTTTTTAATTATACAGTATAATATTATTTATTAAGTCAAGAGATTGCCGTCATAATTTTTTTTACAAGCAATACCATTTTGAAATTATACGATGTACTTTATTTCGGGTTTTCCCCTTAGTTTTTAATTTGGATTGCAACAGAACAAACAACAAAAGTTTATAGCATATAATATAATGATTTATTTATTTATTTTATTATTATTATTTTTTTTTTCAGAATTTGATTACTTATCATTTTTGCGAATAATTGTTATAATTGTGAAAAATTCATCTTATTATATTGTCTTTTTACATTATCATGGTACGAGCTCAATGTTTAAAAGCACTGGCCATAAGTATGTGATCATGTAGAATAAAAAAATACACTGTAAACTGCAAAATAATATAAGTAAAATTGATACAAAACTTTTTGGTTTTCAATTGGTAAGAGAAAGACAGAAACAGAAACAGAGATTAAGACAGAGACAGAGACAGAATTGAGAACCCACATATAGAATACAGAAACGATTGTCAGTACAAATTAGGGGGAAAATCGCAAGCTTTCCCAATAACTTAAGAATTACAATTATAATTTTTCTCTATCTTATTCTCTGGTGAAGATCTACAAGAAAGAAAATAAGTAAAAAAAAAAAAAAAAAAAAAAAAATACTGACACGCGATATGAAGGTCATTTTAAAGTGGAGAAGTCAAGTTGTATTGAAAGAGAATGATCTATTACATGCATTGAAAGTTGAAAAATATAAACAAAAGAATTAAAAAATATACATCACTTTCATTTTTATACGCTATAGTAGAGATATATTATAACTGTATCGTATTTCTAAAATATACGATAGAACAGTATACATTTAAAAGAAATTTATTAAGTTTGAATAACTTCACTTTCATTTTGTCTTTAATTTATTAATGTGTATTTTTTGTTAAAGATTTTTAATGAATTAAAGAAAGAAAATTACTAAATAATTATGAAGATAAAATTGTTTAAACAGAATAAATAAATAAATGAGCAGACATTAAAACGGTAGTGTTCCTAGAACTAGTATGAGAAAATAAGCAAGTGGTTCTAGTTAATTTATATTGTTATTTAAAGTGCTTTTTAATTAATCATTTAATTTAGATTTACTTGCTCTTATGAGAAGTGGAGTCGTGAAAAGTGGAAAATCGAGTTTCAGTATTAAGTTGTAAACTTTAATGTGATTAATTTTTTTAATTGTCATGAAAAATAATCGATTGATTGAATGCATTTAATTGGTATAAAACAGTATAAAAAATTTGTTTATATAAATATTTTTTTAGCAATTAACGAGTGAAATGCAGTAGCAAAATACAAAAGACGCCAGGCACCTTTTAAATAGGGACAATACGGTAATGAAGAATGTCCAAGAAGACGCGGAAAATGTAGAAGGAACCATAATTTCTTACCCATTATTATCGCAAGACCCAATTTTTAGTTCATTTTAATAAAACTCCTGCACTAAAGCCAAATTTGTGTTTTACGCTTTTTAAACAAATAAAAGCTTTGGTGAAAATTCCATTACCGATGATGCTCATTGCTTTTAATTCAATACTATTGTATACTTTTTATTTTATTACAATAGTAGTATTTTAAATTTAACATGCATTATAGTATATTATTATTATACTGATATTCAACGAAAGAAAAGTGATTGTTATAATTCAAATTTCCCTTCCTTTTTTTTATGTTCTTAACCTTGAACTTCGCAAATTCAGACACAACAAAAAATAAATACCACGTAAAAAAAAAAATAATACAATAAAAAAATGAGAAAAAAATATAAAATAATTTAAATGACCTTCAAAAATGCAACTTTAATATAAAAAAATTATTATGTAACAACAAGAATAATCTTTAAAATAATCTTTAAAATCTACTTGAAAAATAAGTTGTTGATTTTAATATCTAAAAAATAATAATAATAACAAAAAAGAAAAAACAAATACAGTACGCAATCTGAAGCTATTTCAAAATGATATGCACAATGATATCTAGATCTTTGATTTAGATGGCTTTATAGTTTGTATTCTCAATGGATTTTCTATTATCATGTGTTTTATATAATAAATAAAACACTTCAATTAACCCTACTTATTATACACTTGAAATTAAGAACATTTTGATATCATTGCAATGTCTTTTTTAGGTGGTACTCAAGCAGATATGCGCGAAAAAAAAAAGTAGGAGACCACAAATTTCTTATCCTTTGCCATCTTTAAAGTGTTTTTATATATATATATATATATTTTTTTTTTGAGAAAATTTAATTAATATAAATAAGAAGAAAAATAATTATATAAACTAATATAAAGTGTCTAAAAATTTTCACAGAGGTATATTGCAGTCGAGAGGAAATAAAACACTTGTATAGTTTCAATAAAATTGGAAAGTAATTAAGTTATATGAATACAAGGTTACACTTGAAACAAGAGTTTTTTTTTTTTTTTTTTTTTTTTTTTTAAGTTACATAATTAAATTAAAACAGGTACCGAAGCGATACTTAAATTGTCAGTTTTAAACGTATTGCTTCATTTTTTTTTCTTTTAGAATGTATGTTTTAAAAGAATGTTTTGATTTATATAATGTCACCTTCAGTATTACTGTATATATGACAATGCATTTTTATTATTCACGTGAGAAAATAACAATGAGTGAAGAAAAAAAGTGATTTTTTATTTCCACGTAATATCTCATGTAATATGATCCGTTTTTTTTTTTTTTTTTTTTTTTTTATTTATATTATTTTATTATTATTGCTTTAATTCCACTTTTTTTTCCTCAGTCATATTTGAATATTCAAGTAAACATTTTGTACGCCAAAATATGTTATTTCAAATAATTACTAAAAAAATTATTTTATTTTTGCGTTTACCTTATAGATACATGTATAGATATGTATAAAAAAGTTGATATAAAACTCCTTAAAAAGTTGTGCCTATAATCTATATTTTTTAATTGAAAAAAGAACCCTTTACCTATATACAATCCTTGTTATCTTCCGTTTTGCTACCGTTTCTAATGCATTCATAATGTTGTTGTTGTTATTTTGATTATTTTTTTTTCTGATAGAATCATGAAAATTATTAAATTTTATTTCTAATTATATGTTTCATTTATAGGTATAAGATTGGTCCAGATATTTGTCTCTCACGTGAGCGCGCTCATTTTTTATGAGTTGAGCGTGAGAGCGATCATTTTTTTTAAATATGAGCATGAGCGTGAGCGCGATCATTTTAAATGAGTTGAGCGAACTCGCCCTTTATTTACTCACCCGCTCACTTTTTTCTCCTTTTCACCTTTTTACTTTGAAATTTATACGTATTTCTACTATTTAAAAAATATTTTCTTTATTTTTATTTTTTGAAATAATGAGTTAATAGCATGATAACGAAACAAAAATTTACAGTAGAAAATATTTTTCAATGAATAGAGAAAATACAGGCATAGTATTTGTAGAGTATACAAATGTTGCTATGTTGTATTAATACAAGTAATTATGCTAAACATCTTAACTATTATACTTTGTAATATAATCACTTTACAATGTAGTATAAATTATTTTATTATCCATAAATGTTACATATTACGTATTCATTTTTGTCTGTAAATGAAACCATTAACTACAGACCACTAAATTTGTGATAAAAGAAAAATGCATAAAAAATTTCAGTAAGAATGTAACTCTGATTATTTTTCAAAGATAAATAATGCATTTTAAAGTACATCGCCATGTAGTATACGTATAACATAATTGCAATTACACCGGTACTCTGTTAATACCGTAACATAAACAAGTTTATATTTACTACGATGTTAACCCAAGTGTTACACTTTATTGTTATAAACTATTTTTATATTATATAAAAAAGTAAAAGCTATCACATTAGAAGTTTTACCACATTTTTTATTTTTATTCCAACGTCTAAAAAAATATCATTTATAAAAATTTTATGTCAAAAGAAGATGATAAATTTTCTTGTTCAACTGTCAATTATTAAAGTAAGAAAAATGACATTTTATTATTTTTATATCCTATTAGATATATTTTTATACTAATTTATTATAAAATACATTACAAGATTATTATTTTTTTAAGGTAATCAATTGTAGTAGTTAGCCTAGATTTTATATGCTATCCTTTTTAAAGTGGAAGTTTTATCAATTAGTAAAAAAAAAAAAAAAAAAAAAAAAAAAAAAAAAAAAAAAAACTATTTGTTTTACTTTATCACATCGTACATTCATAATAATTTTAATATAATATTTTATGACTATTTAAATTAAATTTTTTATTTTCTGCTGTTTCAAGCTCAGAATTCTTGTATAAAAAAGTAATGAAAATCAGTTAATTTGTATCAAAACTGCTTCAATTTCAGCTACGTTTTTTAAGTGATTTTGATTAAAAAAAAAATCTATATATGGGTAAATTTGAAGTTTTGGCAATGCTTCTGACCGGCCATTTGAGTGCCCCCTAATTTTCATAAATTACTATGGCGCAGATATAGAAGTCCACTTTTGAGTGTAAAAAGCACTCTGAAAACGGGAGTCGGAAGGTTTGACTTTCTTGTGATAGCTCAATAATGTTATTGAGTATCTAAATTTATGCATTAGCCTTCGCAAATATAAATATTATAATTAAAAATAACAAATTAATGTTGTGTTGATGATCAGTTGGCTTTGAATAATTTTTTAGCGGCAAAAGATCACTAATTTTATAATTACCTTAATAGAGCTGCGCAGAAACATATTTCCGTTTACAGCGTGGCAATGCGCAACATATTTCGACACTTCTTGGAGTTATGAACGCACAGTGTTGCCACGGCGGCGCACGGCGGAACGAAACGGAATAAAAGAACGCAAAATGGATGCCGCTCATGTTGATGCAGCCGCGGTAAGCTGAAATCAAGTCTCGGCATCTATGTTACGCATTATAGTGAGTAATTAAACTATTATTGATTAACCTAGTATATTTTGATTACCAAATAAGATTGTTAGAAGCAATATTATGCTAAAATTGCCAGTCACACAAAACCAGCTGACGAAGTAGCATTCGTTTCGTTTTTGTTTTTTTTGGCTCTGTTCGACAACGGCAAGATGTTAAAAAAATATGTTGCGCATTGCCACACGCTATAAACGGAAATATGTTTCTGCGCAGCTCTATCTAAACTAATTATAAAATTAATGGTCTTTAATTATTCAAAGCCAACGATCATTAACACAACATTAATTTGTTATTTTTAATTAAAATATAGACATTTGCGAAGGCTAATGCATAAATTTAGATACTCAATAACATTATTGAGCTATCACAAGAAAGTCAAACCTTCCGACTCCCGTTTTCAGAGTCCTTTTTACACTCAAAAGTGGACTCCTATATCTCCGCCATAGTAAATCATGAAAATTAGGGGGCACTAGCACTGACGACGTCATGGCCGGTCAAAAGCATTGGTGACTTTGTGTGCTACATTTTTCACACACTTTTACATTAATTTATTCAGGCATATCTTACGGTGATAAATTTTATGAGTTAATTTACAACAATGAAAAATTATCTTGTATGTATCACTGTAAAAAATTGCCAAATAATCTATGGAGAACTGATATGTTTTTCCATTGAAAATTCATGTTTTCCAGAAAAAATATCTTCAGAATTCAAATTCCCTAGAAATGTGCGTGTGATCCATAGAAATTTAAAAGAGATTTGTACTATTCGTTAATTTCAATATAAAAACATTTAATACTAAATGTAAGTAGTAAAGTAAACGAATAATAAATTATTCTTATCTTTAAGTAAATATATTAGTATCTAAAAAAATTCAATAAAAAGTATTCTATATCAAGTTTAAATGTTCAAGCACATTGACTTTCAAATATAAAAAAGTCATGATTTTTTTATATTATACAATGTGGAAGGAAAGACGGAAGTAAAACAATTTATATCCTTGAATGGTTAATAAGTAGACATACTTTTTGCAATATTAATATTTATCGTGATTAAAAACTATTATCAATTGCAAGGATAATAGTTGATTTTTTAATGTCTCAGTACTCCATTGAAAAAAAAGAAGTCATGTATAAGGCATGTCCATGAAAATGTACGTAAGCAAATCGAAACGAATAAAAACAATAGGTGTTTTATTTTATTACAAGGAAATATTAGTCTAGTTGTCATGATGCGTTAACCGTTGATTGTGGGTTTTTCTCTTTAGTATAGTTAATATTTGTCAGAAGATTATATACATATTCAGCAGGTAAATATTAAAATTCGTGTCAAATCTCATTTTACACTTGCATTTTACTCCATCTTCTTTAAAGGCACACCTTGAACAAAAAGAAAACTTGTCTAATATCCCAACAATCAACGTTGATTTGGTCGGAGTCATTAAATTTCTAATTTATTTTTCATTCACAAAATGGTAGCTGCGGGTTTATGACGCGTCACAGCTCACAGGAAACAGGAGAGCTGACGTCACAAACCCGCATCTGACATTTTGTGAATGGAAAATAAATTAGACCAAATTAACGTTGATATTTAGGTATGTTAGGATATTAGGCAAGTTTTTTTTTATTTTTTTTATTTGTTTCATTTAGTGGGTAAAAAAATGTAAAGAAGCTAGTTTATTTAAAAATAAAGAAAATAATTAGTTTTTCATCACAACTATACTGATAACTGATAAGTAATACGCCAATAATAATCCTAATATACTTTTTTACTAAATTAAATATTGATATGACAACATGTGTTATTAAAAACTTTATATTGTTATTATAGCAGTGGAAAAAAAAAGTTGTCAATTTTTTACTACTGTAAATTAAAACACGTAAAAGTACATAATATGAAATCTCTCTCTATGTCTCTTTCATCGTGCAATGCAGTTTTTTTTCATTGTTTGTTTGTTTGCTGTTTTATTGTAAAAAAAAAAAAAATGAAGTAGTTTTGAAATACTAAATGACAGAAAATCAGTGTAAAAGAGTCTTCTATATAAACCATCTATGATTGACAAGCGCACTACGTCAGTAAAACCCTTTTACAAGATTTTAATTAACTATACACAATCTAAGAAACAAATATGATTACGTATATGAAAGCCTTCAAAAATAGTAATTAAAATAATCAAATCTAAGATAAAATTACATATATAATAAATTTGTTTATATAATTCCTCTTTTTTCAAGATATATATGTTAAAAAATCACAATAAAATCAAAGGTTAAAAGGATGGGATAAACCAAGATGTGTAACTTAAAAATTTAGAGAATTCAATCCATTCTAATCACTGCACGTATTGCTAGATAACAAACGTACGCAAATGACAGTTTTACATAATTGTATTAAAGGTGTTCATAAGATAATACATAATTAAAGTTCAATAAGAAAGTTTCCTGTAAACTATAATATTTTCAAATTTCCCAATCATGATTAGATGAGATATTTGATATTATGTGTGATTCATATAAGTTCATGTGATTCAATTGCAAGATTTTCTAGGAATTTCTATTCCATATAATCATTTAACTCGTTAACCTTTTTTTAAACTGTTTTGATATACATATATAGAAAACATAAGAATCATGGTTGCAAAATTCAATGAAAATCGTAAAAACCTTCGTAAGCCGAAATTGTTCCTAATGGTAAATTTATTTGCGATTAAAAATATTTAGATTCATTTTTTTCTTTTGTTTTAGTTGTTATTGTATGTTCTATTGGAACTCCACATATTTAAGAGGAATCTTTAGCAATACCAAAGCTGGGCGGGAAAAACATTATAGCTATACTGATCAGTAGCAATATAGAAATAAGTTATCACTATAGACCTCAATTACCCTTCGGGGTGATGCAAATTTTGAAGAGTAGGGTGAAAATTGGGGCAGAAGGCTAAGAGGGTAGCAGCTGTCGCCTGTGATTTGCAATACTGTCCAGTAAGAGTATGGAGGGGCATTCATGTTTTTTATAGTTTATATAATTCGATTAAGTCAATCAAAGACTTTTTTTTTCAACAGGAGAAAAGATGATATAAGAAGCTCTAAAAATTTATTTTTCCGATTTTTTAATTTATTATGCATGACATTCAGAGTTTATTTTTTCACTAATTCTTTATTTTCTTCATTCCACCAATCGTATTAGCATATTACAATGTATCAATCATAAATAACGTTTTGTCTTTAAAAAAGTTATGTGATCAATAATGAAGAAAAAATAATAATTAATTACTCAATCTATTCGTTAGTGAAATATTTTAAATTCAAAATTTCATATTTTCTAACTTTTAATTCTTCTAATACTCCAATACGATAATTATTTAAAAATCAAATATTTTGTGATTATATTTAATGTCTTATATATTTTTGTTCCTTATTAAATATAATTTCCATTATATATTTTCTTCAACCCTCCTTTCTCTCTCACTTAAAACCAGAAGGCTTCATAAATTATTAAAGTTATATATATATTTTATATAAATTGAACTTATTACTTTGCGTCACGCGTCACGCGGAACTTATATAGAAGTAATATTCAAGTATGTTATGCTTAACAATTAAATTTGAACTCGTGCATAACAAAACTTAAGTCAGACATGATTTAAATACATGACCTTTTTATCTCGTCATGCACGGATGCAAAATATGCTTCATTACAGATGAAAACACTTTTATTATTATGCTTTATTGATAATGTGATTTTGACGTGAATTTGCTTCTTTGCGGGGACTTTTTTCTAGCTTTAAAATACATAAAATTGGGGCGTAAAACTTTTCAAATTTTAATCAAAGTTCAATTATTTCAATATCCACTAAAAATCGTCCAGCATTCTTAAAAAAAAGCAAGAAAAAGAATATACTGTACTTAGAAAATACGGATTTTTTCATTGGTTAGTTTATTAATAACTATTGGAAAAAGGCAGAAAACAGCAAATTGTAATTCAAATAAATTAATGGCTATTACCATTTTGAGGCTAACCGGTGGGGCGCGGCCGTTAATCACAGAGCGCGTGGAAAAAAACAGAAGAAACTTGTCCAGGAAAAATAATTTTAAATATCACTGGACTATTGGAACTTTTCTCTTTAATTTTCTGGCATAAAATTTAAAGCAAAAGAGGATCTCTTAATTCCGCGCGATGTATAGTAACCCCTTACTTTATGTTTATGTTGTTCTTGTTTTAGCAAATTACTGTGAGACCAGAAAGGGAAAAATACTGCACACTCACTTTTTCATATGTTTAAAGAATTTTTGTTGTTTTACCGGAAAATAGAGTCAAAACTTAACTGTATTATAGTTACTCTTAAACAATTTTGAAAATGAAATGTAATGTATAGTAAGAAATAAGAAAAAGAAACCACTGTGTGATACAACATAAAATATACATAAAAGTTAATTTTTTTTTTAAATCTGCAGTAATTACTGTATTTGTGATATTTCATGTGACAAAAAAAGTGAAGTTAATATGACGTCAGACAACCCTTGACATTTTCTATATGAAGAATCATTTAGAAGGATGTTCTCTTTGATTAATAATTCCTTGTATAATATACAAGAGATGCTATATAAAATATACTGCACATTACTACAACCTTGCATTATATAAGTGAATGCAACTTGTCAACGTAGACGTGAGAGTTTTTTTTTTTTTTTTTTTTTTTTTTTTTTTTTTTACAGTAAAAATTATTAATGTGTCTAAAGAAGGTCAACTTCAAATTGTTAAAATATTAAAAACAATTTCAGTACATCAGGTACTAGAAAAAAAATTAGTATTCCATTTTCAAAGACTTTTTTTATATTGACTTCTCTGCAATATTCCCAGATTTTTAAACCATTATCCACTATTTTCAAATAAAAAAGGGAGATATTTTGCATGACCTAAACACAAATATTAGAATAGAACTATTGTGTTAGAGTTTTGAGGAAATTTGTAGTATCGCAATTAAAAAAAAAAGGGGGGAATTAAATAAATATATATATTTAATGCTGATTTTTTATGCAAAGTATCTAATGCTGAAAAATTAAATTAAGTAATTAAAAATTGAACTCTTTCCTGAGTTGTTAAATTATACAGTATTAAAAATGTTTTTTTTCGTAAGACCTAATTTGCAGGGTGACATTTTTTTACGATTGAAAGTGTACACATGCTGTATACGTATAAAAGTAATAAAGGCTAGTGGGGAGAGAGAGAGAGAGAGAGAGAGAGAGAGAGAGAATCATTCTAAATGTAAAATATCCTAAAATAGAAAAAAACAATTCCAATAAACTCTAATGCAGATCTTCCCTATATATATATATATATATATATATATAATATAAATCAATAAAAATATAAACGAGATTTTATTTTTACCAATATACACAGAATTTTAACATCACAAATAAATAATCTATAATATAATGTCCTAAATAAAGAATTCCCAAGTTTATTTCACAGTAACAACAGTATAAAACAGAAAAAAGAAAATGTGTCGTTATATAAAATTTTATTGTACTAAAAAAGCATGGCATGTTATAATATAATGTTTAAATATTTTGGTGGCTGTTCGTCCTTGAGAGAGGTCAGGTCATACAACTTTGCGTGTTAGAAAACTTATTGTAATATTATATAGGTTCTGACTCAAGGTCATTTTTGTGCATCTCCGCAATATTGATCTAATTGTGTAACTACTCCAGGTGCGCGTAATAATAATAACAACTTTTGCGATATAAAAATAATGTTATGTGCCTTAATTGACTTAATAATTATTATAATAAATGTAATATATATATATATATATTTTTTAAATGCTCTTTGAAACTGGTTAAAAATGGTTTAAATGTTTTTTTATTGCTTTTTTTTTTTTGGCAGTTTAAGTTTTTTACATAGCCTGTCACGAGTTTTGAGAATTTCTGCAATTACATTATTCATACAAAATACTTTGAAAATGCTGTAAAAAAGTGTTAATTTTTATAATTATAATATTTAATATTTCCTCATTATACTAGATGTATTGTACTTTTGTTTACCATTTTTTTTAATCATTTAATAAATTGAAAAAATATAATATAAAATATATTGAAGTAAAATTTTTAAATTGAATTATTTTCCAGCCATCAATGTTAGTACTAATTGATGAACAAGGCACTAATATGTACACCGTAGGCGTATTTTTGCATATTAAATGCAATTTCAGACACGTTGCATAAGAGGGCAATTTGAATAAAATCTATTGTTATATAGTGTTTAGTAAATAAAATCTCACTTTCACATAAAATTTAAAATAATGGTAAAAAATCGATTTCTGACTAAAGAATTTCTCAGGTGAATTTTACATAATTTACATTTTTTTTAAATTAAGATTTCTGTACAGATACGTCACCATAAATATTCCATAACACTAAATGGAGAGCGTAACTCAGTTATACATGGTGCTAATTTTTCAATTAAACTTAAAAAATGAAAACATAAATAAAAATTATGTCACAACAAACACACAATCATATACCATTACTATTTAATTACATCACATGAAAATATAATTAAAAAATTAATTAGAGCAGAAAAAAAATAAGTGTAATATTCTATAGTATTTTAAATAATTAATATCTTGAAGTCTAGCCATAGTATAATATAATAAAATATTAAAAATAGTATTATTATAAAGAGTGCTAGCAGGATTTATTTTTATATTTATTATTGTCTACTGGGTTATTGCGGAATATGTTTTATACGTGGATAGATCGCATGTCGCATACCGCAGTATAAGTAATACATACTATAATACTGCATGCAGTTATTGTTAGAGTAATAATAATAAAGATAGTAAAAGTCGATCAAAAATTTCATTGCAGTGTGCTTACATTTTCTATAATAGCGTGATATAGACTCTTTTTTTTTTCTTTTTTTTTTTATGTAAGATACTTATAAGTTCTTGTAAGTCTATTTCGGTTACGTAAAAAAAGTCGATATATATAAATATAATACAATTTGGTTTGAAAGTGATAGACAGAGTGTAGTATAGAATTTTAACTCAGTATTGTCTTGTATATAAGAAATTTTATGGAGCTTTATACATTTGCTTTGATGAAGAAATAGAATAAAAATTTATGTCACCTATACTTTTGATTAAGTTTGAAATTTTTATTATTTAAATAATGGAGCCAAATTTTCACTTTTGAGAAAAATACGCGAGAATTTTAAATGGTAAAATATTTTACATGTTGGTCCAGTGTAAATTAGATTATTTAATTTACACACAGTAATTTATCGTATAGTATTTGCAATCTGCAAAGAACATTAATATTAAACCAAAATGTGAAATAGAGAGAAAACAAAAATGTATCGCGTAAATATGATAATAAATTTCTATGATAGATAAATTAAATATAAATTTAATTCAGTTGAAGAAGAAGAAAAAAAATCTACTATAGAAGTTCAATATTTTCTAATAATATCTTAAAAATTAAATCAATGAAACAATGAAGCTTATCGGCGAGGCGCACGTGAAAAGTTTTGGGTTCCTTAATTTCTTACCCAGTGCCAGTAACATTTTTTTCCAGAAAATTAGGCAAGAAATATTTGAATAATTGATATTATATAGACACACTTTTACGTCTTTTAAGCCAATAGAAATTATTAATAATTTTTCGTCACCAACAACTTTCATTGTAGATAAAATGTTTATATTTATTTCATTTTCTTTCTTTTATTACTTTAAATACAGCAATCGCCATACTTTTCATCTGAAAAAACTGTTAGCATCAAAATTTTATCCATACCATTAAAAATTATAATTTTGAAAGCCCGCAAACTTGCCTACTATGCAAATGTATTAATAATTTAAATTTTAACTATAAAAGCACACAAAAAAAAATCAAACAATGGATGTCACCTACTTTTAACCTAAATTTTCTACTGCAATGCACAAAGTAGTCATAAATTATTTGTGTAGTTAAATCATGATTTCATGGTTACATTTTATCAAGATTTTTATTAAGATAATCTTTTGTTATACAAATAAGGTATTCAAAAAACGAAAGTAACTCTATATCGTTCTAGTATGTGATTATGGTTATTAATAAGGAGTCTTAAAACTGGAAATTTAGACATTTTTTTTATATTCAATTTAAATTCAAGGAAATTTATAAATTATTGCTAATTATATTATTTTAAAAAGAGGTTTTATACATATATAGCAATAGCAATTCGTCTTTTTCCATTTTGTGTTCTCGTGTTTTTAGTATAGTCCCGTCAAGATATTGTATTATCCATAAATACAATAGAAACAATACACACGGACCAGCCATGGCCTAAATACACAGCCCAGCATTTGCCATGAGTGTCTAGAGAAACCATAGAAACTCTAGATAGGCTGGATACACTCTCGGAGGCTGTGCATCGTCATGGAATGCATGTAAAGGTAAAAGTAAATACGCATCGTGTAACGTGTTGTGCTCTCACACTTTACATAATATGCTCAAATCTCGAACCTGTGATCCATCTAAAACTTAAATCATCTGTGTATGCACCATAAATTATGTTGTAATATAATAAATAAATATTGCTAAAAATAGACTGGCACACGTATTTATTTTTAACCGAGGAGTATTAAATTTAAAACGTATTTGAATAAAATTAAAAGTTGAGTATATTAATAGTAGTAGTTTTAAAAAAGTATATTTGTTGAAGAAAATATTGATCTAAATAGTTTGTATCAGCTGCAGAATTTGCAAAATTTTGATCCAATAAGACTACTATTTTGGAAGTAGAAAAACTCGATTCTTGATTGCTACGAAATGCATGTCACGAGCTTTTTCTCCGTATGTAAAACAAATAATAATTAAATAAATAACAACAATTAAGATTTTTGACTACATTAACTTCTGCGGTGCAGTTTTAACTGCAGTTTTATCTACTTTATTTTACATAATTTATTTTTAACTTTTTATTATTATTTTGCTATTAAACACAAAAACGAAAACTAAACTTTACAGGTTATTGAACTAACATGAAGTAATTAAATTATATAAACAACTAAATAAATTATATATTAAAAGTAACCTTGTTCTGCATTATGAAAAAAGTCCCATAAACTTCTGTGTACGAAAGAAAAAAAAATGAAGCCATGTTGTGAAATAATAACATGAATTTGACGTCACTAGCTAGACTGTTATATAATAACAAGCAAAAATTATTATATTTTATGAAATTGTATAAATTATTCTCGCCTGTTGTTATTGTATGTATAACGTAATTTATTTATTTTCTTCCATATTTTTTGCTATAGAAATTTGTAATTTTGTAGGTTTCCTCACTTTTTTTTGTGCTGTATAGCATCTGAATATGAATAATGATTTTTAATTAAAAAAAATTGTTACAGAATTTGTTTTTAATATATTTTCAAATATAACTTACGTTTTTATAGTAGACTTTGTATATGAATAAAAAAAATCTTAATTGTATTTTTATTGTTAATAATTATTTACACAAAACGTATATAGACTTCAAAGGTTTTTCTTAAATTTAATATCGCAAGGAGTTAATATAATATCAATATTAAAAAAGAAGAAGATATATATAACAGACTTTCTATAAATAAAAATAAAAAATTACTCATTTTAAAACATATTTCATCCGGTTAACATTAATTTTATCCAGATTTCTTTTGATTCTAGAAATAATCTAAGGAGTAAATATTTTTATCATCAAATGACAAAATATTTAAAGATATGGTCGGATGTTATATAAAATAATCCAAAACAGTCTTTTTTTTTCTGGTCCTTTAAGCTCAAATTTTGATTTGAATCATACCAATTATTGTTTTAACAATTTAATTTTTCTCATATCAACAGTCGATTACGACCAGTATTTTGATGTGGATGTAATTCAATGGTATGTATTCTCAAACTTTAGCATCTAAACCCGATAATATAAAACTTTATGGTTAGTAGATTAGTCGTATAAAATAAATATTTTAAGTATATAACTGGTATTTCTTTTATAGAATCATCTGCTGAATATCCTCTTATAATGGTCTTACCCATTTCCTTTAATAAATAAACAAAACTTTCCAAATAGCATGCTAATAACACAACAATAATTATGCTGATATGAATAAATATTGCTAAAATTGACATAGCAGAATTATTATTTATTTTTGACCTTGCGGAAAGTATAATATTTCTAAACTATTAAAGAGCCCCTGGTCTCAAAAACCAATTTCTTCGCAATGATACATCAGGAGATAGGACTATTGTAAATACACATATTTTGTGCCTTAACCCTTCAGTACTCTCACAAACTAGGGAGAAAACTTGTAAAGTAGGCAACCCGCGCTACAATTTCTATTGTAGACCTGGAATTGTTGACGTCATGAATTCCTAAAATTGCCTACTTTAAAGTTTTTCAACCCCAGTTTGTGAGGCTACAGAAGGGTTGAAGCATACAATATGTGTATGTATAATGGTCCCATCTCATGATTTTTACGTTTGTTATTTAATTTTTTGACACCAGGAGCCCTTTAAGCATATTATATTTTTTACAAGAAAAAAAAACATTTAATTATATTTTCTGTATTTCGATATACATGATAATATGTATTTTATAATTTCCGATGAAGATATTATTATTTCCACTATAAAATTTCGTAAATATTTATAAATATTAGTGATGTAAAATTTATAGAAAATTTCCATGATGATCATATACGCAACAGGATATAATAATTTATAAATTACATTATAAACGTGTATTTGATTTAATAATTTTATAAATGCTTA
Source organism: Ecdyonurus torrentis (assembly GCA_949318235.1). Classification (NCBI taxonomy): domain Eukaryota; kingdom Metazoa; phylum Arthropoda; class Insecta; order Ephemeroptera; family Heptageniidae; genus Ecdyonurus; species Ecdyonurus torrentis. The sequence continues at coordinate 10,360,302 of OX439137.1, forward strand.
TTAGAATTCCTGCAATTATAATTATTAAAATAATTATAGATATAAAGTCGTATCTAGTTTCAATATCAATTATCATTTATATATAATTAGCATAATCATAAAATTAATGTAATATGATCTGACTAAACATACATAAATCTATTATATTATTAATTAATAGTACAATTATTCCATTTAAAAATTGCTCAATAAAAATTACAATTGGGAAATGAATTGCAATGTAAAACATTTTAAAAAGAAATGCCTGATACCATTAAAAAAGATTTTTTTCTAACAAAACATTGTTTTAAATTTTTTTTAATGCTATATATAAAGTCAAGGCTATTTTCAAATCAAAATTATTTATATTTAAATTACAAGATAAGTAATAAAGATATACAAATTTTGTTATTGATCTTTGTTATACTATTAACAGTGTAATTATATACATGGGAAAAAAATACTTAATAATTATATGTTAGCTTATTTTCAGCACTCAATGTGGCATAAATTACGTTATTTATTGTATCCTTTCTGTGTTTGTATATGAAAATATATTATTTTCCAGTACAAATCATATTTTATATAATAATTGAACCATTACTTTATAAATAATCGATTAACTGTCGTTAAATGTCATACATGACGTCATAGTACGCCGATATAAAAACAATTTTTTTAAATAAATTGTAATGATATTTCAAACAAACAATTTTTTCATTCGTAAAAAAATGTAGATTTAAAAGCATGATTTTTCCAAAAATTAAATACAATCACGGTAATTAAACTTAAAGCTCATTAATTCACCTTATTTAATTCAATTATACACCACGATAACACACATCTATTACCTATACATTTGTTGTGTATAATGCAGGTACACAGCTCTGGCCAAAAGTTCCCGAACGGGGGAGCGGCGGCTGCTTCGTTTTCTCATAAAGATAACATAGTGTGGTTGCGGGTTGCCTATGCAAATAGTTTGGGAACTTTTGGCCAGAGCTGTACAGTATATAACTAACTTCAGGTGAACGTTTCGTGAACTACCTGGATAACTATTTCACCTAAAGTTATCATTTTTATTTTTATGTTCACCTATACGTTTAACGTATACTCACAACGTAGTGGATGCTTTTAGTCAAGATTAAGATTGCATTGTTACTATACAATTTTTTACTCAATGCACAGTACATAAATAAAAATGTATAATGCTTATACTTGTAAGTGCCCTTAATGCCTTAACATACGGTATTTCTTATTTTGATATCTAGGAAATTTAAATTTTCGTCAAAATTATAATTATTTTCAACGCATAGTATAAAAAAGTTAGGAGATTAAAAAGTCACAAAAAGCTAATAAAATAATAAACATTTGGGCCATTTTTAGAGATATATAAACTTTGATATGTATAAAGTTTTGCCCACTAACTTAAGGTAATAACATGTATTTATTATGGAGCATATCAATTCAAAATGTTGCCACAAGAAAAAAAATAGAATTTAATATCACAGTATATAGATACTAGAAGCTTTAGCGAGTGCATGCACATAGCAAATACCTGGATATTGTTTTTATTATTATTATTTTAACTGCATGACTTATAGTGTGTTTTTCTTATAATAATTCCATATAGTGTTAAATTTCAAATGATAAAAAATATATGCAATCTTGATGAAGTTTATTTTTCGATTAGATTTTTACGAGAGAGAGCTAGAGAGAGAGAGAGAGAGAGAGAGAGAGAGAGAGAGAGAGAGAGAGAGAGAGAGAGAGAGAGAGAGAGAGAGTCTTAACCTTTTCTTTCTGTTAATTAACCTTAACGGATACTATCGTAAGATTGAAGGAAAGAAAGAAATGAAAACATTTTGAATTTGAATTTTGAAGAATACAACAAAAATGTTACGCTACTTACACTATACGCATAGCTTATACAGTTTCTATAAATGAAATACTATATGTATAAAAAAAATTATCATGTCTAAGAACAATGAATAATAATATCAAGATCTACTTAAAGAAATTTTATGGTTTTAGTGTCATATCTTTATTTAAGAGGCGGATGTTAATTATACGTATTTAAGTTTCTATTTATATAAATAATGATAACACTTATATTGTATAGTATAATACACGGTTAAAATGATGCAATATGTAAATGAATTATTTTTAAGTATATCGTTATGGTAGCATGTTATATGTGCAAGCTACTTGTGAGCACCAAATGCAAAATTTGTTTATAATGGTGTGTTTACACGTAGCAGTATTTGCATTGTGTAATAAATTTAAATATGTTTATTAACACATCATATGTTAATATATTTTATAGTTTTGTAACAAGCATGGCTACGTCATTATGTTAAAAAAGAATTGCTGTTAAAGTTTAGGATTAAAATTAAATTATTGTTCTGAAAAACTCATATTAAAAATTTGATAAAAATTTGATTTTCTTTGCCTAAGTTATATTTCACACTTAAAAATTTAAAATATTTTAATACATTAACTTTGAAATTGTGCAAAATTAAGATAGGGAAACCTTTGATCAAAAGTTGTATTTTTTCCTCTATGTTAACTTTCTCAATCACTTTTAGTTTGTATAAGCAAATTTTGTTGACTAAAATGGTTTTTGCAAGATATGAATATTAATTTTTTCTTTGAATATACCGCAGCTATCGTTTTTTGCATCAAACACACGGATCTATTGTTTCTGTATATAGACAGTGACACAAAATTCCATGCAATTGCGTAATAGAAATATCATGTATTTAAATAGTATATTATAGCATTATAGGGTGGTTGCATTCATGTTAAAGTCAACGTCACAAGTGAGTACTATGAGCCGGTATGGGAAAATGACACATTTTGCCACTTCAAAAATACTTGGCAATTTTTTTTTTTTTGAGAGCATTGATGCTATTAACAAGTTGATTTAGTTGAATTAGGTTTTCAAGTATGCGAGACAAATAGTTTTATATATCACAGTATGTATACATAAAAAGAAGAAAAAAAAATCAGTGAACATGTAAAATACTTATATAATACTCTATATCGAATAAAGTTATTATTTCTTATACACCACGCAAACATATAAAACGCATAAATGTCAACAATAGTTTACGTAACGTTAAACGTAACACGTAAGCATTTATATAGAGTAAAAATGCATGAAGTTATTTAATCTGTATTTTATAAAGTTTTTCTTATAAAAATATAATATGTTTTTAAAAATGTCATGTTATAGCATTATGCAAATACCACTTGCATATAAAAATAAATCTTCTAGTATTTTTTTTTTCTTCTTCTTCTATACATTGCAAAAATGTAGGTCGCCAGAATATCTTTACTTCTCTATATTGTTGAACGTTTCAATTTAATATTGTATGTGACTTACATTTTTATAATGTTTTTTCTTACTTGATTTATTAGTATAAAGTATAATACCTTCTGACTTTTTTTCATTTTTTATTTTATTTTTAATTTTTTTGCTATAAAGTAAAATATTACTACCTTTTCCTTGTTCTATTTATTACGGTAATTTTTAATGGTTTTGTTCAAATAATCATATAACTTTTCCGGGATTGATTAAAAAAATTAATCTTATTTGTTATCAGCAGGAAAAAGAGAATCGAAGTATTTTATTGATTATTAAAATTTTAATTGATATTTTTATGGTTCAATAAACATTTAAAAACCATTCATTAGTTGCAGTAGTAATTAACGAAAAGTTGACTCATAAAATATATATTTAAAAATTTATAGATTAGTACATATTTAAACTGATCTAATTGTGCATTTGTTATTATTTAATTACTGCTCGTTTCCTCGTTACAGGTGATGACGTTTGACCCATTAGACGCGCGGAAAAACGACAGGACACCCCCTAAATATCGTATTCTTCAGTATTACTGTATTTCATTTTGCAGGACACCCCCTAATTAACCTATTCATCAGTATTACTGTATTTCATTTCTCAGGACACCCCCTAAATATAGTATTCTGTAGTATAAATGTATTTAATTTTGCAGGACACCCCCTAAATATCCTATTCTTCAGTATTTCATTTCGAGACCTTCCAAAAAAAGACTATATTAGATTAGTAGTTATTTGCCAAAACGAGTGTTTTTTTTTAAATAAAATGAGTGAAATTGAGAGGGAAAATGTGCTAGAAATTACTATCAAGATTTGGAAGAAACAAAAGTTAAATATGTTTAATGCAAATACATATTATATTTCATTAGCAAAAGTTTTTAGATTTATTGTTAAAAATAAAGAGACGAGGGTAGTGTAACATAATAAAAGTGTATTGCTTATTGTAAACTTTAACCTTTAACGCAAAACTACCAGCAAAGTTATATTGTTTAGAAATGAAAGACAATTTTTTTTTAAATTTCTTTTTTACTATATTATTATTTTATATAAAATAAACTACCACATACTAGAGTCCTAGAGAACTCTACCCAGGGGCGTATGGCGTATTCAAGGGGGAGTTTTCAGGGTCCCGTCAGGACTGAAAAAGCATGGGAAAAGGGGGTGGTTCCCCCCCCCCCTTGCCTATGCTCACTATAGGCTGGACCCCTCCCGTTGCGAAATTCTGAATACGTCCCTGACTCTACCTTATACCTATATTTCATCTGTTCATAATTTTAAATAAGAGATTTGAAATTGAAATTCTTAGTCTTATTTAAAATTAATGAAGATAATGTAAAAAAATCACAAATAAAAGTTTAAATGCTGCGCACATGCTGAAGTTATTGATTATGAAAGCTATATACAATTAAACCACATTCACACAGTTAGAGTAGTCAGTAATATTTCCTATCTATATACATAGAAAACCACACACAACTATATATATAACATATTCATATATAGTGTGTGGTATATTGATTTTATATATAACTTAATGTTTATAAATTGCTTGTTTAAATTGACAAACCACCATCACTGAACGCAAGATCAAACACATTCATTATTATCGGAAAATGTTATACATAGTAATTTATTTTATATTATGCTGATATTAAATATACGTAAAATTTATATTATAAAAAATTTAGTTTTTTTTTCTTCTATATTTCCTCATTTATGCATTTTTAATGATTGCTGCACTTTAATCATGTTTATAGTTGTCAATAATATATACTCTCTCTCTCTCTCTCTCTCTCTCTCTCTCTCCCTCTCTCAACCCGTTTTGGTTTCGCATGTTTCCTTCCTTTCCTCTACGTATGTCTTCTTTTATTTCACTATCTTTCCTATTTCTACTTCCTTACTTTTTTACCCTTTTTATTTTATATTATGCAATTTTAATTTTCTTTTCGAACATATTATGAAAATAATTATATACTATTAAATTACTTTGAAAGTTGCCTTCTCTCTCTCTCTCTCTCTCTCTCTCTCTCTCTCTCTCTCTCTCTCTCTCTCTCTCTCTCTCTCTCTCTCTCTCTCTCTCTCTCTCTCTCTCTCCCTCCCTCTTTCATTTCCCCCTACTTTTTCTTCTTTTCAATATTTATCAATACTTTTCTTATAGTTCACATTGTTTCGCTATATTTTCTTTTCTTGTCTTACTATATACATTTTTCTTCTTTAATTATTTCTATTGTATTGTTTTGAGGGTTAGATAAGAGTGGGCCAGACATATAGTCAGCTTTAACCTTGCCCTTTCAAAAAGGCATTTCTTTTTCTCTAGTAGGAAATTATTTAATTTTAATTTATTCGTTCTAACTAATGTTTGCATGGGTTAGATGTAATACTAACCTAGACATGAACAATATAATGATTTTTTTTTTTTTTATAGTTATATACAATTTTAACTTTATGAAGTAGACATGTATATTGAACAGTCAAAATTTGACCTCTTTAATGATATTACCTAAAATATTTAGATATAGACCAGTTGCACTCATATTTAATAACCGCTATTTTGTTGGTCAGGAATACATAGGCCAGCATAGGAAAAATGTCATTTTTTTTTAATTGCAAAAGAAGCTTCAAACCTCAATCAAAGCCTTATTTCTAGCTCCTAATAAGCTCGATGAATATGAGAAAAATTCGTTCAGTTAAAATAAACTCTTTATGTGAAAAATTAGGAGAATACTGTTTCCCTTATGCTAGACAATGCATTAGGCACCACAAACATGGCGACAAAACGCAGGGATGTGCAAGGGATCTATAGCTATATTATCACCAGCAGTTACCATTTTTATAAGATTTTGTATACCAACAACGTAGTGGATATTTTAGTCATGAAAATAACCGTTTTGTTAGAGGAAAAATTGTAAAATGATATAAATATTGTGATATACGTTTTTAATATGTAAGGTTAATTACATATCATGTTTATATTATCTCTAATAATAAATATAAACTTATATACAACAGAAGCTTTCCTGTTTACGTATATATGATACTAACATTAACACCTCTAATTAACTCAATTTCACACTCATGTGTAAGTAATTAAGATAAACTGAAGTGTTTATTAATTGGTTATCTAAGTATTTTATATAAATATAGTAATTATTTTGGATGGTTATTTCTGTCTAAATTGCACTTTATTTTAATTCGTACGTATTCTATTTGTATTATTATTGCATGAAAATGTTGTTTTCGTTTACAATTACATTTTTTTGAATGTATAATAAAAATAAAGTTAAAAGCATGCATTAGTTAAAACACACGTGTCATTTGTTTCTTTATTTTTTCACCTTTTTTACGTGAAAAATAAATTTCATTGTGCAACGCTGCGTATTTTACGGTATTTTAACCAGGACAGTACATAATGAACTAAAAATAATTTTTTATGTTGCGGTCAATTAATAATAAATAGATATTAAACATTCAATAGCTTAGAGGTATATTAAAAAAAGTATGTATATCGTTCACGGGGAAGAAAAAAAAAAAAAAACGCCGAACAAGAATTAAATCATGTTGTACCACAGCAAAATTATTTTTCACTACTTGACTCAGCCACTTGACTCATAAAACTTAACATAATAAAGTTTGCTGTGGAAGACTGTACAAAAAATGTCATGATTTTATTTGTTTTGTGTTGGATATTTAAAAAGAGCAGCCTGTTATTTCATAGTTTACAATTGAATAGAATAGACGTAAATTTGCTCTAAAAAAATCAATATATCTTCTTTTAATTGCTTTCTTTGTTTGTATATTTAAGTGCTAACTATTAGAGGTAAACTCTGTTGGCGAGAGAGAAAGAGAAAGAGAAAGAGAAAGAGAGAGAGAGAGAGAGAGAGAGAGAGAGAGAGAGAGAGAGAGAGAGAGAGAGAATGTTTGATTATATACTTGATATTTCAAACTGCGCAAATAACCCTTAATTTGACATGGCTATATAGTAATCGATTATCAAATATCGATAACTTAAGAAATCGAAATATTAATTATTGCGATTTACTGTATCTACCTCATTTTTGGAGTACTTCTTTTTTAATGATAATAAAACATTTATAGGTAACACTTTAATACTCAAAGAACTCAAGAGAGGTTTTAATTATAATAAATGAATATTCAAAGTGTGGCTTTGAAGTGTTTTTTATTAAAATTATGACAAGTTTTTAAATATTTATTGAATTTTTTTTATACATCTTATAAAGTGCACTTTAGATTCCACTTTTTTTCACATGTACTCTGTACAACAAACATAATATAAAAGATAGTAATGGTGAAAACTTTTGTAGCTAAAAAAAAAAAGAAAAAAAAAAAAAAAAAAAGGAAATAAAATGAAGCTAGAGCATTTCTTTATATAAATGCCTCCATTCCCGGATAAAATCCAAGGTTTTGTAAACAGATAGCTCCTTTATTCTGAAGTTATAGTAAGGGATGAATGAAAAAAACGCGTGCAAATGTTTTATATTTTATGACACAAAAAGCACGATATAAACTTAAATATTTTAATATATACGATAACGCGAGCAACTAAAGCTATTCCCTTTTAATCTCAGTTATATTGAAATTTCTTTATAATTTTTTATTGAAAAAAGTAGATGAAACTTTCTGAAAATAAGACTAACTAATTAATAGGTAAAAAAGTGAAATTTTGGTTTTCCATGCACAAAAATGCAAGGTCAAAAAAATCCAATTATTAAATTCGTCCAAAATTCAATTGGAGAGATCGAGAACAATTTTTTTTCACATAAGCAATTCTGCACTTCTAATAAATACATTTCATTTCATTGCATTTCATTTCAATGGTTGTTGATTATACCTTTCATTTAAGTCATAGACAATTACTTATTTATATTATAAATATTGGTTTTTGCAAATCACTTATAAATATATTAAATTTAAATTTAAGTTCTGTGTAAAACTAAACAAATTATAGTTCCGTAAATTTTCACAAAACTGTTACAAATGCCCTCTAATGAAGGCAAAATCAATAAAATTGTAACAATTAAAATCAATAGATTGAATTTTGCGATTTATTATTTTATATACATATATATTTACACATTGAACGTGTATAAAGTGGAACATGATTGTATATAGAACAAGTTGAGAGTATATGGGAGCTTTGCAAAGTTATTGAGCGATCTTTCGAGAGCTACCCAACTCCCCCGCAATTCCAAAGTAGAACGTAGCTCGAAACTTTTCGGGTTGCAAAATAATAATAAAAAAAAAGACGAAGAATAAATTATTAACTATTGTAACAGTTAAAAAGGTTTCAATGTTTAGTTGTTTTTTTGGTCCATTTTGTTACGGAAAAGTTTGTGTTTGCTAGTTTTTTTTCCACATTACAATGGTAATGGTAATGGATATTTACAAACATAAGTAAATATTAAGTAAATTGATAAATTAATATGAAACTTTAAAATAAAAACATTTAAATTTATTGAATTATAAAAGCAAAGTATTAAATAAAATTAGTACTAAAGAAATAATAAAATACGCCTTGTCATATTTTTGTGCGTAAATTGACAGCTTAGAATATTGATATATCATTTTAATTTTTACTTGTCAATCACAATTTTATATTTTGTTGATTTGTATTTAATCGCAAGTTCATTCTTTCGCTTATTCTTTTGTTTGTTAGATGTTTGTTTCTTTGTGGTATTGTTTGTTTGATAGTAAGTGTCTATTCACAACAAATTCTATTTTTGCATTGAGTACACAATACAATCATAAATGTATATAATTATATATATTTATATTAAATATTTTCTATTCCTATAAAATAATGAACTTTTTCAACTTCTTTATAATATTCCTACATATTTTTTTCTACAAGATTTTGTTTTACTTTTTACATAAATTCACTCTCCATCAATTTCAGTTAAAATCTGATTTTATACTCTGCTACTTTAACATGAATAAAAATAAAATTTCTGCAGCTTACAAAATGTCACCATGGTAGCAAATCCAGATTGCTGTTGATGTGTGTAAAAAAAAAAAAAAAAAAAAAAAAAAAAAAAATGTAACGTCGTAGTATATCGATTGTGTCTGTCGACTGTAATTTATCATCTTTATACTAATAACGTTCGAGCTATATACACGGAGGGTATGAAAAAAATGTAAAAATATTGATACTTAGCTCATGGGAATTCATTAATAATGTTGATCATAAAAACTCACTACAAACAAAAATGAACTGGTAACTGCAGTAAAAATATTCTTTATAATTTATGCGTACAGGATTTTATTTCAAGAGTTTCAGTTGAATTTGTGCATTTAATTGTGTTATGAATTTTGGATGAAAGAAATGAATAAAGAATTTTGTTATACAACACTCACTAATTTTAATTGATAATCGCTACGTATTAGTATAATTAAAGATTTTTAATTGGAAAAATACATAAAAAAATAATGAGTTTGCTAACAAGGTATTAAATATCTATATTTTTACTAAAAAAATTATTTAATTTTCACAATTTTTTTTCAAAATGTATTATTTTGCAATAATTACAGATCAATAAATTTTCACTTCAAACTAAAAGGTCAATAATTTTCTTTCTGAACAATGTAATTTATATCTTTCTCAAAATTATTTAAAAATAAAGACCTAAAGAAACGTGCTTGCAAAATCGTGTAGAGCTGCTCTGAAAATTTCGTTATAAAACCTTGCATGAAAATATTTCGTAATATTTTAAGTATATCTTAAGTAGAATTAACGATTATGACATCACTAAAGAACAATCTAACGATAAAAACGTAAATGACGTCACAAGCATTAAAGCCACAGTAAAATAAACGACCGTTGCAAAATATATACTTTTCCATTCTATCTTAAGGTTATACGTTTTTATCGTGTTAATATTTCAACGCTTTAGTGACGTTGTGACTATCAAAAAAATCTCTGCAAATCTGTGTACAAGGTTTTCAACGCTTTTTTTTTTTTTTTTTTTTTAAGAAGTATGAAGTTATTATTTAAATCTTTTTTTTTTTTTTTTTTTTTTTTTTTTTTGTGATGTAAGCATTGTAATACATTGTTTTCACACCTAATTTTCAAGTAATTGTTAGACATATTCATTATATAAGCTTCAATTACAAAAATAAAGAAAGACATTTAGGAAAAAATAACCTTTACTTTCAATCATATTTGTGTAGAAATTAGAAATCACATCATCAAAAAATAATACTAAGAAATCAAATATTGAGTTTGGTTTCCAATTTAAATATTGTTTCAGTGATGTTGTCACCTTTTCTTCCTATATACGTAATGTAAGTAGATAACCTATGTAATCCAGGGAGGATTCCCGCTGAAAAGTAGTGGTCAGCTGGAGACGTGTACTGCGGGTCAAAATTACATTGATCAAATGGGCAACAAAATATAACTTCCAGGATAAAATAAAATTAAAGGCAACAGAAAATTGAATAACGATATTCTCTTTGGATTACCTATCTATAGAAATACCTTACATATACGCATTGATGAAATTTTCATAACTGATTTGTTTACTTGTAGGAGTGACCTTTATATAATTGTAAAAACTATAATATAATGTATTGAATTTTCAGCGTACTCTCTATCTCTGTTTCTCGTTATTTTTTTTAACCGATGAGCCAAAAACTATATAATATAAGAAATTGTTTGCCAAAAACAATATTATTTACTTGTCCAATATCTATAACTGTCATCAAAAATCAATATGTTATTGAGTACTCATATTTTATAGGTTTTATATTACCATTTTTTATTAGTTATGGTGGTGACATTTTTTTAAAGAGGATTTAGAAACTAAAATATTCAAATCAATAATTTCTATTTCCACCCGCATTAGTTTTCCAATTTTTTTTTCAATATATTTTAACATTTATATAGGGGGCAGATAATTTACAACTATTTTAACGTAAAGCATCTGCGTATTCATTACACATTTGTTAATTAACCTAATTAATGTTCATTAAACTCTCATTATCTAATCAGGATTAACTTAAAATTCTAGCACAGTATGAGATTTCTTCATAAAAATAGCGACTCTTATCTTATAGGGAAAAAAATAGAATATATTTTTTTTCCTTTATACATAAGATAATGTTTATGAATGACTTTTAATCTTCTTTAATGATGTCTGGAGATTGCATATGGATTATACCCCCAGAGGTTAAACAAATTAAGATGGTTAAAATATATTTTCCTATTCACGGAAAAAAATAAATTACGTAATTTATGCTGCATTTGTGTCATTCTAGCATAAATTATACTAAATTAGAACAACATATTATGCTGTACAAAATAATATTAATGCTATTATAACATAATATTTATGCAGTATAATATAAATTATGCTGTATTGAACAAATTGTGTTGAAAATTAGGTAGCATAATTATAAACGTATATATTTTTGACCGCGTACACGCATAATACAAAAATATATAAAATGCTTATATGAACAAAAATAAATACGTAATATTTATTCGAAATTAATTTGAGCAATTATTTTTCTTCACATTAACAAATTTATGCTATAATATAATATATTTGTATAGTATACAAATAATATTATATATTGGCAGATTATGTTATACATAAATATTAAGATTTATTTCAGTCTTTATGATTTATGTAATTTTAAGTTAGCAACCTTTATAAAACATAAATGCAGCATAAATAATATTATTTTATCTTTATAGTATATATAGCCCGATTTCAGTAATAAAGTTTGCCTAAATGTTGAAGAATATTTATGCTGCATAGCATAACAAATATGTTGTAGAACATATTGATTTATTTGATACCAATATAGCAACATATTATATAATGCAGCATAAATGATGACAGTTTCTATCTGTAAAAATATTTGTATAATAAAAAAATGTCACATATATAATTATAATGAAATGATTATAGTTTTGAAATACAGTAAGCATTATTAATTAAAATTTAATTACTGTGCAATATATATTTTAATTATGAAATGTTTTAACTATATTCATAAATATAAAAATAATTCTATTTTATGTGCTTTTTTATTTAATTTATGAATATATATATTATTTTTAATGATATGAAAGAATCTCAGAAATTGCAATTGCATAAAATATTTATAGTGCAGGTATTGGTTACAGGCAAAGTAAAGTACTTTTTTTTTCCTTTAATTAATTATTATAACCAAAGGCTGACTTTCTACAAATAACAAACATACAATTTGTAATAAGACAATCCCAAAAAAAAAAAAAAAAAAAAAAAAAAAATTGCTTGCCTTTTATTATTTCCTAATTATAATTCTTAGAAAATATTCCTTGTAAATAAAAAGTTTTTTTTTTTAAAAAAATGTTACGAATTTTAATGAAAGTTTTTAGATTTTTTGTTTCATCCTTTTTTAATTATTCTTGTTCTTTTTTTTTTTAATTACTTTTTGTACATATCCTCTCATATAAAATTAGATTCTACGTTCTTACTTCAAGGCAATAGAGATTAATTTGACATGACAGTAAAGAACTTTTTTTTTTATATATTATTCTGGATAATTGCAGCTTCTTTTATGAAAAGTATTGTAAAAAGTAAAACAAAGTAAGTATTATGACGCCATAATCCCTTCCGGGGTAGGCCAGGACAAGTCCTTTTTAGTAAGAGGGCTTACAATGATCTGCAGCTTACCAAACCACAGGCTCTACCCTTTAACACTACACTCCTCTGGGCTCCTAATACCAGACCTGCGCAGCTCGGACCACCAAATCTTACTACGGCAGCACTCGCCACTATGGACGAGAGATGGTCAAACTGCCTATTCTTATTATTAGTAATAATAAATGTATTGTATAGATGCTTATATTTATAAATTTTACTATATTGCCGTATAGAAATACCATACACGTCAGGTGAAGTCCCCATTTGAATATATTGTATTAACATAGGACAACAGAGTACAATTTTTCATCATAGTGCTTGTACACTCAACTAGAATTTTCTACTAAATTATACTCAAAAATGTTCAATGTTACTCTTATGAGAAAAATATCCGAAGATTTTGAAATTGATAAAAATATTTATGAATATATCCAAAAGTAATCTTTGTTCATAACACTATAAGGTGTATCCGCATGACGTCATATTTAATGCGCTTGGAATGCATACTGGAGTAGTGAATAACATTGCTCAGCATAGGACGAACTTTGTTTTAGACAATTTTCTTTGGGAAATCAGTTAATTTTTTGTTATTGTTATTTTTCTCACTTACTTGAGGTACTAATTCAACATATTTACAGCATCAATGCTGTCAAAAATATTGCATAGTGTTTTTAAACTGGCAGAATGAGTTATTTTCCTATGACACCCATGTTATTGAGTGATCCAACATGGCGTCGACTTTAATATGAATGCATAAACCCTATATCGAGGCTTTTTAGATTTAATTTAAAATGAATCAAAATATTGAAATAGTTTCTTCCTTAAATACTAATCTAATAAATAAGTAAAAAAATAATAATAATAAAATAAATAAAAAAAATAAATAAAAAAAAAAAAAAAAAAAAAAAAGCTTTCAACATTACAAAACATGTTTTGGTATCAACCTCTTATTCAAAATGCATGTTATAAAAGTAGTTTCTACATGGCATGTATGGCCTAAAGCAAAAGATGAGCAACTTATTCCAATCTCTGTGTGTGAAAGTATTTTGTAATTTGCAAGACAACAAAAAAAAGTAAAGAAACAGGTGCAAGTTTATACAAAAGTGAAGGGAGATACATATAAAGACATTATCGTTGTAATATCATCAAATGGTCAAGTACATACAACTGAGATTTCATTTTTTACTATTTAGACTCCGCGCATCCGTGCTTTGTGTGTATTTTTATTTTAAGATAAATATTGAAAATATGATGTGATTATTTGAATGGTAAAAAAAAAAAAAAATTGGTCACGTTCACTAAAAAAAAAAAAAAAAAAAAACTCAAAAGGCAAAAATCTTGTATATTATACACCGTTTTGAAATAGAATTAACGGATATAACGTCACTGACAATATAACGACACAAATGTAAGCGACGTCACATGCGTTACAACAGAATGGAAAAATTCAAGATGCAACAGCAGCCAAACTTTATCGCTTACTTCATTGTAGTCCAAACGCTTGTAACGTAATTTTCGTTGCTATCGTTCGTTTATCAAATTTACAGTGACGTCATGACCGTTATTACTTATATACATACATCAAAACATTGCATAGCTGTTTGCTATGTTTTCAAAAACTACAAAATTTTAAGTATACGCTTGGCTTTTTTTGTTTTATAGCCATTGAAATAACTTTGCTAAATTTTCAATGTGTTTCTTGAAAAAAAAAGAAGAAAAAAATGAAGGGAAAATGTTAAAAAAATTTAAATCTTCTTGTCCAGTAAACATCACATTGATATTGTTACTTTCATTTCTGTTAAAATTTTAATTAAACATATTATTCATATTTGGTATAGTAATTAAAGAATATTAACATTTTAAATTATATTTAATAATAATTATTATTCCATATATATTTAATAATTTTACTTTCACATCTTTTCTTTTTATGACAGATCTATATTATACAAAACTTTTCATATTTTTCAAAATGTTAACGATTTATACGATTGTTAATAATACTTTTTATGAGCGTTTATTTACCTTTGAAAGTTTTCAATGGAAAACACAGATTATTTGAATATCAAAGCCTCTACTGCCTAATCAAACATGCCTGTAGTGATTTCAAACTTCATATGTATTTTAAACATTTTAGAGAAGGAATTTTTGTCGACTTTTTTTATTTGCCATCAGATTTGGTTTTATTTTAGAGCTTATTATGTCAGTTAAATACAGTTAATTGTGTAATTTTGTATCAATTTTATCACACATATTTCAATATTTATTTTTTACTCTTGCAAGTGATCACATTACGTATTAATTAAACAATGAAAAAATTAATTGGAATATCGTTTATTGGGTTATTGTTTTTTACCATACTTATAGGTATTCACAAATCTTAACTGATGATGTTACAAAATAATATAGCTACAAAAAAAAAAAAAAAAAAAAAAAAAAAAATCGGAGAATGCAAAATAAACGTTAATTATTTGAAATTTAAATATAAATTAAACGCTTTATTTCATTGTAAAAATAATGTTTCAGTTTTATATATACGTGCAGTAGTAAAACTTAAAATATCGAGTTTCAAACAGAGCCGTAATAAATTGTATTTCCCTCTTTTAATTTTATTTATTGCAGTTATAATCAATGGCATTACAGTTTGATCATATGTCAATAAGCTTATGAAGTATTCCCTATTTTGTATATCAATACAAACTATATAACCTTAATAATAATAATAATAATAATATGAAATAAAATAACAGTTAAATTTATTTACTCATATAGGATTTTTTTTTACAGAAAATTATTGCAATTTAGAGAATTTTGAAAACGAAGATCAACACAAGTTACTTATTACAGCACTGTATATGAACCATGAACCTCGTATTACAGTATTACAGCATTATACGATTGTATAAGTTTAACTATACTGTATTATAGTTAAAAATTCCCAACATAAAATGTAATTTTACAATAATGTTTTCAACTCACGTTTTTCCATTCAGTATATTTATGAAAAAAAATTATACGTTCATTGTGTGCTAGAAATAAAGTTATTAGCACAATTTTCTATTGCGGAATCATCATATATATATATATATATATATATATATATATATATATATATATATATATATATATATATATATATATATATATATATATATAGCATTTATATATCATTATTATTATTTCTTTATTTCTAATCATGTCGCTACCTACTGTGTTTTCAATTATAATTACATTAAATAATTTTTATGTTTGTTTAAATTATATAATAATAATATGTAGCACAAAGTCTTTTGAAACAATAATAATTTTATATTATACCATCTGTATGAATGTTACCATGATTATTTTATTAAATGTATTTTTTTTAATAAAAAAAATTAGAGCAATAATAATTATGTTGTTGTTACTAATAGTATTTCTCAAGAAATTGAGTTTTTGATTATTGTTTTTTATTTTCTTCTTGCAATTTTAATAGTAGTAATTATACATAATAAGGATTAGTATTAAAAATCATTTTAAAACTTTTAAATACTCTTAATTTAGTATGGTAATGAGACTAATGAGTGTTACTGGTGCAGTGCAAATTTTTTTTATCTCTTTGTGCCATTTTAATACCCAATAATGAATTATTGCTATTGATTTTATAACGCCACACTCGTTGACGTGGGGAATTATTACGTGCACCGGGCTCATACTGCACGCACCCAGTCACTACCCAAAACTTTGTGACTATTATGTTAGGAGGTGAGTTGATGGCTACTTGGGTACCAGACCCTGACCGCCTCCACTGGGGTGATGTCCTGGGCGCGGCGGGACACTTTATTATTTTTATTATATTAATAATAATAGTTTATTATTATAATAATCAACGGAGGCGTGGAATAACGCAACGAAAAAAAATTCTTAATTTCTTATCCTTTAGTATTGCTGGAATATACTGTTTATAATTTTTTTTCATCAATTTTTTATTTCACCTATTTTTTTTTTTAACGAAGCCTACGCTATACGAAGCCTGGAAAATTTAAAAGAGGGATACTAAGCAAACTTTTACTTGTATTGGTTATTTTTTATTTTTTATTTTTTTATTAAGACAAATTTATTATTCATAAAGGTAGAAAAAGTGGTAAAAATATCGCTGTCACAATAAAAACGCGATATTTTTACCACTGTCTCTATACCGTTAAAAAAAAACTTGATTCACATATAATTTTTTTATTACCTGAACTTTTTTTATAGCAAATCACATTAAAATAGATTACTCATTACTCCATTATTTTTCTATTTTTTTATGCCTTCCTTATTTCATTGCATAGAAATGAGAGCATTATAGAAGTTTATAAAAAAAAATTATAGAACATTACGTATATAACAATGTTTCATAAATCTTTTAACATTTTTTTTTCAAACAAGAAAGACATTTTCTTGAATAGAAATAACCTGGGGGCTGATTCTGTAACTTCATAACGAACGAAATTATTCGATATCTAATGCAAATTTGTTTGTTGCAACAAAACGAAAAAGTTACAGAATCACCCCCCTGATTATTTTTGCATCCATTTATGTACATGTTATTTAACTTTTTTATTACAATTCAGTACACTTTATATTAAAAACTTGATCTTTTCAATCAGTCAAATGATATAAATTTTAATGTTTTTTTTTCTTCTTTTGTTTCCAGACAATGTATAACAGTGCAAATTGTTGTTATTTGTTTTTAATCTCCATTGTATAGCACTTGAAACAAAGTAATTTAAAATTTTAATTGAATTTCTGCATCTGATTTGCATTTATTTATGTGAGAGAATTTACTAAAGCTGCAGATAATGTAACTTATTAAAACTTTATATAAATATATTAAAAAATTATCAGCACAGAAAAAGTGGGGGGGGGGGGGGATTTCATGTAGACAGTAAAGGACGTTATACGGTGGAAATTATAAGGATACTTTTAAATAATAATGAAATTATATTCACACGTACTTATTAAGAAATTAATTATCGTAAAAATATCAAGGATAAATCATAATATGCCCTTTATATTATGATATCATAGGTGATAAAAATATGTATTATGTAATATTTGCTTACAGGAACTATAAATATATCTGGTTTATTCCACATTTAAAATTTTCTGGCCTTTGCGCAGAAGTTTTCTCGAAAAACAAACATGTTCCCGCAATGCTGCTAAAAGAAGAGCAAATTCTTCGTACCGTTTGTTTGTTTTTGTTTTTTTTTGCTCAAAATTTTTAATTGGCTTAAAAGTGTAACTATGCTTCATTTTTAAGTTCTTCATTACAGTTTTCTGACATTTTGCTTGACGCATAGTACCAAAAATTTGGCGTTTTTTGCTGTTTTCCCGCGCGCTTTCAATCACCACCAACTCGATAACAATTAGGGGGTTCTTGCTTTTTCACACCACGTCTTTGGAAAGCTCCATGACGGGTAAGCCACACTATAGCAAACCACAAAGAAAAACTAAAGAAAATCTAACAAATTTCATACAATAAAATCACACAATTAATATAAAAAGAATGATATAGAATGCAATCTTGTTATCACATATAGAAAGTTTATTGACACTTGATATATAGGTAGCTGTCAATGTGTATAAACGTGAAGTATTTTGATGAGTGCTACGTTTTTTTTTATCTTCCCTTTTTAATCCTCATCGTTGTGAATTCTTTTTATCTTTATATGAAAAAAGAGAGTTTGAAATATGTATTATAATGCTGATACTGTGAATTTATCACGTGTCTGTTTTTTTGATTTAAAAATAAAATTTCGAAACAATTTTATAATTGTTTTCCTCATTCAAAAGTTTTTTTTTAAATTAATTGACATTTAATAACTTTTAAATCATTTTCCAATATTCAGTTTAATTTATTTACTTTTTGTAATTTCGAGTATGTTTTTAAAGTTTTGTTTGTGTGAAACAAAGTTTCTAGTATACATTGAACTTTATTGCATGTAAACTCCATTTAGATTACCATGTAATACAATTTATTTTGCAATACAATTTATTGCTCCGTGTGAATGGGCCATTAGAGTATTTTTGTCGTTATTTTTTTGTAATAGACAGTAAAATTGGCTGTATACAGTTCTTACAAGTAAAAATATCAATAGTCCCTAAATGTGACCAATATTATGAAACATGGTTTTAAGTATAGACTTAAACCTGTAACTTCAAAAGAGATCTGGTAATTTGTTGTTAATATAATGGGCCTATATTTTCAAATATAACGTTGGTGTTTTTTTGTGATTTTTAGAGTAATGAATAAGAGTTAACGGTGGTGACGTCATAATGTATTAAGAATCTATCGATTAAAACGTAAATGACGTCACAAAACGTTATAGGATAAAAAGAAACGCCAGCGTTGACCATTGTAACCTGATTGTTTTACCAATATATGGATCATGACTGCAATGTTTATGACGTCATTTACGTTATTTCCGTTAAATAGTATGTCAACACCTATAGTAACGTCAACGATACATATTTTTGTACTCAACGCCCATTTTTCAGAGCATAATATTTGAAAAGAGATAAATTGAAAGTTAGATGTAAAATAATAAAGCTAATGTTTTCAAATTTAGTATCAAAAAGCTCATAATTAGTAATTTTACATTAAAATTAACAAATGTTAATATTATAGGTATACAACTTTTAGTCCCTAATGACAATTCCCCCTTCCTTCATGCATTTCATGTTTAATAGTGCGAATATAATTGTATTCTTATTTTCCCCTGTGGCTATCATATTTTATATTAATAATATAAATGTAAACAGAGCCGTTACAATTACAATAAACAAACAATAATACAGACAGACAATAATAAAACTAACAAGTAAGTATATTTTTAGAACTTTAGTACATTGTAAACACTAAAGTTTAAAAATAATATTTTTTGCCTGTTTCCGGATTCCCATGTATAACAACTCTAAACATAGACAGGGTTGGGTTGTGGCAAAAATTGCAGTTGATAACAACAAAATTGAGTTGCATGCAACATTCAATTTTTTTTAATGAATTGAAATTGTATTTTATTGCTATAATAAAAGAAATTTTCAATTTAAATTTTCGGTGCAACCTAATAAATTTTTTTTTTAATTTTTTAATGCAGATTTGAGCATTTATTTTATCTTGCTCCATTGAATGGTGTTCATTCACGTCCTAAATAGGTTTTGAGTTGTGATTTTTACTTTATTGTGATATGGCATTAAATTAAATCGCTATTAAAAAATAAAACAAAGCTTTGAAGCAAGCATTTTAAATGAAGATACTTTTTTTTAAACATTGTAAGAATTATTTTGGGAAAAAATTGCTTTTGATTCAAGAAAATTTCACTTGCAAATGATTCTCGTAAGTTCTCTGTTTTAACATCTCTCTCTCTCTCTCTCTCTCTCTCTCTCTCTCTCTCTCTCTCTCTCTCTCTCTTCATTGTTATCAACTAATGTCTTCAATTATAGATTGTTTAATAATAAAAACAAATATAAACGTGTATGCCCAGTCGATAAAAATATATATAAACAAGAATGTATGGTTTGTTTCAAAAACAATATTGTGTAAATTCAATTTTAGAATTGCTATTTTTTTGTTATTGGAAAACGATATTGGAAAATATTTAAAATTCATTTCATTTTGTATTTTTTAAAATTTTAACTATAGAAACTTAAATAACTTGATAAATACTTTGAAATTATAAGAAACGAGATTTTTTTTTTTTTTTTTTTTATTCCTATCAAATATTGACGTCATTTTGAAGTAGAACCAAAATACGCTAATCTATAAAATTATAAAAATATTATTATATTATATAATATGATATAATGATTATTCCCTGAAGACATTATATAGCTATACTAAATTTTTGTAGTGCTTTAATTTTCTAGTATGATTTCAAATAATGGCACAATGAGCAATGCAAACATAAATAAATAATAATTACTTTGATAAATAGATTTACTTAAAGACTGAAATATTATTTCTTGCCAAAATTGTGGAATGAAATTTCATGTAATTTGAAATGTTTAAGTTCAAAACAAACAATTAAAAAGAGTATAAAATTGTTTTATCCTAATAATTTGTAAGTCAATTTAAAATAACATGAAAGTTATTGATATATTAATCAAAGAAGAAAAAATCTCTTGAGTTTTAATGTTCATTTTATTTTCTCTTCATCTTTGCTTCTTTTATTTTTCTTAAAAATTGTGAATGTAATCAAAAAATATTAAGAAAAAAAAAAAAAAAAAAAGCCTAAAATAATAATATAAATAAACTGTGAAAATGACACAAACTTTTTCTTTATGTGTGAACCAACCGATAAGGCTTTGCCTTGGTTGGAATATTATGTATTTTGTGTTAATGATAATAATAAAATTACTGTACGGGATAGAGCATTAAAAAAAATTGATTACGTTTAAAAACGTACGTAATAATATTAATCTTGTTAAGTTCATAGAGCCAGAAAATAAATAAATATTATATGCAAATTTTATTTTACATATTAACTTTATGTATATTTTTTCACACACACACAACGTGTAAAATTTCTAGCAACAAGACATAGAGAGACGTAAAGTACGGGTGGGTTGAGTTGACTTCTCAGGTCAGAATTTTTTTTGGTGACAGCTACGCTAATGAGCTGACACACATATAATGACACAAGCAAAAAATAAAACATATTATCCCAAAGTAAATTATTTTAACATTTCTGCTACAAATAACTGTAAAATTTGAGTGTATAAGTTAAATATATTATGCTCTTTTATAATTTAATTATGTAAAAGTTATATTCACAAAACGCTGTTTTAATTTTTACCCTTTCATTGTTTCAAATTTGATTTTATTTCCATAAATATTTCATATTTTAGATTGAAAATAGGCTATATAAAAAACGCTCATCGATTTGTTCTATTTTGAAATTATAGATTTTCCGCACTTTTAATTTTGTTGTTTAAATGACCATAAAAAACTCAACGAAGTAAAGGTATAGTATATTATTTAATGTGTGTATGATAAAAACAGTAAACAATTTTAGCTATATGTAAACCTTATAGAATTTTTTTTTGTTGTTGTTATTTTTACTGTTTGTTTTTCTCCCTTACTTTCAGTTAGAGGAAAATGTGTTGTAAAATGATGTGCATATTTTATAAGATTTTGTTGGTATTTTTTACTCTGAATTTCAAAAACACACATATTGTTATCAAGTTAGTTTTTTATGTTTTATTTTGTGAAATACATAAAATATATTGCTAGAGAATATTATGATAACATATTGAAGAATTAATTGATGCAACCGATAAGGTTTCGGCCTTGCCTTACTTATGTAATATGATTAAAAGACCATCAAATGAAACACAAAATAAATAAATAAAAAGGTACTATGAAAACTTTGGTCACATTTTTAGTAGCTAAAAGTCTTGTAGCAGTCATTAACTGCAGTTTTATTTTCTATCTCCAGTAGTTCTCTCGAAAAATTGTTAATAGAATGATCCCACAATAAAGGTTAAAAAATGAAAGGTTATCTACCACCCACACTCATCTGAAAGATTACACTGTAACAGGCATTACCTATTATGTAACATGAAAAATATTCCAGAACATTAATATTCTAATGATTTTTTGGTGCTTTCTCTGTAAATAATCCAAATATAGGTAATATTTTTACTTATATTGCATAGATATTTTTTATATTAAATTTCATTTGATATGTCCAAAAAGCTTGTATAACAGGTTCCTTATACGAAATTTAGGATTTCTGAGTTTAAAATGTAAAAATGCTAATCTATATTATATGAAAAATTACAATGGTTTTCATTTGAAATTATTGGCGATACTGAAAAAAAATCAAATTTTTCTATCAAAACACGTAAAGTGTCTGGTATCCCTTTTTTTAGTATTTCCAGTACTTTTTTCAAAAAACGTTAAAAGCATATCGTCTTGCAATGCTGAAGGCTATATACTAAATTAAGGGACCCTGTATAAGCTTTTCTTGTGCGCCCCACCGATAACTTCCATTCCAGTATAACACTGCAACTATAGGGTGTATGCGGATGACGTCATATTTATTGCGCTTGGAGGCCATACTGGAGTAGTGAATAACATTGCTCAGCATAGGATAAACTTCATTTAAGCCAATTTTCTTTGGGAAATCGGTTCATTTTTTGTTATTGTAATTTTTCTCACATATACTTGAAATACTAATTCAACAAATTCACAGCATCAATGCTCTCAAAAATATTGCATAGGGGTTTTAAACTGGCAAAAATGATTGATTTTCCTATGCCACCCATGTTATTGAGTTATCCAACATGGCGTTGACTTTAATATGAATGCATAGACCCTATATAACATTTTTTTTATTTACATTTGTATTTTTATTTTTATCAATTGAAAACCAATTCTTGTACAACATTTAGTGTTATATACACAACGGATATATAACATCCTTATATGTGGTAATCTGTTTAAATACAGACCAATGTATTTGTATGTCAATGTAGACTGAAACAATATTGTTAAAAAAAACTATAACAATGCAAGCACATTTGTATTGTTATAATTTTTTTATTTAATTAAAAAAAACAGAGGATAGAACAATTGAAAATAAAGTTTTTGTTATACAAAATGTCGGGCGCTTATTTTTTTTTACCTGTATATACG
Source organism: Ecdyonurus torrentis (assembly GCA_949318235.1). Taxonomy (NCBI): domain Eukaryota; kingdom Metazoa; phylum Arthropoda; class Insecta; order Ephemeroptera; family Heptageniidae; genus Ecdyonurus; species Ecdyonurus torrentis. Next base: position 10,383,954 of record OX439137.1, read on the forward strand.
TGTGTTTTAATTAAAAGAATACTGAGGGAAGAGAGAGAGGGGGGAGGGTGGTAATATTAAATTAAAATTCTTTTGGAAAAATTATAATGAAGTTATTAAAGGAATAGACCAGAGAAAAACATAAGCATTTATATCACAAAACACTTAATGGGACTTACATAAATAAAATTAGTTTGTCTCAAAACCCAACAGTAGCCCCGTCGCAGTGATCAGAAAATTCGATTTATGCAACCCGCACAACATTTTCATACTAATTTTTGCATGTTTCTGACGTCATAAACATGAATTTTCACGCAAATTGCATACTTTACAGTTTTTTCACGCTCTCTCGTGGGGCTACATTAACATTCTGGTAAAAATTGTCATAAGTTTTAAAGATCCCATTTCGTGTATATCCATTAAAAAGCACATGTTGTTTTATGTGGTCTATGCCTTTAATAATTAAATATCGACGATGCTTCCACTAAATGTCCTAACTCAAATTGTACACAAAGAATTATTAAACTCTTAACTCCTCTCTCTTTAACATAAGATTTACATTACTTTAGACATTTTTTGTTGGGAAATTTTGCATAATAACAATAAAAAAAAATTAAAAAAAATTAAAATTGAATATACTTTTATATTAATAACAATATGGGAAATGTTTATATAAAAAAGTTAATAAAAAAGGTGAATTTTTGTTGAAATTAATTAAAAATCAATTATACACTCGAATTAATTATATAGCTTTTTATCACTCACAGAATTTACTGTTAGAGAAAAAACTTTGTGTAAATGTTCAGAATATAAAAATATTGTGTTTTTTGTGCTTAAAGGGTCCCTGGGCTCAAAAACAAATTTCCTCTCAATTATAAATCATGATATAGGATTATTATAAATACTCGTATTTTGTGCCTTAACCCTTCAGTACTCTCGCAAACTGTGAAGAAAACTTGTAAAGTAGGCAATTCGTGCTATAATTTCTATTGTAGAACCGGAATTGTTGACGCCATGAAGTCCTAAAGTTGCCTACTTTACAGTTTTTCAACCTCAGTTTGTGAGGCTACAGAAGGGTTGAAGGATATAATATGTGTATGAATGATGGTCCCATCTCATGAATTTTACGTTTTTGATTCAATTGTTTGAGGCCTAGAGCCCTTTAACAACATGATATGAGTGTAAATGTTTAGTTTGCTGGTTGCAGAAAAAGCATTCACTCGATAAAGGTTATGAGCTCTGATTGCTATAGATTATTATTATAATATTAGATACATATCATTTTGATTTTTTTAATGAAGAGTTCTAAAAACAAACGTCGAAAATAATTATTACATAATATTTTACATTGCTTTCATATTTCAGTAAAATAAAAACACGTGAACACTACTTGACACATTATGTAACAAGTACATATATTTTTACATCACAATGACGTAATGAATTCTTCTTTTGTTTCTGTTTTTTTTTTATGTGTCGTATATATACTTTAACAGTGAAAGCTTTTAAATTACTTAAAAAAAATGAAGTATTTTTAACCTGTCTCTATTTTAATTCTTGTCTTTACAGTTGTTAAGAGTGATTATTTTTTATGTCCAATTCTATTTTTAAATTTTTGTCTATTTTTGGAAGAAAAAAGTTAAAGTTGTTTTCTGTATACTGTCTTCCAAAATATTACTTATACAGTATTATATCGTAAGCTTTTTAATATGTATAGTTGGTAAATAAATGGAGGTAAATAAATAAATATGCTTTGAATAAATTTGTAGAATTTTTACAGATAATATATTTTTATAATATTTTAATATGAATTTTTGCAAAAGAAGAGAAACATCAAAGTTATTTTGTTGATGGTAATTTTTATTCGTTTATTTATTTATCATTATTTTTTTTTGTACTATATTATTTTTTTTTTCTGTTTGCTTAAAATAGCTTTTATTTGAACATTTTTAACTCGACAGATATATGAAATACTTTTACTTTGTAAAATATTTTTTACATTTACTCGATAAATTTTTTTTAATCCAATTTCTTTTATGTTATTGTCTTTAAAATGATGTTAAAATTTTAGGATTTAAATTATTGATTAAAATTTGAAGCTATATGAAGCATATTATTTAACTAAAAAACTATACTGAAAAATGTCTAACTAATTAAATAACATTACAAAAGTACAAAAATAATTATATAATTTATATATTTATTTTAAATCTCAGTAGAGTTATATAACATTTGCTGCATTTGCATCGTTAACTTCTAAATTACGCATAAATATTTTCTGTCAATAACAACCCTTTTAAAATTACATAATAATACTACGCATTAAAATAAGTGAGAAGAAAATAAACTTATGTATTTTCAGACTACGTTTTACGATTTCTATAACATAAAATTCTGCGGTGTAAAATTATGTTGTAAAATGCAAAAGGAGAGAACAAAAAATCGCTAGCATAAAGAAGTATAATTTCTGTACATTATAGTCACTGTGGTTATATTTCTCAATAATTTTCAAAGTGTTATGTACGGTCTGTAAGTATCGAAGATCTTAGAATTTGATCGTAAAATTGAGCCAAATATAGATTTATGTACACTTCAGATGCTTCACAAGGGAGTCATGAGCTTATAAGAAACACGTGTTGACAAGAAATATAGAACTTTTTATGTACTGTAACTTTTGAAACTTCGTGGAGTGGCATCAACATTCAAATTAGTCTTTTTTATGATATTGTGCATTTTTTTTTTATTATTACAAACCATCCAAAACGATGATTGCTTTCTGCTGAGAAGTTTCTACGGTTTAGTAAGATGTCATGGTAAATGCTGGGGTCTCTGTTAAAGCCATTGTGAGCGTTCTAACACTTGATGTGAAATATATTGTATATTTTTTAGGTCTAGATGTTTGCAATTTTCTTAACACATTTTTGGTACTTTTTTTATTATTTTATCCCATAAACAAATAAGTTTAATAAATAAGTAATAACTGTATAAGTAAGACAATGTTTTGAAGGAACTGGTAAGCGTGTAGCACGATAATACAAATAATCTTAATAAATATAACATGATAAATTAAAGCTATAAATTTAGTATATAATATATATAATTGTATACTTTGATGAACCTCTTGAACTTTCCTGTGATTTTTCCTACAAAATTTGTGAGTCTGATCCACCATAATGTAAGTCTTTTGTATGAATGTCCAATACAAAACCTGAGTTAAAAACAAATTACATTCTTTTTTAACTATTTTTGTGTTTTAGTTAATTATAATTTAATGGCTAATTACTGACCTATATAGTATACATGTATTAGCGAATAAAAATATGTAATTTACGTAAATTTTCGTGTTTATGTAGCCTAAATTTACAATGACATGTATGTACACATGATTGTAATAATGTAATTATTTTTTACCATTCAAAATTCAGTGCATGCTATGCTCATAAAAATTGCATTGCAAATTAAGCGTGAGTTTTTAAATAGTAAAATCAAAATATTATTATCACAAAGCTAATTAATCACAACCGCGTCAATGTTGATAAGTGTATAGAGAGAGAGAGAGAGAGAGAGAGAGAGAGAGAGAGAGAGAGAGAGAGAAGAAACTCATTCTGCAGATAGAAAAGTAGAACACAAAATAAAACTAGCTTATAAAATAATAAATTGTTGGAAAAATAAAAAGTTACAGCAATCTAAAAAAACAAATTTGCAGAATAATAATCTCTCCTTGTATTTTTATATAATTAATAAAAATCATATATTTTTTAATACTCCTGTATTGTATACATGTTATGTTCATATAATTTACGTAAAAACAACATTATAAATGATAAGATATGTACTATTACATTATAATTACACATAATAAATTTAAAAAAATATAAATAACGGGAGCGCAACAGAGGTTACATGAAAAAGGTCATGAATGAAGTGAAGAAAACTAAAATAAATTTCAAAGTAGACAACCCTAAGAGTTTGTTTGCCAAAAAATTTAAACTTGTGCATTTTAGTATGTTGCAGCCAAGAAAATTAAATTTTTATTTTTCAATTAAAGTGGTTCTTTGCTTATAAACGATTTTAATATATATTTTTGTTAAGAACAACAACAACAATAAAAAATATACAATTTAGGTTAAACAAAATTGTATATTATGTACTGTAAGTATGGTACTTGCTATTCTTATACTGTACGTATAGTCGTATACGTTTAACGACCTATTTAAAATTTGAAAATATGGTTTGAATATTTATTTCAGTAATGTTTAAACACGTCAAATTGTTACTTCACTACACAGAGAGAAAATATTTAGTGTCCAAGACCGCTTATGTTTACTCAAAATTTGGAAAAGGAAGTGCCGGAAGAGGAAACCACGTGACGGTAAAAAAAAATCAGGCCGAGCTTGCTGCTGGCACCAACTTTTCTTCCACTTTTTCCCGACACGTGGTTTCCTCTTCCGGCACTTCATTTTCCGTTTTTTAGAGTAAACATACGCACTCCATGCGTTTGTATTAAGTTAACCAATGTAGGTAAATTAGAAAAGTGAGGTAAATATGTAATATACGAACTCTATGTGAAGGTTTTTGGGCATTATGTGGCTTTACGCTTCACTGGTAAGGGTTGGATTAGACGTAAGAGACGAGTATATATGCCCAGGATTTTCCGATGGGAGGGGTCCAGCTTATAATGAGGATGATTAAAAGGGGGGAAACACCCCCTTTACGCATGCTTTTTTACACTTGATGGGGGGGGGGGGCGGGGGGTATCAATCAATCCTGCATGCATACGCTCCTGATGCCAGCTGATGCCTGATGAGGTGATGGCTTTTTTTTTTTAAACCTTTACCGGAAAAAAAACTCTTGAAAGTAAATTGACCATGTCTGAAAAGCTTTCATACCTCACCGACGTGATTTTCGGGTTTCTTAGCCCACCAACCCTTTGTTGGATTAATCCCTTTGACTGGTGCTATCTCATTCCCGAGGATCTATTTCAACCTAAGGTTTTTCTTTTTAAAAGATTACATTTCTAATCACAACTTTGGAATTAGGCCTAGGATTTAACCCATGGATTTGCAATATCACAATTTCAGTGTTTTTTTCAGTGTTTGACATGTTGAAAATAAAATTACATTATATTCTTAGACTAAAATTATGTTTAAGATTATGTTTATATAATTTCTCAATTTTCAAACTTAATAGGAGTTTTTGCCACAGTGGATTCCATTAAAAGTTTCTGTAAAATTTTCAGGTTTGTTAAAAGCTAAATCACTTCAATTTTCTAAAATTTTCCAATGAACTTTACTTTTATTGTTTTATGAATGAAATATAGAACAATCTTTATGAGTAATAAGTTTTGTTTAAGACAAATGTACACTCTGTTGAATGTTTTATTATTACTTTCTTTCAGAACTATTTGAACTATAGCGCAAGTTTACAAATTACTCAAATTAGAGAGTACTCCAAATAAAAAATAAAATAAAAGGTTGAACAATGTACGTACTTAAAAAAGAGGGATGAAAGAATCGTTTCAAAAACGCATAGCAGTACAATTTTTGCGCAGTAATTGAAAGAGAGAGAGAGATTTCGAAAAAGAAGAAAAACAAGAAAAACTAGAAATATTATAAAAATCTGCAAAGAAAAATTATTTCTGCACGTGTTTACAATAATTAAGCTAATTATATCTCTCTATGCATATATAATCTGATTACAGTATACCTCTTCTATGTTTTTTTTTTTTTTTTTTTTTTTTTTTTTTTTTTTTTTAATATTCACCTTGCTTTTCCTTTATAATAATTTCTATTTAATAAAGGCATCAAAGTCTAGATTTAATTATGCAATATGATATGCAGAAAATTATATTCTCATTATTAAAACCATTATTTTATACTTGATATTTTAATATGAAAGCTAATTGCAGTTATTAAATTACATTTTTTTAGTTTTCACTTTATAATGTTCCGTGCTTTTTAACAAATTGTTTAAGCAGAAAATTGAAAATTTATATGATTTGGCACTATTTTTTTTTTAATTGCTTTGAAATTGCAATTATTTCATGAATACTTTAAAATATTGATTTGTTATATTCTAATTATGACATAACATACTTAAAGGAATATACCAGAGAAAAACATAAGCATTTACATCACAAAACATTTAATTGGATTTACATAAGTAACATATTAGTTTGTCTCAAAACCCAACAGTAGTCTCGTAGCAGTGATCAGAAAATTCGATTTATGCAACCCACATAACATTTTCATACTAATTTTTGAACGTTTCTGCCGTCATAAACATGAATTTTCAAGCAAATTGCATACTTTACAGTATTTTCACGCTCTCTCGTGGGGCTACATTAACATTTAGTATGGAGGCTAATACCAAAAATGTAATGTCTATTGGCTTTTCGTGAAGAAAGCACCAAAATTTCAGTGTTGGTAAAGTACATGATCTTCGTCATAAATTTAAGTGGAACCCAAAGATTGGACCCATAGGTCGACCCTGAGTGACCTTTGACCTGGAGAACAGTTTTTATTTTTTTGTGCAATAACAGTCATGTTCACAAAAAATTTGTAATAACACAAATCAAAGGTAATGCAAAGAACTACACGTGTAAAAATTTGCATTGCTCTAATTATTTAATTTACAAAATGGCGACTAATTAACTTTAATTATTGTCAAATTTTGCATATTTTTCAATATTTTTGGTTCGCAAGCGCCTATGAAAATGTGTAAACAATTATAAATCAATATAACACTTTGATATTGTCATATTAATTGATTAAAAATGCTAATTAGGCACTTTAGAAGTAAATAGGAGAGAAAACACGTGTCTTGGAAGCTGCCGCCACGGACTCCTATAATAGTCCTTATACCATTGCAGGTTATAAATTGCAAATATTTTTAATTTGTACATTTCATACCACAGTAATGAAATTTGATACACTTATACTATATACCCTAGTAGGGGTTTTGAGCACCAGAGTATATTTTTTACGCTAACCCTTTTGACCCTTAGAGACCCTTAATACTCAAAATCAAGGGTTTTTATTTTTTTGTAAACGAAATATGCAAAATGCGAGAAAATGTTAAATAACAAAGTTGTTGGGCATATTTTTTCTGTGCCCTTAATTTTTTTCAACGTGCTAGGTTGCCAAGTTTTATTGCAGTGTTGCCAAAGCTTAAAAAATATAAGTAAATTCATGGTTTTAGCCACCACGTATGGCTCAAATTCGATCTCATAGCGTAAAAAAAATACGTTTTAACATTGCATATGTTTAGTGTTACCAGTTTTGCACTCAAATTAATTTTTAAAACAGAACTAGCGCTAAACTATAGTTAGGGGTTAATTATTACGGTAAACTTGTGCTTCCCACTTGATGTGTATATGTTTCGCCATATATTCACAATACACCTATATGGGATTGCAACAAAGTTTTATGTAAAGAGCAAATAAGGACGTATATAGTAGGATTTTAGAGTATAACCTTTTCAGGGGTGCAGGGGTTGAACCCTGTTTATGAAAACACTTTGTCGTCTGAAACTATTATAAATTTACTATTATAATACTATATTAATTGTAACTAAAAAAATATCTATACTATACTGCATATACTATAATATGCTAAGGGTTGACTACCGAGGGTTACAGTACCTCAAATTATGGACCCCGGTAAACTTGTGTGAATTAAAACTCAATTACTCTAAAATCCTACTATATACGTCCTTATTTGCTCTTTACATAAAACTTTGTCGCAATCCCATATAGGTGTATTGTATTGTGTATTGTGAATATATGGCGAAACATATACACATCAAGTGGGAAGCACAAGTTTACCGTAATAATTAACCCCTAACTATAGTTCAGCGCTAGTTCTGTTATAAAAATTAATTTGAGTGCAAAACTGGTAACACTAAACATATGCAATGTTAAAACGTATTTTTTTTACGCTATGAGATCGAATTTGAGCCATACGTGGTGGCTAAAACCATGAATTTACTTATATTTTTTAAGCTTTGGCAACACTGCAATAAAACTTGGCAACCTAGCACGTTGAAAAAAAATAAGGGCACAGAAAAAAATATGCCCAACAACTTTGTTATTTAACATTTTCTCGCATTTTGCATATTTCGTTTACAAAAAAATAAAAACCCTTGATTTTGAGTATTAAGGGTCTCTAAGGGTCAAAAGGGTTAGCGTAAAAAATATACTCTGGTGCTCAAAACCCCTACTAGGGTATATAGTATAAGTGTATCAAATTTCATTACTGTGGTATGAAATGTACAAATTAAAAATATTTGCAATTTATAACCTGCAATGGTATAAGGACTATTATAGGAGTCCGTGGCGGCAGCTTCCAAGACACGTGTTTTCTCTCCTATTTACTTCTAAAGTGCCTAATTAGCATTTTTAATCAATTAATATGACAATATCAAAGTGTTATATTGATTTATAATTGTTTACACATTTTCATAGGCGCTTGCGAACCAAAAATATTGAAAAATATGCAAAATTTGACAATAATTAAAGTTAATTAGTCGCCATTTTGTAAATTAAATAATTAGAGCAATGCAAATTTTTACACGTGTAGTTCTTTGCATTACCTTTGATTTGTGTTATTACAAATTTTTTGTGAACATGACTGTTATTGCACAAAAAAATAAAAACTGTTCTCCAGGTCAAAGGTCACTCAGGGTCGACCTATGGGTCCAATCTTTGGGTTCCACTTAAATTTATGACGAAGATCATGTACTTTACCAACACTGAAATTTTGGTGCTTTCTTTACGAAAAGCCAATTGGTTTATCTTAGCCTCCATACTAATTCTGTTAAAAAATTGTTATCAGTTTTGAAGATCCCATTTCGTGTTTATTCATTAAAAAGCATAATATGTTGTTTTATGTGGTCTATGGCTTTAATATCCTTTTTCGTTTTCGTTTCCGTTTTTTTTTTTTTTTTTTTTTTTACAATTAATTACAAAAATAGGGTATTCCGTCTGTGCTATACAGTATAGATCTTTAGTTACATTCTTCTATATTTCTTTCATTTACTCTCTCTCTCTCTCTCTCTCTCTCTCTCTCTCTCTCTCTCTCTCTCTCTCTCTCTCTCTCTCTCTCTCTCTCTCTCTCTCTCTCTCTCTCTCTCTCTCTCTCTCTCTCTTTCTCTCTCTCACACACACACACACTTTCTTCTTTTTTTTTTATTATTTTATTTATTTTTAGATTTTTACGAAAGTTTTTTTTTTTTTTTTTTTTTTAACTACTGCCATTCTTATGCGCCAAACGAAGGTAAAATACGCTTATGTATATGCTTATATACGCTTACAACATAGGTGTTCTCCCATTTTTCTCTCAAAGTATATTTATTTCCAAAATTACAATAAAAATAACACAATTGGATTTAGAAAATGTGCACGAGTAATAAAAATATATATTAATAAAGCCATTCCAGAATATGAAATAAAAAAAATTATGGTACGTCCAAAAAATGCTGGTTTGCAAAATTGCTTTAAAAAAAAGTAGAGAGAAAGACAATGTTGTCGGTCAATAAAAATGTTATACACACTTAACTTTTTTTTTTTTTTTTTACTTTATAACTCATTCATATTATATTATGTACAGTATTTTTGTTATTGCATTTATAACGAAACAAAATAAATTGAATAAAAATAGAATTCTTTAAAATACCTGCTTTAAAATTTTCTCATTTAAAGTGTAATCTTCTTAATAATCAATGTTGAAATAAATCAGTCAGGGGAAAACTGCCAATACAAACAAATAAAAAAAAACTATAATCTATACTATTGTGCTCTATAAATTAACTCAAATGGAAAAATGATGCTTTATAGATTAAGGCTCTTTTGTTTATATTATTATTTATAGCAATGTTATATTACAATAAGCATTGAAGCATAGAACAATAAAAAAAAATACTGTTCACAAAAAAAAAAAAAAAAAAAAAAAAAAAAAAAACTTGAATGCAAATATAATGCTTAAATTGCCAAGGGATACGTTTTAACTAGTTTTTCCTGCGCATTTTTTACTCCTGTTTTTAATACTTATATATAGAAAAAATTGTAATTTAAAAATGTCTAAAACATCAAGGCTTTAAAAAATATATATATACGGGAATGAAATTTAACAAACCATGAAAATAAACTTGTTTTGTTTTATAAAGATTATTTAAAAAAATGTTATTAATTTTATTTATTTTTTGGCGTATAATAAATTGAAAAATTGATTTAAAAACTTTTACAAGTATACTATTTTTATGAAGTATAACTTAAATAATTTTAAAAATAGAGCTGCTGTGGTTAAAAAACTTTTTATAAAATATGTCTCAGCAGACAGATACTTTAAGATATAATTTATAATAAAATATGGTGACCTTTTAAAGGAAATTTAACATAATTTATAGCACAACGTTTTTAATTATTGTTATAAGAGCTAATATTTAAACGTGAGATATTTTTGAGAGATTTCCTTGGTTCTTAAGTTTTATTTCTAACTTTTTTTTCCTTTTTCATTTTATGGAAATGAATTTTCTCTTTTTCCCGTATATATTAATTCAGTGCGTTTTTTTTTTTTTTTTTTTTTTTTTTATATATATGGACGAATTTTGCACTATTTCTATGAATGATAAAATATATCACCACGCATCAAAAGGGTGTATCCGCATGACGTCATATTCAATGCGCCTGGAGGCTGGAGGCCATACTGGAGTAGTGAATAACATTGCTGAGCATAAAACAAACTTCGTATAAGCCAATTTTTTTTTGGAAAATCGGTTAATTTTTGTTATTGTTACATTTCTCACATACTTGAGATACTAATTCAACATATTTACAGCATCAATGCTCTCAAAAATATTCCATAGTGTTTTTAAACTGACAAAATGAGTTATTTTCCTATACCATCCATATTATTGCGTTATCCAACATGATATTGACTTTAACATGAATGCATAGACCCTATAGTGTTTACATAAAAAAATAATAGTAAACAACACATATAACAATTAATTAAATTAGTACAACAATACAATTTATATCATTGAGTACAAGCAATTTTGTCAATACACAATCTGCACTACATACAGTTTTTGGCACATACACACAGTACACTACCATTATGCAAAATTGTTTTATGTTCCTACAGTTTTTTTATATATTTACTTACAATTTCTTGTAATGCAATTGTACGATATTCCATAAAAACTCTGGCTATAAGCCAATGGAATCATACTTGTGTCTTATAATAAGAGAACTACAATAGTTCCTATAACAATGGAATGTATATTAGACAAAAAAATCATATCGATAATTTTTTTTATATATTATATTTAGGTCATACATATAGGATATGGTATCGTGAGTTTTTTTATCGATATACTAAAATAAAAATCAATTTTGTGTATTTAATATTGCAATAGTCTTTGAAGGTTATATTATTTTTCATGTGGGAATATTTTTTTAATTTGCAATATGCTTTATTAATATCTATCTAAATATATTGAAAAGTATTGATTCTTATATACATACGTATCGTATATATGCGTCAGATTTGATTGTTTGAAGTACTCTTCAATTGTTTTTCATTATATACGATATGATATTCAAAATGAAATATGTATTTTATATAAAGGAAAAAAAATCACTTCAGATTATTTTTCTTTGTACTGTACTTATGTATTCAAAGTAGATTTTTTGTATTATTTAAACATTCGCTCCAAAAGAAAAATTGTTTAGTCAAGGCATTCTATATATATATATATATATATATATATATATATATATATATATATATATATATATATATATATATATATATATATATATATATATATATATATATATATATATATAATGGAAAAAACTAAGAAAACCTCCAATTTTCAATGCAATCCTTATAGAATAAACATTATATTTGTTTGGACTGTAAACAGAATTCATAAGTCATCCTCTTTGCCATGCGATAAAACTTTTATTTGTAAATATTATTGTTTATGTTTGTTTATTGACGAAGCAGTGTACTTCTGATTAATGGTTTTATTTGAGATCACTTTGTGTAAATCACTTTGTCTCACCCCAGTTGGATTTAAATATTTGTTTTATCGTTTCTCTCTCTCTCTCTCTCTCTCTCTACCTTTTTTAATACCCAATAAAGAGTAATTATTAATTTTATACTACTTTGATTAAAAACACCACTTTTTTAATTATAGTTTTTAATTATAGCAAATATTAAACAATTCATACCGAAAATTTGTGGACATTAAATATTCAGAATTATTAAAATAATAATCACAAAAAAGGTCTATGGATATTAGCAATGTAGCAAATGCCACTTTGATGAGAAAATTTGCGTAGTTTAAGAAGACAAGTCAAAAGGTTAAAATTTCTATGGATAATTATTTAATTAATAATTATACTAATATGGGGTTAAAACAATCACAGAAAACCCTATATGTAGATGGAACGTTTGACGAGCTCGTGATAATTTCACTTGATACATTCTCATGACACAGAGATGATATTTAGAACCTATATATTACACCTGCTCTCTTCTAGGTTCATAATATCGGATAATTAATAAATATATATTTTTTAATTTTTAAATTTGCAAAAAAAAAAAAAAAAAAAAAAAAAAAAAAAAACTGTTAGTGTATTATATTTTGTGTGCAAATTGTTTGTATAAATGTAGCTAATTAATATACAAGCAAAAGGTGCTACTGTAATGCTAATTTTATTATATATAGGTGAAAATTGAAGTAATTACAAAATATTGAAGGAAAAAAAATATTAAAAATAAAAATTAATAAACCTTAAAAGTAAAACATAACAACTTCAACATAACTTTTAAAATTTCTTCATGACGAAGTGAGTTTAAACTAAAACTGAAGTTTAAAAGAACTTTTTTAATTTCTTTATAAAAATCTGAAAATAACGACTTAAAAAAAACTTTTCTATATTATAGAACTTTACAAATTTTGTTGTATAATTTAAACTTTTGAATATTGAAAATTCAGAAGAAAAAAAAATTTTGATGACAACCTACTTTTCTTCAATTTAAGTTTATTATAAGCCAAGAGGATTTGTCGTTTGCAAAATCTCAATTTATAAAAACCAAGCTCAAGTTTTATGAAGAGGAGCTTTCTACTCAACACGCGGGTTCGATTCCGAGCTGTTATACCGGGGTTTTTGACCCACGTGTGATAGTTTAAGAATGCATAAAATAGACGCATGCATGTTTTCGGTATATCAACCTCACTCTTACTGTTAGCGAAATAGTTGGCAAATTTACTACCAGGATGAAATCATGGTCGTAGCTGTTTAAACGACAGCAACCGTATAACGATTGTTATAAATTTTACAATTGAAATACAGCGTGTATATTTCTTATTAAAATAACATTGCAAATTAAGAGTAAGTTTTTAAATGATGATAACAAATATTAGACAATCACGTGTACACGACAAAAAAATGCAAGCACAATTTTAGTAATATTTATTCATAGTATCAATATCATAACTTATGCTATATTGAGTAAAAATTATGTTATAAAGCATAAAAATATGCTGTATGTGGTAAAATTATTTATGCCATTTCAAAATAGCAACGTTTATGCTATATTTTCAGAAGTTTAGCATAAATTACACATTTTTTTATCCATATAGCATGTAAGAAATTTGCAAATACTAATTGACTCAAACGTGCCTGAATCAAGCTAATAAGTAATAAAGTAATAACCAATACGCAAATATTTTATTACGAAAAAAATTGTAATTTTATTTTGATAAAAATATATATTTCGTTAAAATAGACAGTTATAGTTGCGATTCAACAAAATACTTATGTTTATGGGCCACCTAAGAATCTTATCAATTTTAAGGTCCTAAGTAAGCATATAGGAATTCTATAACGTCTGCAAGTAACCTATATGGTGATAAATTGCACCCCTAAGAACGTATAATTTTTCAAGTATATTAGGAATTCTAAGGACTTAAGGGGGTAGGTGACCGACTGATATCTCGCAAACTAGGACGGTTGCGAATAATAATATTATCACAAAGTAGAGAAGAAATGTTACTTATAAATTTAGTTATGTCAAACATGTGAAAACACGATCAAATATTTAAGTTATTACACTTTAAAGATAACATGTAAATGCGGAAATTTAAATTTGAGCGGGAAATTTTAGTCAAATTAGACACTTTTTTACAATTAAAAATATAATTAAAAAAAAATTTTGGTATTAAAAAATATATTTTAAATTTACTTGATTTTATTTGAAAATTATAGTGTTTGTTTTATTGGAATTAAATCACGTACAAAAAATTATAGGGAAAATATAGTTCTTCTTTTAGCGATTTCCGGTCCAAGTCGGTCCCCCACCGCCTTAAGGTGACTTACATACTTTGATAAATAACATTTAATAATTTTTTTGAAAAATTGAAAGCAAGAAAAATTAGTTTGAAAGACTTTTCCTCATATGGTTATAATTGATGTATTGTTACATCTTTCTTTTAAATAATTAGTATTGTAAGATATAAGATTTTATTACGTTCTATGTCTTCACAGATTAGAACAAGTCAAGTCAAAACACAACATACAAAAATTAAATAAATATATATGGCAAATTATGTACTATTTAAGATCAATAATTATATTTGACATTATTAACTGTTAAATACTCAGATACACTGTAAAACATATTTTTAGTAGGTATTTCTGTACTGATTTCTTAAATAATACATATGATTCATGGTTTTGCATCTAATATTACATTTATATAAAATTCTGAATTTATTTTCACTCCATATACATTTATTTCCAAAACTAATGCGACATTAGATGACGAAAGATTTTGCCACGTCACTTACATGGAGTATGAGTAAAAATACCGCCTCAATATTTTTGCTCTCTCTCTCTCTCTCTCTCTCTCTCTCTCTCTCTCTTCCAAGTTTATTAATACACATTACAACTATCTTCTATTTCATAATTCTAGGGTACGTCGTTACGTGATAAATTTATGAGAATTAAATGTCCTATAGTTTATAAATCGAAGATAAAAAATAGCTGTATGTGTCCATATGCCACCCGTAGTGCGTCTCTCTCTCTCTCTCTGTCTCTCTCTCTCGTATCTTTTACACCCACCCTCATTCGAGAGTTCGAGAGCAATATATATACTGAATTTTTTATGTCACCTAGTTGTCAGAATAATGGGGGTAATAGGGTTAGATATAGGTTCTATAGAAAGTACAAGAAAATAACATTAGAAGTAATTATGAACGAAAAAAAAAACTACAAAATTTATCTCTATTTGTCCAAAAAAGGGTAAATAAATTATGATCACACTTTTGAGACTATGTGACTCTATATATAAATTATGATCGAGAAGATGGTAAATTAATTATCTATCACAGGAGAAATGATCATTTTTCGTCACTTATTTCAAGATTTTAAGAGTTTTTCTAGATTGTTTTAGCAATATGCAGGACATTGCTATTTGTAGAACAGTATTATACAAACTAAAGGAGGCATTTTTGTCATTTTCAAATATATTTACTACGTTTAGTCGTTAAATAAAATAACGACTTTCACGTCATTAATTTGAGCTTGCGCTTTGACGCCATGAGTGCGAAGAAAATGGCATTCGTATTCATCATATTTCATATCATAAGTATTTAGAAGAAATGCTTTTTTATATTATTATTATTTTGCAAATAAAAAAACCTACATCGCCAATGAAGTTTTTTTTTTTTATTTTTTTTTTATTTTTTACCATTGAACTGGAGAAACCACAAATTAAGTTTATATTTCTACAAGAGAGGCCAAAAATGAGGTTTCTTTAATGCTGGATAATATAATATACTGTACACTCAAATATGGTGCTAGCGCGTCGTATCACTTAATCATTCAATCAATAGTCTCTGAACTATATCTATATGGGTAATAGCAAGTCTTAATTTTTTGTTTTTTAATTCGTATATTTCAATAACGTGTGAATTTCTACAGAATATCCACTTAATATAGCATCTACCACGAATTAAAAAGTAATATTTTAATTTACAATGAGATGGAAAGAGAGGACATGGATCGCCACTTTTATAAAGTCTGTACCAAAAATGACGTTAATCGTTATTTCGCGAGGAGAAGAAATATTACATCCGCCTCTCTCTCTCTCTCTCCCTCCCTCCCTCCCTCCCTCCCTCTCTCTCTCTCTCTCTCTCTCTCTCTCTCTCTCTCTCTCTCTCTCTCTCTCTCTCTCTCTCTCTCTCTCTCTCTCTCTCTCTCTCTCTCTCTCTCTCTCTCTCTCTTTCTTCAAAAATTATTTCTTGAATTTTTTTTATATAATATATTTACAGACATTTTTATATAATTTGAGACCTTGTAAACGAGAGACAGAGTGGGATGTTATATAAAAAGTACTGCATAACGACATATATATTGCAAATTTTTAAATCACACCACGTCATAATTTTTTTACAAAAATAAACCATAATATTATATAAAAGTTTATATTGTTATATAAGTTATAAAATATTCACGAAAATTTAAAGCTAATTTTAAGTAATACATTTCCTTCAATAAGGAAAAATTGTGCTCTTTTCTTCTCTCATTTTTATGATTGTAAATTTACTTTATCACGCAACATGGGCAATATATTATTGTGAAATATTTTAAAACTGTTATTTTTACTTTATTTTATATAAAATTTTACGTAAGAAAAAATAACAACATAAAAATGCTTAGTGCTACAAATTGAAAAATGATATAATGCTTTTATTATATTATTTATAAATGTGCTTTCTTTATCAATATACACCTCCATTAGTTATCTAGATGCAACCTAATGGACAATTATAATTAATATATACGCGAGGGGTGAAAATACTAATTCTGCTGACACATTTATATAGGTTAAAAATATAGGTGTTTAAAAAAATTGAAATCTTTTCAAAGACTTAACGTGAAAATATATTTCATTATTTAATATTAAATAAAAAAATTTAGAGTTTATATAATTTTTAATAATGGTTTGACGTCACAAAATCTTTTTTAATTACATAATTAGTCAAAAAAATATAAATGACGTCAAAGTCAAAATTATAATTAATTTTCTAACTTGTATAATAAGCGGATTTAAAACTCACTTTTTTAATTAGACGTTAATTCTACGTAATTTTTTATTAAGTTCTTTGTTTTGTAAGATAACATTTATTTTACACTGTATTTAAAATTTCAAAACATTTTAGAAAAGGGAAACGTAAATGTTTATCAAAGGTATAATCGAAGAAACAAATAGTAGAGATTTTATTACCTTTTCATGAAGAGTGCAGGCACATTTCATAGAATTTAAATATTTAGAAGAAAAAAAAAATCAAAGAATAGAAATAATATAATTATAACACTGGAGAGAGATATGCAAAACGAATTTATAATTTATAATAATTTTTTATGCATTTTTCTCTTTCTCTTTCTTTTTCATTTATTCATTTTTTTTTTTATCTTTCTTCACGGAGAGAATTTACCTGAGTTAAAATTTCTCTAGTGCGAACCAACTCAATCCTCATAAGTCATAACTGAAAGTTGAGTAAAACCAACTCAATTTTCAGTTATGATGATTCAAAAAATTGAGTTGGTCCGCACGTGAGTTATAGTTATTTCAACTCATCTATTTCCCTCCGTTTTTTTTTTTAATTTATTTTTGTTTTTTCAATGCATGATATTAAAAATTGCTCATAATTTGACAAAGTGCAATTTATAAAATAATTTGAAGTTTTTTTTTTTTTTTTTTTTTTTTTTCATCCACTGCGTAAATCTCAAATTTTCCCTCTCTGATCTAATGATACGATTATTAAAAATAAATATTTATTTTAACGACAATATTTGCTTCTCTGAAGAAACACTTCCCGATCTTTCAAGATGTATCGTTATGTTGTATATTGGTCTAGACAAATAAGCAAACGTTTTCTAATAATACACGTGCCCCATATTTTTTCAAACGTCATTTTTTTTAGCTTGTGTCTTTGATATATTTAAATATAAGTCTCATATGCAAAAAAGAAGATTTATGTTAAACGTATTATGTGGTTGGATAAGGAATATTTATAATAATATTTGTATATACAAAGTATATAATGTTCTTTTTACACGGAAACGTAATTTGCATTGTAAAATAAATTTCATTGCATGAAAATTTAATGATTTTTAATGTAGATTGCATGCAATCTGATTTATCGCACATAAAAGTTTTGCTACTTATAAACAGGATTTAATATTATAATTATTACACTGTATTATATACACACAAAAAACAACTATTTACTGCTAACGCGCAAATGCTTACAGAGTACTTATACGAAATGCTTTGATTATGCGTGAAAGCACGGGTGTATTTTCACTAAATATTCAATTTTGTAGTGACTAATATTAGAGTACATTATCTACCCATTTCTCTAGTATACTATAGGGTGTGTGCGCATGACATCATTCTGAATGCTTTTCAATGCTCTTCTTGAGCAATGAATAACATTGCTCAGCATAGGATAAACGTACTTTTTGGCTATTTTCTTTGGAAAATTAGCTTTTTTTTTTTTGTTATTATTATTTTTCTTGCATTACCGTACTTGAAAAACTAATTCAACCTGTTAACAGAATCATTGCTCTCAAAAGTATTGTGAAGTATTTTTAAACTGGCAAAATGTGTTATTTTCCCATACTAGCCCATGTTATTTAGCACTCACTTATAAATGGCGTCGACTTTAATGAAACCTCCTTATATACAAGTAGTAACTATAGATGCACTGGTAGTGCGTAAACATTCACTGATATAGAGCTAACTTTTTAAATGCTTAATCTTTAGTATCAAATTTTGGATAATAACTTTAGGTACTTAGTATTAGTAACATATTAGTATTAGTGCATTAGTATTTTTTTGTAAATGCATGGATGTTTACAGATAATGCGTGAAATGTTTCGTAAATATCGGTTTAAAAATACTATAGGCTCTCTCTCTATACTACTTCGTATTCTCTGTGTATGTATGATACAAAACAAATATGAAAAGCAGCTCTACAAATATACTTATATCGTTAATCGGGGATGTAGACATTCAACGCCAAAACATTTCTATCTCAGACCCTCATCTCAAAATGTAAAGAAATTAAGAGCAAATTAAATTCTTTAACTTGATGAAATATCTCAAGAGTAGAGATAATTGGGTTTTCAAAGTCTAATTTACCATATACATTATGATGATAAACACATAGCTTCACATAGAATTAATCTTATTTATCTCAATTAACTCAAAACTAAGTGTAAATATCTTAGATTTGCTTTGATTAATTTGCCTTTATAATCCGATATTACATCTTTTTTTGACGTTTGTTATCAAACAAGAAGATTCTAATTAAAACATTCTGTAACTGTTAACTCGTGTAAGGTTTATGAATTTGTATGGGATCAATACTTATTTCTATTGAATCACGTCGTTTTAATGCCGACAGAGAAGAGAGAGAGAGAGAGAGAGAGAGAAAGGTATTCAACTCCCACCGTTTCCTTTAACTTGTCATCTCTTTCACATGCACTGCAAATATTAATTAACCGATGTGCTTTGTATATTATACCCATGTCACTTGTGATGTATATAACTGATTATAATATGATAAGCAGAGCATGATAGCAAAAGAATCAAAGCTAATGAAGCCTATAATATATAGCATATTTACTGGAAAGAAATCAGTATTTCATTAATTATATATAACATAGAATTTCTTTAAAGCCACTATAAAAATATTTTTAAATAAATTTTCTTTTAAAATAACATTTTGTGGCGATATGACATTTGACTACCAATAAATAATGTTCTTTATGCAAAAACGTAGAAGACAGAAATGCAATACTTAAATAATGGTTTTCTATCATAAGTCACAGAAGAAGAAAATATTCAAAATGACAGTTATATAGTGTAATTATAGTTAAGGTACTGTAGCAATGAACAATTTAAAAAAAGTATTTTCAGAATGTATGCAAAAAAAAAAAAAAAAAAAAAAAACTCTGATAGGTCTTGATAGATTAATAGCAATTCAAATGAAACCTTTTGCAATTATTCTTAGAAACCAAGTAAAAAGAAAAAATTGATTTAAATTCAGTACGAAATAAAAGAGAGAGAGAGAGAAAGAGAGAGAGAGAGAGAGAGAGAGAGAGAGAGAGAGAGAGAGAGAGAGAGAGAGAGAGTTGAAGTGTGAACATGGAAAATTTATGACAAAAAAAATCTCCCAGTTTTAAGTAGAAAATGTGATTAACAGCGGTAGTAAGAATATTTCCATGTTGACTTTGTCATGTTTGGATAGTATAGCATGTAAAAGGATAATATTATTTAAATATTAACATTTACTTAATACAATACTCATGCAAGTATTGTAATTTATATAATGTAAAATGTACACGGATAAAAAAGACTATACAAATAGGAATTTATATGATAAACTTTACATAGAAAAGTTTATGCCATTGACAAAATTTAACCCCATCACCCTAAAAAAAAAGCGTTAAAAAGCTTGTACTTAGTTTTGCAATGCTTTAAAGTATTGTGGAATCATCGGTTATGACGTCACTAAACGTTGACAATCTAACGATAAAAGCGTAAATGACGTCACAAGTGTTAGAATCACAATGGAATATACTTTAAATTTGACCGTTGCACATTACAATTTTTCTATTCAGTTCCAACGCTTGTGACGTCATTAACGTTTTTATCATTAAAATTTCAACGTTTAATGACGTCATAACCGTTGATTCCACAATATTTAAAGCATTGCAAAACTTTTTACAAGCTTTTCAGCGCCTATTTTTTAGTGTGGCATGTGAAAATCCCTGAATGCATATAGTAATCACTCAAAAATAAAGTTTTATGTTCTCTTTCTAAGGTGTAAATTAAAATTGCGTCATTTTTTTTCAGTGTAGATGCTGTCTACAAACATGAGAGAAAGCAATGTACAACTCTGGCAAAAAGTTTAAGAACGGGACAGCGGCGGTCGCAGCGTTTTTCCATAAAGATAACATATTGTGGTTACGGGTTGCCTATATACAAATCGTTCTCAAACTTTTGGCCAGAGCTGTACATTGAATACAAAGAGTACGACTTAAATATTTGAATACAATTTTATATTCTTTTGATAATAGAAATTTTACTGAATTTTCTTACGTATAAGGCGATTAAAGAATAATAAATTTCTCTTGCGTAGGTATATCGGTTTATTTTATATATATATATATATATATATATATATATATATATATATATATAAATATATATATATATATATATATATATATATATATATATATATATATATATATATATATATATATATATATATATATATATATATCTTAACATTATTCATTCTCAACATCTATATAATCTTTAACCACATCCCTACTGCTATACAAATAATATAATATACTATTTACATTTTCCTTTGTAAATATAAAGAAACACTCTGCGTAGTCAAAACAAAATTTTTGTTATTTACTGATAAATCATGAGATGGGACCATACAACATGTTATATCCAGGCAGCTGATAAATTAAAAGGGGTCCAAGTTATATTCATTAAATCTGTATATCTCCATAAACTATGGAGAGAATAGGGTGGTTTCATTCATATGTTAAAGTCGACGCCATAAGTGAGCGCTAAATAACATGGGCCAGTATAGGAAAATAACTCATTTTGCCAGTTTAAAAATACTTCACATTATTTTTGAAAGCATTGATGCTGTTAACAGGTTGAATTAGTTTTTAAAGTATACAAGAAAAATAATAATAACCAAAAAAATATCTAATTTTCTAAAGAAAATAGCCAAAAACTACGTTTGTCCTATGCTGAGCAATGTTATTCATTGTTGAAAAGAGCATCGAAAAGCATTCATTAAGACGTCATGCGCACACACCCTATAGTTAATTACTTATAGTATATTACTTATTTTTCAATAATTACTACATATTTACACTGAAACATTTCATTGAAAAGTAGCATCACAATTTTTAAGAATTGTAAAATTAATAGTTATGACGTCACTATAATAAGCATTGAAAATCTAACGATAAAGTGTAAATGACGTCACAAGTGTCAAAGTGAAATAAACATCAAATTTTGTCGTTAGAAACCTGAATTTTTTTTCAACGCTTGTGACGTCTTTTTTAATTTTTTCTGTGAGAATTCCAAACACTTAGAGACGTCATAATCGTTGATCGTTTGAAGGATTGCAAACAGTGCTATTATTTTGAGTGCTATTATTTTCATAGCATGATGAAAATCAGATATTGCCGACTGTACTGTATACAACATTTTAACCCTATATAGTTTACCTGGTTTTAAAAAAATTATTGACAAGTTCAGAGACAAGAAATATGAATGTATTATGATAGTTTGTAAAAAAAGGTTTAAAATTTAAGATAAATGTTAAACATAATAATACAGTATTACAAGTGTAAAAATTTATTTCAAAACTGTTTAATAAAAAAATCAATATTTTTCAGTTACAATTTTAAAAGGTTCAATATAAATATACGAATACATTACTGACGTCATAGAGTGACATAGAACGTAATAATTAATTGGATTGTTTGATGAAATTTTATAGAGGACAAGAAAATGTAATTGACACTTTCGATATATATAATCAAGTTTTGAAAAAGGAATGACGTCATTTTTTGTTCTAATAAATGTCACAAAGAGCATTATAATTTTGTTTATTTATTTATTTATTTTTGTCAACCAAAAACAGGCTTGCGCCCAATACATTGGTGGAACACTCAGTACAAATAATCAATGAATTACAATTAAAGTAAAAATAACACACGCATATATGCACATAAATATTAAATTTGGATTATAGATTATGTATTAATAACATAATCATTGCTTTTCAACATTCCTAAAATTAAGATAGCATAATCATATTAATCATTACACATTACACATGTATTTTAATTCGTATATGTACATAAAGAGCAAAAAATGTATATATATATATAATACTAATAATGACCTGTTTTTGGTCATCAGTCTTTCTTTACTGTAAACTCTTCAAAATCTATATAATATCCTTACACTATAAATTAACAACAAGATATTTCTAATTTTATCCATTATTATTATTTGATGCCTGCTATTTCTATTTTAAAAAAGAAATAATGTAATTTTATACAATATGCAATACTAGATATTATTTGACAGTACAGATAAAAGTTATATGGCAAAAGTTTGTTGAATTAAATGTTTTGCATCCATAACTTTTATGCGTTTAAATCAATAAAAGCATGCTCTCTCTCTCTCTCTCTCTCTCTCTCTCTCTCTCTCTCTCTCTCTCTCTCTCTCTCTCTCTCTCTCCCTCTCTCCCTCTCTTTATTTCATCCCTCTATTTATCTTTATTTCAACCCTTTTTCACACTCAACACATAATGTTTTATATTTGTTCTCTGAAGCAGCTTACTCATTAATAATTCAATTTTTAATTAAAAAAAAATTCTCATAAGAACAAAACTTCTATGATATATTAATTATAATGTACATATTAATCAATATTATATACAAATGGAAGTGACATATTATTATGTTTTATCATTTTCCGTGTTGGTTTCCGTCTGTCTCAGTGTGGTTACCCCGCGTCTGAGTACGTGTATGTATAGTATGTGTAAAAAGTGCGTAATAATTACGTAGCAGTTTAATTCAAACATAGACGTTATTTATACTATAATAGTGTAAAATATTATGACTTATTCTATGACAAATAAAAAATATTATGATTAACATTGAGATAAACTTTGTAAAAGGAAAATCATTTATTGAACTTTATATATAAATAACTTTTTCAATTTAATATTTTAACATAAAGTAAAAGAAACTTTTTTTAATACTTTATTTCTTAAGCCAATGCTTGTTACAGTTGATGACGTATAACCAATCATAAGTGCGCTAGAAAAGAGTGGAATACCCTTAATTTTACATCAATTTGTCTTACTTTGCATACTTTAAGCGATTTTTGAGAAAACGCATTTAGGACGAAAATTTCAAATGATGTGTAATGGGTATAATTTTGCATTCAAATAAGCTTTGATAAAAATTGTACACCCAATAAGAAGCATTGTTTAAAGTGCTTGAGTGATCAGCGAGTTGAAAATTATAAATGCACTAAAAATTTGTACTTCGAAAGTAAATTTTCCATTATTATGACAGTAAAAAAAAGCACCTTTTTTAATAGCGCGCCTTTATCCATCATCGGGAAGTTTTATGTTGCTTTTATGTTATTTGTGATAAAAAAAAAGTTGTGTAGTTTAATAACATACTGTAGCTATAAATATGTGTGGGTAATTAGGAACTTTTTCTCGATATTCTTGCAAACTACCCATTTTAGTTCTCTAATCTCTCTCTCTCGTCTGTCCTCTCTCTCTCCTCTCTCTCTCTCTCTCTCTCTCCCTCTCTCTCTCTCTCTCTCTCCCTCTCTCTCTCTCTCTCATCTCTCTCTCTCTCCTCTCTCTCTCTCTCTCTCTCTCTCTCTCTCTCTCTCTCTCTCTCTCTCTCTCTCTCTCCTCTCTCTCTCTCTTACAAGGGATAAACTCTCCCATTTGTTTACAAAAAATAAAATATATCAAAATTTATGTGTAAATTATACTCTCTGATGCCACTATATCATTTTAAAATTAGCCAAGAAGAATTAGTGTCGTTTTTGTTATTGTATACGTATCGATTTTGCAAACTTTTTCTTTATTTCTAGTGAGAAAAATTATGTTTTTTTGAGTATTTGTCTACTGGAGGTATAAATTTTATCTGTGTGCTCCTTCTAGAAATATTAAAAAAATAAATGTAGATCAGATACGTGTAATTTTACTATAATTAAATAGCAGTGTTTTGTAACCAATTATAATAATAATAAAATATGTTATAAAAAAAATATTTAAAAAAAATTATAGCAATTATATATACTTCTCGTATATATGTATTTCAATGAGACTACAATTTTTCCCCTATACCATTGTTTTTTAGGCACCAAATTAATTAATGATTAAGGCACAAAATTTAAAGAATTAAACCTATTTCAAGTAAACTGATCTATCTAATTCTGATTCGAACTAAAAACGCAATGCTTTGCTTTTAAAATTTACTCATTTTTTTCCTTTCCATTCTTAATTTTAAATTTTTAATGTCATGAATATATTTTTTCCCCTTGGAGCACACGTAAAACATATGAATCAACGCCGCACGTTGACTAAAAAAAAAAGTCATAATTTATAACATGGAAAAAAGTTTCATGTATTAGTTTGTGCATAAAAGAGGAATATGAAGCCTGCAATTTGAAAAAGAAAGTCTTCATACTTTCTTCAATTGAATCAGCAGCTTTATTATAGCTCATATATTACTTATAATAACCTAGAAACCATGCATGAAAAATTTTATCTTGCACATTACGTGTATTAACAATTGAATATTCCGAGTATGTAACATCCATTGTTCTCTCTATATTGTTAAAGGATTTTTGATGACGCATATTTTGTTTACCTTCTTTGTACAGTAACCATGGCAACTTAGAAATTTTTTAGTTGCAAAAATGATATCAAATTTCATACTATTTTACACTGATGGATATTGATTGAAACGTGTGAATTTTTTTCTTATTTTTATCATCAAAATGTTTTTCTTCTATTTTTGTAACATCAGCATCGCACGGAGAAGAAAGAGGTTGAATTGCTTCAACTATTCTGCACAGCAAAATTACTTTTACCTCCACTCTAAAATAATAATAATAATGAAAAGTTTGTATACAGTTTTGCAATGCTAAAACTAACGGTTATGACGTCACTAAACGTTGAAATTTTAAAGATAAGAGCGTAAATGACATCATAAGCGTTAGAATCACATGAAATAAACGTCAAACTTAGCCGTTGCTATTCTACATTTTTTACATTCGGTCTCTAAACTTGTGACGTCACTAACGTTTTTATCGTTAAAATTATAGTGACTTCATAAACTTCGATTCCACAGTAAGTAAAGCATTGCAAAACTGTGTACAAGCTTTTCAACGCTTATTCTAGAGTGTTAGTTCCCATAGACATTATGTCCATGGTAGTTCCACTGTCACTACTGTCAGGTGGTTTTACGTTAGATACGTTACATCTTTGACACCATAATCCCTTTTACGGAAGTAAGCCACGATTAATCCTGTCCGATAATTTAGTTGTGAGCTATGGATGACCAGATCACACACCCAAAACATCGCACATCTCTATAGCTCCTATAACTACACCTGTAAGGCTCGGACCATCTTTAACTAACGACGGTAGCACTATTACATTATTTATATATGTTTTATTTTAAAAAATACAGAGAACAACAGTGAACGCCCATAGCAACAATATAATTATGTATGAGCCTAACTTTTGTGAATCATCTTTCTTTTTTTTTTTTTTCTTTTTTTTTTTTACTTACAAGAATGGCATAATCAAAGCTAAGAATACGAATCATTATATTATTTTTGCAAGTGCATTGTAATTAGAAATTCATTTTTTTATTCAAAGACTACAAATGAAAACAATTGATTGAATTGAATGGATAAGAAACAAATGCATTTAATTTAGTATTTGTATTTACAATTTTTATATACGGTATAGTTTAATGATATAAAAACTATATGGTGAAAAAAGAAAAACGAAATAAATAGTACATTTAATTTAGAAGTTACTAGACTGCCTAAAACAATGAAATAACCTGTACTGCGTGGGTCAGGTGTAAATTGCATTAAGAGTGGAATAGATTTTGTATTCTCAAACTTCGTGCAAATTTATAGAAAAGGTTCAAAATATTCCGGTTCGTACTAGAATTTTAATGAAGTTGCCTTTTTATAGAAACAATAAATAAATGAAACGCATTAAGTAAAATACAATAAAATTCTTTAATGCAATTAGATGTCAGAAAATGTTCAAAAAATTATCGAATTGTACTAAAGTTTAAAATTTTACGCTTTTTTCAAAATTGCCTTAAAATCTTGTAATATACCACATTATACAATAATTACATGAAAAATAATGAATAACTTCATTAACATTAAACGTATAAAATATTGCATACGCAAAATATATATTTTTGTTTTTGATGCTACATTTGAATAATATTCTTAAAGAAATGTTTAACATAGGAAAAATAATGTATAACTTTAATTATTATGTTTTCCATGTTACTGTATAATACATATTATCTTTTGATCATTGATTTAAAAGGATATCCGGCATCAGTGAATGACATTATTCTTTTAAAATTTTAATATTCATCACATAACAGTACCTATCCAAGTGTTAATTATGCAATTTTATTTATATTGATTTTTATAGCGACTTAAGTACAGAAATATATATATATAGGTTCTAGGTTGTTTGTATAAATATATATAAACAGTTGAAATTTCGTGAGGGTGACATATAATAATAATTTATTTTTATTGAGGCCACAAAAGGTACATACCCACTTACATGGTCCTCTCTGACTTTTCATTAACAATAATCACTTGTCAGAGTATTTCATAATTTCAGTTTTATACAATGCATATATTAATAAGTCTTTTCATTAAGTATAATTCAGAATATAACCTCGATACATGACCCCCCCCCCCCCCCGAAAAAAAACCACAATAATTATGCTAGCTCATTTGCAGCACAATTTGTTCAATATAGCATAATTCAATACTATTGCATATTATCTATGTTATAGAGCATAAATATTATATTGTATAGCATAATTACGTTCTTTATACTTTCTGTGTACGGATAGCGAAGGCTGCATTTATTGGCTTAATTATACTATAAAATTAAGTTATTTCTAATAAATAAATATATTATAATTTTGCTATAGCTCAATGCAACAAAATTTATGCATAACAACATAATTTATGCTACAGTGATTATACTGCATAAAATAATAGTTCAGCATAATTACTTATATGCTATTACAATAAGTAGCAACATTTGTGCTCTAAAATATACCTAGTATTTATTTTATGCAGCATAAATTATTATTATTATTATAATATATATATATTTTTTTGCTTGTACGTTGAAACTTGAATCTTAAGTACAGTATTTTACAACAGAGTAAAGAAGTTGACATTTAACTATACAATAATATTGTTGCGGAAACGTATATTATGTTGTATGTTTATACAGAACAATTACAGATACAATGCAGAACATTGTGATTTTTTTTTATCTCTTGTTCCGGACATTAAATCAAAAAAGTATACAAAAATAAGTTTAAAAAGCATATAAAATAAATAAATAAAAATAATTAATTATAGCCACTTCAGTCCCATAATAGGGTGTATGCATTCATGTTAAAGTTGACACCATGTTGGATCACTCAATAACATAGGTAGCATAGGAAAATAGCTCAAAATGGCAGTTTAAAATTACTAATTAATACTTTTTAGAGCATTGATGTTTAATATATTAGGTTAAATTAGTATCTCAAGTATGTGAGAAAAATAATAATAACAAAAAATGAATCAATTTCCCAGAATAGCCAAAAACAAAGTTTTTCCTATATGTTGAGCAATGTTATTCATTACGGTACTCCAGTATGGCGTCCAAGCGCATTAAATATGACGTCATGTGCATATACCCCATACAATACATTGAATATATCAGATAATTCAATGAAAAATCGGTAAAAAAAAAAAATAGCACAAATTGAGATTAAAATAATAAAATTGAGCCAGAATTTACGTGTTTTTTAGAGCTATTTTAAGCATAGGGGGTCCGTGGTAATAACAATACTTTTTTGAATAAAGAGACATATTTTTGCTCTTCTGAAGAGCCGCACAAAAACATTAGCGTGGTATCCTCGACTTTGCAATCTGCAAAATGTGATGAAAGCAACACACTTTCAGGGTTTGTTAGACTGATCCTAATGAACATTTCTGGAATACCATCCCAACCATCAGGTCACCCTTGCGACCTGGGGCGACCTTCAAAGGTGGCGCTTAGGCCCTTTTGCGTTTTATTTTTTCCTGGTGTTGCTTTTAGTCCAATTTGAAAATTCTTTTCAATTTTCATTTCCGCATATTATGCTTAATAACGTGAATTTTTTTCAAATTTTTAATTCAAAAAACTTACCCGGAAATCGAAATTAAAGGGAGAATGGGCATACCTGATGCACCTTTAATTAAGAATAACATAAAAACTACCGGCACTACAAAAAAATGCTTCAAGTAAAAGTTGTAGAACTCAAAATTTGCTAAATTTTGAAGTTTTTTGTTTTTAAGTAGTGCCCATAATTTTGAAAATATTTTAATTTTAGTGCCATTTTAGGGTAATTTTTAAAGCAATATAATGCATATAAATGCTACCTACAAACAATAAATGTGACTAATTTTATAGGAAATACATTGATGGGACTCAATTCGACAATTTAAACCCAAAAATGAGTACTCAAAATAAAATTTCAAAATGTCCCGGAATTTCGGGACACTTTTTTTGGGAAAATTAATTTTTTTTATTATTATTTCGAAACTTTTGAAAGTTAATAGAGGGGTTTTTATAAGTTTTTTGCGTGTCCCGGAAGTGTCCCGGAATCCAAAAATAATTGCTTTTGACCAAATACTGACTCGTATATAAATATTTATATGTACGCTATAGGGCTTTGATGTATTGTGTATATGGCTTTTTTTTTAAGTACAGTACGTAATTATTTACTATTCATAGTATATAAGAGTTAAAAAAATAATAAAGAATATGACCTTATGATGGTAATGCATTATTTGTGCATTGATATATAATTATTTTAAATATTTATATGCAGAATACTTTACTTTACATACAATATTCAGATTGTATGTGACAATTTTCACACTTCAAGGTACAGGTTATTTATTTATATATTTTTTTAAACAATTTTTCTCATCACATCCCTTATATTAGCTTTCTGTAGTTCAAATCATGTGTTCAAAGTAGTTCAAACCTTCATACATGCAAATATTATTATTATAAAAAAAAAAAAAAAAAAAAAAAAAAAAAGAACTTGCATTCAATTTGTCTATTTTTTAGTGTTATTTAAAGTTTCTTAACGTCATAATATTCATCATAATATCCATCGATTTAATAATTTTTGATTGTTAAAATTATAATATAAACTTATGCTTGTTATCAAACTATTATAATACTAATTGTGGAGGGGGAGTAAAAATAGAAAACTACTATAATATAGAATACAGTAGTAGATTTTCATTGTACTATAATTATATTATATATAAACTCAACTACACACTGAAAACATGCAAACAAGCACGTAAAAAATAAGTAATTTTAAAGATTGTATTAATAAGAAGAAAAAATCAGACAAAAAATAAATAAATATAAAAAACGCAAGCAAAGACTGTTTTACAATATATATATTTTATATATTATATATATATATATATATATATATATATATATATATATATATATATATGTGTGTGTGTGTGTGTGTGTGTGTGTGTGTGTGTGTGTGTGTGTGTGTGTGTGTGTGTGTAACACGATTGTGATAAAATAATTATTTAAATCCAGTGGCGCTGTTTTTTCTCATAATATAACATTGCGAATAAAACGTCAGTTTTTTTATTGCGGTAAAACATATTTATATAATCAAAATCATGTGTACAAGAAAAAAGCCCTAAAATATATAAGAAACGTAAAATTATATAAAATATTATAAGTTTCGAAATCTAAAAATAATGTTATTTGGCATGAGTGACTATAAGACTTTCTGTGATTTAAATAAAAAAAACTGTTCAATTTAGAATTGTATAGGACAGGGTTATTCTGTCAAATATTATATTTATAGTAAAATGTACAGTACTATATTATATTGAATTATAAATATATGTATGTGAGTGTGCATGCTTAAATGCAAAGCAGAACCATAAAACCCTAATATAAGGGATGTGATGAGAAAAATTGTTTAAAAAAATATATAAATAAATAGCCTGTACCTTGAAGTGTGAAAATTGTCACATAAAATCTGAATATTGTATGTAAAGTAAAGTATTCTGCATATAAATATTTAAAATAATTATATATCAATGCACAAATAATGCATTACCATCATAAGGTCATATTCTTTATTATTTTTTTAATTCTTATATACTATGAATAGTAAAAATAATTACGTACTGTACTTAAAAAAAAGACATATACACAATACATCAAAGCCCTATAGCGTACATATAAATATTTATATACGAGTCAGTATTTGGTCAAAAGCAATTATTTTTGGATTCCGGTACACTTCCGGGACACGCAAAAACTTATAAAAACCCCTCTATTAACTTTCAAAAGCTTCGAAATAATAATAAAAAAAATTAATTTTCCAAAAAAAAGTGTCCCGAAATTCCGGGACATTTTGAAATTTTATTTTGAGTACTCATTTTTGGGTTTAAATTGTCGAATTGAGTCCCATCAATGTATTTCCTATAAAATTAGTCACATTTATTGTTTGTAGGTAGCATTTATATCGACAAAATCAAATAGTAACCTCGTATCTTAGATTTTGATGTTTTCAAGTTTACTGTAGCACTGTAGCTCAGTAAAAAATTACAAAAAATTAACTTTTATTTTATCCTAAGGCACATGTATTGCACATTACTTCAGCTCAGTTGCAAATTTTGCCAGCTGATGGTGTCTCTGTAATTAACTAATTAGTAACAAAAAACGACTTTTTTTGTGTAATTTTGAAAACAATGATTTGAAAAGTGCATTTCCTCTGAAAGTACATGAGATAAAAATTTCAAATTCAAACAACCAATAAAGAAAATATTGATTATTCATGCCATGCATTGAATAAAAAATTGCAACCAACCCCTTTGGCAAAAAATGCAAAAAACGTAACTTTGTAACTACAAGGGTTTTAAAGCTGAAAATCACTTTAGGGGTAGAATTGTGTATTGGTAATATGAAACCATTCAAATTATTTTGTTCAGTTATTTGTGCGAGGAAATATATATTTATTTAAAAAGTATATGTACTCCGGGTTGCATTTTACAGGCTGATTGTGCTGCGGGCTGCATTTATTAGGCGCTCTCAAGAATTTTACATCATAATTTGGGGTTATTTTAAGGTTATTTCAATTAACGTATCAAATCATTTTACCAATACAAATTTATGGCTGTAAACTGATTTTCAGCTTCTAAACCCTTGTAGTTTCAAAGTTACGTTTTTTGCATATTTTGGCAAAGGGGTTGGTTGCAATTTTTTTTTGTATGCATGGCATGAATAATTAATATTTCCTTTATTGGTTGTTTGAGTTTGAAATTTTTATCTCATGTACTTTCAGAGGAAATGCACTTTTCAAATCATTGTTTTCAAAATTACACAAAAAAAGTCGTTTTTTGTTACTAATTAGTTAATTACAAAGACACCACCCGCTGGCAAAATTTGAAACTGAGCTGAAGTAATGTGCAATACATGTGCCTTAGGATAAAATAAAAGTTAATTTTTTGTAATTTTTTTCTGAGCTACAGTGCTACTGTAAACTTGAAAACATCAAAATCTAAGATACGAGGTTACTATTTGATTTTGTCGATATGCATTATATTGCTTTAAAAATTACCCTAAAATGGCACTAAAATTAAAATATTTTCAAAATTATGGGCACTACTTAAAAACAAAAAACTTCAAAATTTAGCAAATTTTGAGTTCTACAACTTTTACTTGAAGCATTTTTTTGTAGTGCCGGTAGTTTTTATGTTATTCTTAATTAAAGGTGCATCAGGTATGCCCATTCTCCCTTTAATTTCGATTTCCGGGTAAGTTTTTTGAATTAAAAATTTGAAAAAAATTCACGTTATTAAGCATAATATGCGGAAATGAAAATTGAAAAGAATTTTCAAATTGGACTAAAAGCAACACCAGGAAAAAATAAAACGCAAAAGGGCCTAAGCGCCACCTTTGAAGGTCGCCCCAGGTCGCAAGGGTGACCTGATGGTTGGGATGGTATTCCAGAAATGTTCATTAGGATCAGTCTAACATACCCTGAAAGTGTGTTGCTTTCATCACATTTTGCAGATTGGATTGGAATATATTGACGAGGAGACCCCGCTACATCGTTAAAATAACGATAGTGAAATATTTTAATAATTTTTTTGAAAAAGAGAATGAATATTAAATTTCTTCTACTAAAACTATTTGATTTGGAAACAATTCAACACCTATTTTCAAAACTATTATTTTGAAAAAATAAATTCAACTCATAAAACTATTTAAAATAATAAATTCTTTAAAATTAAAAATAAATAAAAGTATTAATTTTTCATAAGCAATGAAATTATATAAATATCCTTAACGTAAAATAAAAAAGTAGCAAAAATAAAATTCTTGTTATTATTTTGCTAGTTCGCTTGTATATAAAATGAAGATCAATGTTTATATAAACATCCTGTCAAATAAGGCTCACATTCTTATACACAAAGCAAGTTAAATAGACCTTCCTGTTATGAGAATCTAACATTGCTTGCCGGTATTCAATCGATCGTATGAAAACGTTGTATTGTCGACCTTCATTCTCTTAAAAAAAAATCGAAACAATTTTTTTCTTCTTAAATATGTATAAGGAAGTTATTTTAATTATTTTTTTTTCGTATACATAAGCACTTTTAATTTCTTTATAGAAATATTTTAGAATGTTGCTTGCTTACTTGGCACAAAAGGTTATTCTAACGTTAATTATGTTCAGTTATAGTAATTTTGTTTTTATATACCTTGATGTATATAAGGTCGCTTTTATAATGTATTACATATAGTAAAATAAACCTTATAATTGTTTATTTTGATTCTTGCATATTCAGCAATATTTTGTATATTTCAATAATAAGAATTTTTACTAACGAATTTAAACTATATGAAAAAAAGAAATGTTTTATGTCATATTATATTGACTTTTCTATAATATAAAGCTGAAATTGATATATTATTATATACAATTTTGAACCTTAATAAATAAGGACAATATGCTACTTTATCAACAAATTTTTTTTTTAATTTTTAAAATCATAAGTTAACCTTATTTTTTACCGCGTATATTTAAAATAAATAAAAAGACCTACTTACCAATTTTGGCAAGACTTGCACAAAAAATCCATAGTCCAATAATAAATGGGGTTTCAACTCTTGCAAATTCAACATTAACAACTGGATATCTTCTTACTGAATGTTGATGATCACCATGTCCACCCCCCTCTAATGAATTTTCAGTTGATGAACTTAAAACACTACTAGAAGAACTAGATATTTCATCTTCTTTTAAATAAAAACCTCTTTCATTAGCTAAATTTCTTTCATGACTTGGTAATGTTGAACCTAAATTATATTCATTTCTTTTACTTTCTTCGATAGGTAAATTAGAAGATGTACTACTTAATACTATACTAAATGATGATAAAAATATTAATAAAAATAATATAAATATTGTAAAATAACCCATTTTTTTTGTTAAAAATTAATTATTGATATTTTTTATATAATAATTGTATTTATCATTATTAATATAGGCCCTTGGTTTTAATATCACAAATAATAACACTTGCACACTTTTAAATTTTTGTTAACATTTTGTTTCACTTGTATATTATAAACTGTGACCTGAACGAAAAAGCCGACAGCTTATAACTGACTGGTTTTACTCCAAACTACAGTAAAAACGTAACTTTTTATTTTATCCCTTCCTAAAACTAAAGTCTCTCTCCTCTCTCTCTCCAATGTTTTTGCCATTACCTGTTTTAATACGCATGCGTCAAATTTCTCCATTCAATAACTTTTTTTTTCTTCTCTCTTCTCAAGTATGGTTTAAAATTTACCGCTATCTAGATTATCATTATTTTGTTATATGTAGTGACATCTAGTATAAGGATATTGTACGAGTTACTAGTTGGAACTTGCAGTATAAATTTTCTTTTTATAATATAAATAACTAAATTTAAGTGTTGATATACACTATATAAATTACTAGTTAAAATTTATTCTAAAATTTTAATTAAAAGCGTTTATCCTTTGAGAAGCAATAACGTTGAACGTATATTCTAAAAAAATTTGAGAGCTAATTAAATTACTTTAAGACACCATAAATCTTAGGAAATAATTTATATTTCATAATTGCATGGATATAAATAAAAATATTAAAAAAAACATAATATAATAATGCTATAGCTATAATTTCAGCATAGATTGTCATAACATAATCTATGCTAAACTGCATAAAAGCTTTTTGTTACATATAGCATAATTTAGTAATGCACTAAATTAATTTCACTGTACATAAATTGTTTAAACATAATTATTATAATATATATAGTTTTAGATATATAGTTATAGCAAACATAATTCAGTTTATATAATTAGATGTAATTTTGTATTGCAATTGATTGTAAGGAGATTGTAAATCGACAATTTTAAAATTTTGAATTAAACATAAAGCTGTACAGCATAATTATTACTGTTCTACTTAAGCATAATTTATTCTATGCTATAAAAGATGACATATCATAAATGTAGCATAAATTACGTATTTTTTTCTTTCCTTGTGTGATTCATTATTATTAATTTATAATTTAATTTTTGACTATATCAATTCACTAAAGAACCAGGTAAAATGCGTCATAAAATTTTTTCTGGACCAGAAATAATTTTATGACGCATTTTACCTGTCTGGTGGACGTCCTATTCTAAATTATTGCTTCAATGTGCGAGCGAGTGATTTTTATTTTACTGTATTTAATTTTATTTAGTTTTCCATTAAAAAAATTCCTAATTATAATTAAAGAAATATTCAAATTTATTCACTTTTAAAATTAAGAAAAAAATATCGTACACATTTGTTGGTATTTTTTTTTCTTTGTTACGGAGAATTTTTCATTGTGAATAATACAGTATAGTGAAAGCCGATAAGTTTATAATCGTATCAAATAGATTTGTTTCTTTATCGACTTTATAGTAAGTATGAGATTGACCCAATTTTTTTGTTAAATATATTTTTGTAATATTTTTTAGAGTCTTCTTTTATATAGTTGTACATTTAAAGAGCTTTATTAAAATTAGGAGAGCTAAACCCCACAAGCCTGCTACTGCCATCTAATTCTAATCATATCATATTTCATTTTATTTTACACATAATTTTGGTTCATATCTTTCTTACTTTTTTTTAATAAATACGTAATACAATTGAATGACGTATGGCTTGAAAAAGTTTAAATTTTATATGGTTTATTGGACAATAGTAAAAGTTCAATTACTAAAAGTCTCAATTAATTAAAGTCTCAACCCCTGAAACAACTTTGAATTTTTTTAATTTTATTTTTTTTCCAGATATTAAAAACTTGATTTGTGAAAAATAATGATGATAAATAAACAAATAACAGAATTGATGAGTCATTGATATCGTGTACATATATTTATATGCTTTATAGAAATAATTAAAAAGTATCGTGTGCCAACAATATAGTTTAATTTAAAAATACGTCATTTGTTATAAATCAAAATTGTATCTAAAATTTGACATTTTTTGCTGGAAAAAACCCGAATTCCAAAATTTTGACTAGTGTAAAAAAAGTACCTTACTTAGGATGTACAGTACAACATAATATCAAAACTGAAAAAAAAAAAATCCAACACATACTTGGTTTTATCTTGCCACAATGAAATGATCCTTGCGTGAACTAAAAATATAATAAATATGATGTATATAATATGCATCAGCAGACACAAAGTATTGTATTTCATTTTTAAATCATTTTATTTTATTATTTTGTCTTTAAAATTTTCTTTTCTTATTTTACTATTGGCATACAACTCCCATCGCGTTACAACAAAAAATCCTGTAGCATATGCAACCTGTCATACAAACATGATGAACAAATTGCCTATACATCAGGGGCTATCAGATTTCAGAGTGAACCATGATTTTCTTATGAACTAGCGTTGGGTAATTTATTTACTTATTTCCACCATATTATGCACATACATAGATAATAAAAAACATAGTAAAAGCAAGCAATAATTACAATATGTAAAAAAAAAATAAACAACTATTTGGTTGGTGGAAATGGTGCAAGAATGGCACTATTACTATAACTATACTACCACATAGTATAGATAGATTATACTATGTGACACTTGCATCCTGAAATACAGCAAAGCCACAGTCATATTGTAGCATACTAAATAGTATTTGTTCAATTAAATAATAAATTATTTAATTTAATTCTTTAAGATAAACTGTTAGGGTATTATAGAGCTATTGACAGACCTGATATCAAGTTATTGGTCTCTCTGGCGAACCTCAGATATCATACATTGATTAGAAGATGTTGGGAAACCTAAACATGATCAGAACAAAGAACTATAGCTCTGTTTGATACACACTTAATTATTATAATATTTTTAAGTGGAGGTTATCTGTGAGTGGAGAAAAATTCTCATTCGGTGTGGTGCTTGGTGAAAGGTGCTTAGATTCTTCTAACTTCCTATCCTATATAACATTAGAAGATCGTATTAGAGAAATTGCTACACTGAGGCCAAAAAATAGTTAAATGAGGGTTACTAGACATATTTTACATGTTTAAAGCTAATAATTTTCTTGAAGAAATTATACATCACCAATAAACTCATTTAGACAGTAAATGCAAATCGTCAGCTAAAGTATAAATAATATTTAAGTATACAGTTCTTAAGTATATAATAGGATAAGTAGTAGTTATTAAAGTACAGTATAAGTGTAGTATGAATATGTCTTTTTTATATAGCTGAGAACAGCTTCATTTATTTGTTTTAAAAGACATGGAACCTCTACAGTTATATTCACATTGATGCGTAAATTTGACACGCGTCGACGGATAAACAAAGGTGGAAAAGTGTAAATAAATGAAGCCATTCACATGTAATTTTCAAAAACAATGTGGACAGCTCCATTTGTTTACATTGTTCCAACTTTGTAACGCGCGTTGAAGCGCGTCAAATTTACGCGTCATGTAAATACTGACGAAATGTATTTTACCATTTACCTATAAGCATGATGGTTTATAGTCTATAAACCATTATGCTTATAGGTAAATGGTAACATACATTTCGTTTTTATAGTTATTATTATTTATTATTTAATTACAGACAATCGTATCCATTGCATATTTATTTTTATGTCATTATCATAAAAATAAATAATAATTTTTAATTTTCAATAATATATTTATCATGGGTTAATAAAACACACAATTTATTATTATAGTTAGTAAAATTCTTATGTTAAATAAGAACCATAAAATTTTTATTATTTACATTGGAAAAATCAATGTTAAAAACAGAAAGATACAGACATCTTTAAAAAAAATATATGATTATTATTCTATTTAATAATTTTTCAAAAGATATATCTAAGCAATAGTATAAAAAATATTAAATTAACAATAATTTATTGGGCTATGACACTTGGTTATTGAAATTAAAAATGCACTTTTTTTATAAAGTATCATCATAGGACTAATAAAAAAGGGGAAAATATGTATTTGGAAAATATGTTTTTTATTCTTCTTTTCTATTTTTTTTTATCATAATTTAATTTTTTTTTAAATAAACAAAATATTGATTATACAGTCACATAAAAATAATTCACACATTTTTTATATTATTTACATCTTTTATTTGTTTAAAATTAGATATGTGAATTGTATGCCCATATTTTACTCTGAAAATAGAGTTGTATAAGAAATGTTATTTATTTATACTGTTATAAGAAAATTGAATAATTACTAAATAGAAAATATAACACTAAAATTAGATATATAAAATACTTTGTTGTAATACACTTTTTTATCTTAAAATTTCGTTGTTTTTTTTTAAATATTCTTTAAAACAAAGTTTGAAACATAACTATTTTGCAAATTTATTTTATTACTTTTTTTTCAGCAAAATATCGTTACAGTTTTTATAACAATTTTACCTTTTTTATGTAATGATTAATGTTTAAAAATATTAACCCAATAGACAACTTCAAAAAATTATTGGCATGGATCATATTGAATATTGATCATTTTCTCAATTTATTTGGTTTTTCTTCTACTTTTTTCTCTGTTGTTGTTGAATCGTCCTAACGTTTAAGGTAAGGTTTTTGAAAATTGAACTGTTACCTTCAAAAGATCTAAAACACTCACAATTGCGCATTACAAAACATTAAAAAGCTTAACCCTAAAATAAAAGTATTAGGACGTAAACAAACGCCAGTCAATGAAACAACTAAAAAAAAAAAAAATCAGGTAGCCTTCAATTACGGGGTTGAGTTGGGTGTGTACTGTGTAGTGTTGAATTTTTAAAGCATAAATTAAAATGACATTTTTTTTTTGCACAGCTGAACTCCGTATTTGGAGGCTACTGCTTGTGCATTTTTTTTTCACCTTGCTCCTGTGACTAATTCTCGTTCACTTCCTATATTTTCTACATGGACAAATTTAAATGCGTTAATGATTGTTCTATCTATTTATGCATATCGACACAATTATTTATACTGTATTTTATAGCAATTATACTACATATCAAAATAGTTAAGATGTTCAGCTCAGCATTATTACTTATGTTATTCCAATCCAAAATAACCTTTTTTTTTGTGCTCAAGAATAGTAATTGTTCAATGTAGGATAAATTAAGAATAATTTATGCTGCATTTATTTCATTGTAGCATAAATGATTCTTAATTAGAACATAAATAATTATGCTGTACAACATAATATTTATGCTTTCTAAAATAGTTATTATATAAAATATAGCATGGATTATATTGTATTGAATAAATTGTGCTGCAAATGAGCTAACATAATTATTACGTATTTATTCTTGTCCGCACTCTAAAAAATGGTGCATTGCTTTAGTTACGAATACTAACTTATTTAAGATATACACTTTTAAGTTATTATGAGTAGCTAAAATAATGCATTTTAACAAATTATTAACAATAGCTATTTTAACGTAAAATAGCTTAAAAAAACTTCAAACAACTACAATTAGCTATTTTTAATAACTTGATTAAATGCATTATTTTAGCCACTTATAATAAATTAAAAGCACATTATCTTAAATTAATTAGTATTCTTAACTAAAGTATAATGCACCAATTTTTAGAGTGTGTTTATATTTGTG
This sequence comes from Ecdyonurus torrentis, assembly GCA_949318235.1. Lineage (NCBI taxonomy): Eukaryota > Metazoa > Arthropoda > Insecta > Ephemeroptera > Heptageniidae > Ecdyonurus > Ecdyonurus torrentis. The sequence goes on from OX439137.1 coordinate 10,424,118, forward strand.
TTTTTAACTATATTGTGATGTGCAAATTAATGTATTTCATAGCCATTGACGATAAAATTTAAAAAAAAAAAAAAACTTTTATCTAACATCTAAGCCCTATACTCACAGTTAAGAACAAATCAATTGACTACCTGCAATGAACGAACTTTTTAAAATAATTTGAATCATTCATAATGCATTTCTTATGTAAAAATCGTTTTCACTTACTTGCTGCAACAATTAAAAACATTTTATTGCAAGTGGTCCATTGCCATTGATATGATACAATCCAATGATTTTATGCAGTTGTCTATTGCATGACATTTTTAGAAACAATTCAACATTGTAATAGAGAGCAACAACACATGCTGTTCCTATTTTTCACGACTAAAAACATTAAATAATATTTTTTATATCTTATAATGGAATAAATGAACAACTAGAATTCATCTTAAATTACAAAACGTGTTACTAAAAATATAATAAAAATTTTTAATCGTGAAATAAAGGGGGAAAAAAAAGAGAACTACATTTGTAAAAATAAATTTAAATGAGGAAAACTGAAACAATTTTTAGGGTTTAATTTGATTTCATATTCTAAAAGAGGACATTATCCTGAATCGATTGATGTGCAAATTTCTAATTTTTTAGTTTATTAAGTATTTTAATTAATTTTTGAAAATCGAAAAATGACACCACGGATGTCTTTTCTTATGCATTATATATAGGCAAGGAAAAAATTGAAACCTGTGACGTCATTTTGCGACATTAAAAAATTAATTTAAAATATCAAATAAACTCAGAAATTAAAAATTTGCATATACATCGATTCAAAACCATGTCCTTTTTTTTAGAATATGCAATAAAATTACCCACTAATTGTTTTTGGTCTACCTCAATGATGGAATAAAATCAAAAGAAATAATATAAATTATCATACTTGCTTTTACAGAATTTAATTAAGTAAAATATTTCGTTCTGTGTCTCGCTTAAGTTTGGTGACGTAATTGGTTTGAAAGTTCAGTGACATTTTCTATAATATGCACCCTTCATTATATTAAAAAAAATTATTCTTTTACATAAATAGAAATGTTTTGTGTACTCTTATAGCTTTATTCTCAGATCAAAAATATTTTAACATATTCCAATTTTTGTATAACATTTTGCATAACAAAATTCAGTTATTGCATTTCAATATGCCAAACTTCGTGATGCAAATTGTTATATGTAATATTAGGTTATTTTAAAACACCTTAATGGATTAAAACAAAAAACAAGCTAATTTTCCGAAGCTTTCAATAAAGTTTCGTATTAATTTTTAATATAATGCAACTATCATAAGGAATTCTTTGATTTAATAACGTTAGTAAGCCAGTTCAATAAATTTTAGAATGTTCTGAACACTTATCAGTATTTTTAATCAATTTTTATAAGAATCTCAATGAAGTATACTTCCAGGTACTAAGAAATTTGTTACATTGATTTCAGGTCTATTGTTCAGTTGTTACAATTCAACCAAAAGACCGTTTAATATCACAAATTAAATTAAATAAAAAATTTACAAGTAAATATATTTTAGCTGATGGAGTTTTATTAAAACACAAATAAATATACTTTTGAGTGGTTAGCTTAAAAATTGCTTTACTGGCTCAAAAATACTGTTCCTTTCAAAAATATTATAAAAATAGCCAAAATAATTCTTGAATTTTTCTTAATTTAGAGCCTCTTGTAATATTTCTGATGATGGATGTAACTTAATTTAATAAAGGTTAAAAGCTTTTAATATTATGAAGTATTCTCATTTACTTATTATTTAAGACGTTAAATAAAGAAGACATAAAATTAAAGTAATAAAAGTCTCCCGAAACGTAAGTGATGTTTTCACAAAAGTAAAAAATATTTCAACATTATAAAAAGTACCTAAAGCATAATATGATAATATTAAAACTAACTTTTCATGCATTTTAATTGTAGTTCTTTTTTTTTTTTATTATAATATCTTACAGTTTATTAAAGGCCATTTTCATTTTATAATAAATGGTAAATAAAAGTCTCTTTCATACTATATGTACATAATAATGCAAAGAAAAATCTATTTTACTATTATTTTTGGTGTTTTCTAATATAGAGAGTAAATTAGTTTTTTCTTATTTTGTTTGCATTTCTTTTTTTTTTAATATACTTGAGTATTTTTATTGCACTTCACAGACGAAATATGTTTCAAATGAACAAGGTGTATCGTTCCATTTAAGTCCCTTGCCGTCTCTGTTCCAAAGTTCCAAACAATGTTCCTCTTCGCCGTTCTCGTAGCGGAAATTGTTAGGCTCACCTAGAGAAAAAATAAATAAAAGTTTAGTTTTAATGACCAATAAAATTATATGTATATTTTACAGAAAGAATTTAATTAAAAACACAATGTCATTTTCTTTTTTAGTTAATAAAATAGAATTAAACAACATTATTTTTTTATCTACAATGTAAAAATGCAATTAAAGCGGTTTTATGTATTAATTTTTGAAAAAACTAAATTAATGCAACGCCCAAAACTAGTTATTCAACTCGTCCAAACCCCTTTTTCTCAGATTTAGAATAAATACAAATACAATCAACGGAGCAATACAAAAATTTATGATAAAAATATATCAGTTATAAATGACATAATATTTGACATTCATTGATTCATTGATTGATTCATTGATTGATTCATTCATTCATTGATTCATTCATTGCTTCATTCATGGATTCATTCGTTCATTAATTATAAAATTTTGACCATATTTATTTGAACTTAACCAAAGTATATAGTAACAATACAAACTTTGAAGCACTTTATTTTATTTTTTCAAACCTTTCATCGACACTTACCAGCATTCCAGTTGGTGAAGGTCAAAGGTCGACCAGTTGACATCCAGAAGAAATGACCTTCTTCTCCCTGGTCAGTACCGCTAGTCCAGAAGTGTTCATGTCCGAAACCTGCACATATAAAAAGCCAAAATAAGATCACAAAATAGTAGAAAACCTCAACCTCTTTTCATCGATTTTTCAGCATTAATATGTAACTTAATATTCTAGAAAGCTTTTTAAGTTAATTAAATTCTTGTTCATATTATGCAACCACTATAACTTTTTACTTTATTGCAATATTTCAATTAATTACTTGCTTTTATCTTATAATATTATTTACTATATTAAACCACGTTTGTTTATACAATTAAAGAAGTGCACTTACATTTTGTGTTTAAATAACTAAATTTTGCTCTGATTGAAAGTTAATTACAACATTCTCAACGTTGTTTACTTTAATTTCAAAAAGCAAGTATATTGAAACTTTTATTAAAAAAAGTTGATTTTCTTTCATAATTATGTATAACTAATTAATAAAGTAATTTAATAAGGAGTCTGTTTTACATACTAAGAGAAGAGAATTTTTAAATGATTTTTTTTCATGTTTTACAAAACATAAAAAAGAAGAGATTTTTATGTAACCATTTAAACATTTCTATACTGAGGAAAACAACAATTTCCATAATATGCGCTACAAATTGTAGGGGAGAAATATTATTAAACTCTTCATAATCTTATCAGAAGAAGATTATTTATTCATGAATTTAATATTGCATAAAATTTTTTATTTAATTTTTACGACCAGTGAGAAATGTATAGTCAAGTAACCATAAGCAAATTTTGTCTTGAAAGGAATTTTGAAAAGAAAAAAAAACAATTAAAAATCCATATTAATCAGTAAACAGTATATATTTTATTTTTAATTCATATAAGAAAAAAAAAATGTCTAAGATGAGATTTTTTCACATATTCTAGTTTTGTTTTTTCACAATGTTTGAGATAGTAAAACTCACACATGGCTTATAAACATTTGAAATTTTGTTATGCAAAAAATTGGAATATGTGTAAACACATTAACATAAACTAAAAAAAGAGGAAATTAAAAAATATATTAATTATTTTCTCACCTCATATTAAATTAAATTTTATTATGCAAAAAAAAAAAAAAAAAAAAAAAAAAAAAGACTATACTTTTATATACTATACATATTCAGACTTCTTATTACTTTTATTGTTCCTGTTTCCCATACATTACCTGAATCTCTGATATGTTTCTCAAGTTGATCATTCTCTTGTTGACTTGAGATGGAAGCAAGATGCATACCGTGGTAACGACAATACTGGGCAGACTTATACCAGTTAGCCTAAGAAACAATCAACCAAAAAATATGCGTGCAGTTGTCCGCTCTCAAAACATGCAGATAGAGAGAGGTGTTACTTTAGAAAACATAAAAAAAATGTACAATTATTTCTAAAACAGATAGGAAATTTTCAAAGCTCTATCTTATTGGGGAAATAAACTAATTCTTCCGTACAACTAAAAAAAAAAAAAAAAAAAGAGAAAAAATTAAAAATTCCTTTTGAGATTTAAAAATCTATTTTTGTTCTAATGCTTTTCCGCCTAATTTTGCATGATTTTAAAGTAACTTTCACAAAAGTCATAAGATTCTTTGTAAATCCACAACAATAAACAAAAGCTTATTTATGCAGACTTCTACGCCCATTGTCAATATAACGTAATGCTATTTTTTTTTTTTCGTGACTTAATATTTACTCGGAAAATCATATCTTCGCAAATGGTTATGCGGTAACGTTGCGGTATAGATACTAAAACAATCTCAATAATTAAACAGAATTATTAATTTTTTGTTATTAATAAAATTTATCCTAAAATTTTTTTAAACAATTTTGATTTTAATTTAAAAAGTAAAGAAATTATATTTAAAAAACATAATATAACAATTTTAAAACGATATGATAATATAGCAGTAGTATGGTTACTGGTTACGTAGTTTGAATAATAAAAACAGATGTAGTTTGAATTTATGAAATTTTAAAATTCATTTCAAGTATAGTTTTTTTTTATCAATATTTTTACTTTTTTAAACTAATTGATTTCCTGTGTACTTAAAATTCACGCGCTTTTTCCCCCTTCTCGTTTTGTAGAGTTTATAAAAAAGAAAGGAAAAAAACGACATAAAAGTTGACGTTAAATATCATAATATAGTAATGTTTTATGTTTCATGTACGAGTTTATCTTATATGCGATTAAAAATCAACCACTCTTTAAAGAAAGGGGTCCAATGTTTCCAGATTTTGAGAGCATTGCTTTCAATATTCGTATCTCTTCAAAGCGTATTGTGACAGCTACTACTTTCAATGTAAAAAAAATATATAATAATAATTACGGAGAATTATTCAAACCTACGCAATTAATTTTTATTAATAGTGGCACAATAGTTTGTAGAATTATTATTTTTGTAGAAATTATTATTTATTTATTATTCTAGAAATTATTGTAGAAATTCCTCTAAATTCCATGCCCAAGTTAAAAAAATCAGATCCAAATTAATTTTATGATTATTATAGCGGAATGCCAATACTGACCACTCTCCTTTATGAGCTATATTTCTCATGTGTATTTTGTATAGTAAAATTGCATTATATAGCCTTATGGAAATACCATGTATTAACATAGAGCATTTTAGTTTCCGTATATGAATTCCACATAGCAAAAAAGTATGGGGAAAAAAAAAAAAAAAAGAAGGAAAAAAAAAAAAAAAAAAAAAAAACTGTGATATAAAATTTTGCTCTACTACCTTATGGCTATATTGAATTTCAATGGAGTTTTAAATTCATCAAGTCTTCAAATTAATACAATATAATTTCATAAGGCAATACAATAAAATCTTATGACACAATATCTGTTCATAATCTATATCCTTAACAAACTTAAACCAGTACACATAGTAAGTAACAAAAAAACAATTACTCACAACACCATATATCATAAAAAAAAATCGTGATTAACCTTGAAATTCAACAAAAAGACACCATGCATATTATTATTGTATTAAAGAGAGAGTAATAGAAAAAAAAAGAGAGCGGACATTTTTAATATCTCGTGCTACCGTATCTTATTTATTATCATGCCTATACATATATATAATTATTATTGATAAATTCTAACCTTGCGATTGTATTGTTTCCTCTAGAAGTTTATTCTCTGCCTCAGAGCTGATACTCGCTAATTCCATGCCATGGTTTCTACAAAAGCGTGCTGATTTGTACCAATTTGCCTGAGCATAAAAATTTTAAATTAATATTCTATATTACGGTATATATACATTTTTAAATAATAATTTTATTGAATTTTAATACTAAAAAATACATAAAGTTAGTTTTAATTTTTACTAGCTAAAGTTGTTATTATAATTCCGCTAAATGAACCACCGTACAATTTCTGGTTGCCTCAGATAAGGTCCTACCTTTTATACAATATCAAATGAGCAGTTATCACGGCTAAAACTTTCCTCATTTTCTTATTGATTTTGTTATAAATATCATAATTTTCATGTCCACTCTAAATATGCTGAAATATATTTTCAAAGAGTATGTTTCTATTACATGTATTTAAGCAAAATAAATATAATTATGAAATTATACTTTATATAAAACCTACACGAGAGGCACCTATTTTTAATTTGAATTATATATAAAAAGTTACTAAAATTGTTTACCAGCAACATATATTACACGGACAGAACAGACTAAATAGTTGTTTGTGTTGTTTCTATTATGCTGTACAACAACGCTACTTTTTACTAGAAAAAGAAATACAGCTTCGCTCACTCTATTTTACAACAAAGTAAACGTCTAGCAACAATAGAAGTGCAAACCTTACAGCATAATTTTTGAATTTTATTTTTTCGTATCTTGCATTTCATTACCTTTTTAAAGGTATATTTATTTAATACATTAAAATAAATATAAAGTTAATATTTATGAAACTCTCAATAATAATAATACATGGTGCCTTTTTTTATTATAAATAATTTTTAATATGATGTAATTATGATACCTTAAAGAAAATGCCGAGGTAGTATCTCTTCTCTCCAAGTTTCAATAGAGGCATCGTCCATCGGTTGAAAGAACCAGAACTTAATCCATCTTCAACACAATTGGCGCAGTCATTTCCTGTGAACAGATTGCAAATTTTTAACATAAAAAAATAGCAAAATTTTAATGTGATATAATATTTGAGTTTTTAATTTTACACGGGAAGATTTGAAAATAGGGTCTCGTGTTTCAAGGTGTTTTTATATAGTGCAGTAACTATATGTTAACAGGAATTCCACCTGACACTGTATTTGAGTCTCTTTTAACGTATTTACTGCTCTACATAATATAAACACGGTGGAACATGAAAACCTATTATATATTATTATTATTTAAATAATGAAAGTAAAGTAAAAACTAAAATTTAATAAAGTTTAAAAAAAATATATCGTAAACCCGCGATACACGTAAATTATTGAAAAGGCTTAGCATTAAGATTGAGATTGCTGACATTATTTTAGTAATTCAAGTGCACAAATATAAATTCAAATTTTCGTTATTTAATTCTCTCATCAATAATCATAATGCATACAAAATGTATCCGCTTAGTTGGAGATAGTTAAAACAAACAATATTTTACAATATATCCAAAAAAATACACTGATAATTCATTCATATACAATTATTATTTTATCAAAATTTTATTTCAGACATAATGTCTGAGTCACTTAAAAAAAATCTTTAACTGACTTGTTAGTAATGGGGTTAGGTGTAAGAGTGAGCCAGGCGTGTGACCAGACCTTAACCTCGCCCTTTCAGAAAGGTTATTTTTCCATAGTTTTTTTTTAATAATGATAATTATTTAATTTATATTAACTTAAATAATAAATTTTGTAATTAGTTTCTTATTTAGAGTATCAATAATCAATTGATCAATGTATCAGTTTTTAAGTGATAAGGCAATAATGACGAAGAAACTTTATTAAAGTTATGTGGAGCAGTGATCAGTTGATCAGTGCATCAGTTTTAAGGTGATAAAGATAAAAAAAAATACAAGAAACTTTGTTAAGGATTTGTGAGGTTTGGCACCCGTAGTATATAAAACATTGACCAGAAATGTAATGTACGTATAATTTTATGTAGAACACTTATTTAATTTATCAACGTTGCTATAAAAAAAATATAGCAATCACAGCAAGCTATTAAATTGATTTCATCTGGATTCTGCAAAAAGGTTATTCTACACCTCATTTATGTGTGTGTGTGTGTGTGAGTGTGTGTGTGTGTGTATTATATATATATATATATATATAATGTATATTAATGATCTAGACAATGAAAAAATGGTAGACTGAAAAAACATAATGGTTTACAAAACTCACATTAAGCGGGGTTAATATATTAGTACTGTACTGAAAGAAACATTATTATACGAGTAGTTGACGTAATATAGGAGAATATTTTTTAAGGGTTACGTCACCTTATCTTTGTAATCATTTGAATATCCAAATGAGACTGCAATACTAACAGTAAGTTGTGTATAACATTATGTTTTTACTATTGTTCAACTTATTAAAACCAGTTGAGTACTTATTTCTTAACTTTTCTCATAAATAAACTTTCAAAAACCTGATGATGAGTTATCAATAAAAATTAAGAGACAATAACACATAATTAACATAATTGAAATAATTAATTTTCTTATTGTTAAATCAAGCATATACTTAGTCATCATAGTTTTATTCCCCCCACGCGCCTGAAGGCGTATGCAACTTAACGTACATTTAAGCTCAAATGTTTGCCTAATCATTAAGGAGATCATAACTTTCAAATGTCACCTTAACTTTGCTTTCGTTTGAAGAATGTTAAAGGCGGACATGAATCATCATATATATTGTAAGTTGATCTTATTTGGCTCCACGCCTAATTGTGCAACTTCAATATTCATATTCAACCAAGTATTACTAGGTATATCGGTTGAAAATATTGAAGCTTATAATATTTAGTCATAATTTTTAATTAAGTTTTATACTTATAAGGAAGGATAACTCTTACTTTTATTTTTGATAAAATTAAATCAATATCAATAAATTTCGTAAGATTTCTTCACATTAAAGGAATAGACCAGAGAAAAAGACAAGTATTTATATCACAAAACACTTGATGGGATTTACGTAAATAACATTAGTTTGACTCAAAACCCAACAGTAGCCCCGTAGCAGTGATCAGAAAATTCAATTTATGCAGCCCGCACAACATTTTAATACTAATTTTTGCATGTTTCTGACGTCATAAACATGACATTTCACGCAAATTGCATACTTTACAGTTTTTTCACGCTCTCTCGTGAGGCTACATTAACATTCTGGTAAAAATTGTCATCCTTTTTGAAGATCCTATTTCATGTTTATTCATTAAAAAGCACATGTTGTTTTATGTGGTCTATGGCCTTAAGCAAAATAAAAAGTGCAAAGTAAATATGTGATGCTTTATTTTATATTTAGAAGACAATTTATTAATACGTAGTTACTATATATTGTGAGCAATTCTAAAAACAAAAAAAATTTAAGAAAAATAACATTTTCTTATTAAATTATTTGCCTTATTATTTATTTATTCCCTTCTCTCTCTCTCTCTCTCTCTCTCTCTCTCTCTCTCTCTCTCTCTCTCTCTCTCTCTCGCACACAGTATAAAAACAAAATCAATCCATTATAAAGATTAAAATAAAAAGATGTAAGAATATCCAATTAAAAAAATCCAGGTAATAAGAATTTAATAAAAAAAAAAAAAAAACGTCAAACAAGATAATGTTTGCCAGATTTCACTTACTACAAAAATTATTATTATTTATAATCTATCATTTTTCTGTCTTTATTAAATTGAACCATACATACAAGATGAAGATTTATCTTGACTTTCTTACTTATATTATATTTTCTAAGAAAAATATGGTCATAACATGAACCTGCTGTTGAGGATATTATTATTTAATTTATGTAGTTTTTTGTATGAAAAATATTCTCGAATAAGTAGTCTTCCTACATTAAAAAAATGTCACTGATGTAGGCTTGACAAAAAAAAAAAAAAAAAAAAAAAGTGGTTTTATAGATAATCTCAGTTTGAAAATATCTGCACTTGATTTTGATACAACATGTGTGTACTTTCTCTTCCTTACTTAACCTTGTAACACGGTGAAGTGTAACTTGATTACGTTACACTGAAAAATAATATTCAGTGTCAATACATATTTAGTGACCAATGCAATCGGAGAACCAATGTAATGACTTTCGGACAACGTTAAAGTGCATGTACTGTGATAATTTATTTTACGATTCTAAAATTTGTACTTAATTTTTCATTATTGTTATTATATATAAAAAAAATTCGAGCTAAATTTGAATGGTAAAATATATTATCACAATCGTGTACACTATATAGGTTGTATGCATTCATGTTAAAGTCGACGTCATACACGTGAGCACTAAATAACATGGACCAGTAGGGAAAAATGTCTCATTTCGCCAGTTTAAACTTAGAAATATGTTTTGAGAGCTTTGATGCTATAGGTTGAATTAGTTTCTCAAGTATGCGACAAAAATCATAATAAAAACAACAGATTTCTCAAAGAATTGTCAAAAAAGAAGTTTTTCCTATGCTGAACAATGTTGTACATTGCTCCAGTATGGCTTCAAAGCGCATTCAGTATGACGTCATACACCCTTATTACCTGTAGTTAACTTTTTATATTAAAGATTCCCCTTGTACTCGTAAAGTAGCATTCTGTTAAATTGTTTGATTGAATTGTCACTACTTATGTATTTTTTCAGTGTATATATATGCAAAGATAATGATCGATATTTAGATTTTCTGAAATATTGTGTATGTAGTTGATTTTTGTGTAGGTTGATAATAGAAAATTATGACACGTTTTAAAGAAATATAGTGAGATGGCCTTCAATTTTAATAATATTTGTGAATTTGTGTACGTGTTTTACTTCTAGTGTTCTTTTCCCAATCCATTTATTTTAAGTATTTTTTTTTTTTCAAGTTTTTTATTTCCATCTGAACTCCGCACACATATATTTCCCATAAGCAACTGATACAGCACTGGTACAGCACTGATTGTTACTAAAAGTTCACTGTGTATTTAATGAATACTGAGGATAAAATTTCACAAGTCAAAACTTCAATACTACAAAACTGATAATCTGCTCCAATTTTTGTATCCACACTCATGTGATGTAGAACCAGCATTAGAGGACACATCCGGTTAACACCACTTTCTATATAGTTTTAGATAGACTGTATAATTCATAAAATATTTTAAGTAAAAGCTTTTATATTTTGTTGAAGCTCCCTATATCCCTTAAAGTTTAAATCTTCTAATTTTTTATGTAATTCAAAAGTCAATGGTGGTCAAAACTAAAAATTTCAGTTTTTGTCAAACATAGTTACATTTGTTGTATAAATATTTATGTTTTATTATATTCATTAATTTTAAACATTTAGAAACTTTTGCATTATCACGATGTAATCCAAATTTCTATGCTTTAATTTAGTCTACTTTAAAATTCAAGGTTTCAGTATAAATGCTATAAAATTCTTTCAGGCAAATTTAACAAGCATAAAATGACTTAATTTTCATGTTAAATTAAAAATTTTAACACATTCTTGACGAGAATCCTTGAATGAACAATTGTCAAATTCTATTAATTGGAATTGAAACTGAATTTAATTACATAGTAATGGCAATTCAAGGCTGTTTTATTTGTAATAGTATTTTGTGTTTAAATTCGTTTATAATTCTGTTTATAAATAGTATAATAGTAAATAATAGTAATAATAGTGTTTATAATAGTAAATAAGAATATTTTTAAATTTGAATTTTTGTAATGAACTTGAGTTATAATATAGTTTAATAAATATAGAATATGTAGCTGTTCGTAAACCTCGTTTCTGTAACTAAAATGACGATCGACTATGGTTATTCAAACGTAGTGCGCATTTTTTGATGGAAGAAAACAAGGTTTACGAACAACACTACTTATAGCTTACAAAATACAAAGATGTTCAAAAAGGTATTCACCCGCGAATTTATAATTGTTTTGATAGCATAATATTCTTATAATGCCTTATAGTAAAAAGTATAATTTGTAAAATTGGATTAAGGAAATATATTTCTAGATATTGTGGTAACCAATATTGTGGTAAATAATAACCAGTCCAACCGACGCTTGTTGTACGTAACTATTTTTGTTACTATTATGATGAACTCTCTGGGGTCAATAAGTTTCTTATTTCATGAAATTTAAGGGCAAGTCCTCATTATAAAATAATAATGAGCAATATTATTTAATATTGCTTCTTATGATACTAACATTTTAAGCCCCTGAATTTTTTATTATGTCATTTTTACAGATTTGGTTTCTTCTTAAGACTAATGTAGCACTGCAAAAAAAAAAAAAAAAAAAAAAACTGACGTTTTTAATTTTATTATTATTATTTTACAACTTGATCCCAATTTTTGACTACTCTCTGATCAACAGCAATTAATTGTTTCTTTATCATCCCTCGCATTAATATTTAAAGTTAACTGTAAATTTCTCTCAAAATTCTCATTAACAAACGTATACTAAAAGATTAAAAAAATAATACCAATACATGAAAATAAAATACCAATTTTCTGCACTTGAAAGTAGTATGTACAGTATAAGTATAAATGAAATTTAATATCATTTGATAATAATTGTGAGAAAACCTGCAAGCAATACAATATTTAAAAAAGGGAAATTTTTTTTCTGTCAAATATTTTACTTTTGCATAAAATTAAGTTCTTGCTAATAAAAATCTCCAGTTTAAATGACATGTAAAAAAAAAAAAATTGTAAATTAGAGAGTAAACTGGATTTTTGTTTTTTTTTTTTACTTGAAATTTTATGAATACCGCATGAAAGATCTAGATTATTTTTCTGCTGTCTTTCATATATATATATAGTGTCGACGTACTGTATGTACAGTAAAATTTTATTAGTCATTATGTAACTTAAAATATTATATTTAAAGGGTTATAAACCTGAAATATAAAAAATATATAAATACATTTTTATAGGAAGTTTAATAGTTGCTTGTTAAATTTGGTATTGTAATTTAAATGTCATTGAATGTACTGTACGTGCAAATTTTTTTAAAAGAAAATTTCTGTATAGTATAGTAGATTAAGTTATTTAAATAGTTCATTTCCTTAATGATCAAAGCTTAATTTCTTGTCATTTTTACCTACAATTTAGCAGAGAATAATCTTGTTTTAATTTTTAAGACATAAAACTGTATAGTTTTTTTTTCTTGCATTGAATGTTATGTCATGAAATTATTTGTTCATTTTTTTTAAACATGGTTTTATAGTAAAATGCTAACTAGATGTAAAGTGCAGTTCACACTGTGTGATATATATTTATTCTGACTTAATAATTGTTTGGCAAAAAATATATATATATATATATAAGCATGCTAAAAACCTTATACATATAATGCAACCTAAAGTTTCAATTTAATGCTTTTATTTGATTTACCATTATTTTGGCTTAAAATATTTCAGAGAGTGAACTGGCCTTAAAGAACTGTTTAGATGGTACTATATTTTAAAATTATGAATATTTTTTTTAATATATATTGATTAAAAAACTTTCATTTATATTTTTTATAGTCGATCATATAATTTCGCTGATGTAATAAAATTTTAATAAGCAATGTTAAAGGATACGTCAAAGTGGTTGTTTTTTCTTTTCCAAGGAATTTAAAAAATAGCTAATGAAGATTATCGGTGAATTGCAAGTGAAAAGTATAGGGTCCCCTATTTCCTATCCTTTAGCGTTGCGAAGCTATACTTTTGAGTAAATTACTGCACCAAGACCATAAGTAATTAAATGAGGTACACTGTATGAGTATTGAAACACTTCTGAAACTTTGAGAATTTTGTATCACCGATAACCTCCATTATAACATTAAGGTTATAAATCAATAACAATTAACGTATAAATTGTATTTAAAATACTTGTATCTCTAAAATTCAGAGACGATGACCTTAACTTCTTTTTATGCCATTTGAAAGTCAATGGTAACAACTATACATACGAAAAAAAAATTGAAGTTTCAGGTCTCGTGATCATCAGCAGACAAGAAGACGAGGCAAAAATATCAGAAAAAAAAAAGACATATAGATAAAATTTTTGTATTGTAAATCATCCCTTAGAGGTTCATCATCTTACAGGTTTTATCTACCAGTGTGCAAAACATGAGCTTTTTCTGCCAAAGTAAATTCTATAGTAAAATCATCGTAATAGCTCATTGTAAGTTTACGGTAAAGGTAGAAAGATGATTTTCAGCTAACTTGTAAGTAATAATTGTGTGAAGTAAATCTTAATTATGCATCAAAATACTCCTCTCTCTCTCTCTCTCTCTCTCTCTCTCTCTCTCTCTCTCTCTCTCTCTCTCTCTCTCTCTCTCTCTCTCTCTCTCTCTCTCTCTCTCTCTCTCTCTCTCTCTCTCTCTCTTTCTCTTTCTCCAATAACATTTTAAACAAGTTAATAGCTTGCAAAATAAATATAATGCTATATCTAAATCCATTACTTTAAAACCAAAACATCTTGATTTATATAAAAGTAACACCTATATAATGACCTCGAACTATTACTATACTACATTACCATAAATTATTTACTTACTCTATAAACACGTAATATACTGTTTTTATAAATATACTTACTTTATTTCTTATACAACTTGATTCAAATTGACAAAACCACACCTATAAGATTTTTTTTTAATTTAAAGTAAAGGGTTACGCCTCTTCTTATACGTATATACCATCGTGAAAGTCGTTTTAAATCTACTGGATCATTTTTACGACACTTTTTTATATATATATTTTTTATTGTAACAATGAAAAAGATTGAAAGTATTGTTTATATAGGAGTGTCAAGAAGTACCTGTCTTATATCGTAGGTTTTATTTTTTTATACTGTACTTATGGTGTAATGTGTAATTGTAGGTGGAGAACGGTACTCTACATTGAAAATAAAAGTACTGAAAGAAAAAATTGCATAAAAAAATTGTGCAACTACAAAAATTTAACAATAATTTTTAAACAAACTTGTAAAAGTGGTTTCATTGTAAAAATAAATTCAGAACCTAGCACTACTATAACAAAGTGCTTTTAGTGTGTGCTCTTGATTTAAAAATGCTTTCTTATGGGGAAATGAAGTATCTGTAATTCAAGTTAGATTTTTTTTCTAGATGCTAATTTTATTCCGTATCTTACTGAGCTTATTTATTGTTTTACCATAAATTCCAGCCTATTTTTTTGGATGTATTTCATAAAAATTGAGTCGTTCTTTTGTAAACGATTGCAAATTGATTGCGTTTTTAAACGCACTAATTTTTTACCATGCTAAAAAAAGACTTCAGTTAAATTTATAGCATTTTTATATTATTTAATATATGACTAAAATCTTCACGTTGCTTTTAAGGTTTAATAAAATTAAAATAAAACTCTCTCTCTCTCTCTCTCATAAAACAATCACTTAACACCATTAATGATGAAACCATACATACGTATTTAAAAACAAAAAAACAATGAAAGTTCATACATACATAATAATAAATAACAAAAGAAGGTGTTAACTTAAAAGTTAAGTAATTCTATGTTTATGCATGCGTAAAGTATTTGGATATGCTTCGTTGATATTTAATATAATAATTATATATTACATTGTAAATATATTGGAATTTTAAAAGAAAAAAAAATTGTTATTTATAAAGATTTTAATAAATGATAAAAAAATATGTAAATAACTATGCCATTGCAATGAGTAACAAGGCTGTGATTGAAATAAAAAATGGTTGTTAATGGTGTAATTCAATGTTGAACGAGTTTGTGTTTATGGCAAACACGTGTATGTACGTGTGGATATTAAAATGTTTTTTCCATGACTTGTAAGATTCAGTTAGGAATCATTCAGATAACTTGGTATATACAATGTTGCAGTCATATTGTACTCATATGGAGATATTACATGGACTTAACTGTGCTTGCATAGATGTGACAATAGATTGTTGAAA
Organism: Ecdyonurus torrentis; assembly: GCA_949318235.1. NCBI lineage: Eukaryota > Metazoa > Arthropoda > Insecta > Ephemeroptera > Heptageniidae > Ecdyonurus > Ecdyonurus torrentis. Next base: position 10,440,116 of record OX439137.1, read on the forward strand.
ATAATCTAATTTCTAACCGGAATCAATGATTTTAATGTTTTAAACGAAAAATTAAAAATATATTTTTATTTGATAGGAAATTTTATATTTTTCACAAATTTTATAGCGCTGGCCGCGCGTCTAAATGGGGAAAAAGCCATTTTCATGAACCGCGCGAGTGGTGAATATACACCTTTCACGGCCACCGCGAGTGGCGAATGTCATGTGCTGTGAGCATAGCTTATTCGCCACTCGCGACGGCCGTGAAAGGTGTATATTCACCACTCGCGCGGTTCATGAAAATTGCTTTTTCCCCATTTAGACGCGCGGCCAGCGATAGGTATTAATCGTCACATTTTGTAAGAATTAAAAAAAAAAAGGCCCTAAAGTAAATCCATAGCAAGTTTAGTTTAATTTTAATTCTTTCTTTTCATTATTAGCTACAGAATATTTTATATTAAATATAAATGGTTTGCAATTAAAATAAAACCCCATTTGTGCATTTTTTTTATGTGTTTTGATATTTTGATTATCATATTCCTTAACGGATGTAATGTAATGACTGTAATGAGTTAATGAGCATACTATTACATGAATCAATGCGATTAAAAAAAATAACAAAATTTAACTCAACGTATTGTTTCATATATATAATGGTATTTCCATAAGAAAATAGAGTAAAATGTTGTATCACAATGTCTGTATAATAAAAGCCAAGAATTAGCATTTCTTATTAATACAAACTGCAGCATTGTAGTCTGACTAATATGATTAGAAAAATAAATTAAAACGAGCCTGAGTATCAAAATGAAGACACTTTTTATGGCAAAGACGCAAGAAATAAACGAATTATCAGAAAACTGCAGGCCCTCATATTGCTTTTTAAAGCGAGTTCAAATTGTAAGAAATTCACCTATGTTGACATCCAATTTAATATTGAACAATATTTCATAAAATATTTTTGCAATATTAAATTTGTATTTCAACATAGTTTCTTTAGTACTGTAAAAATAAATTTCAGTATATTTTTTTAAAATTTTTTTTTATCATAAAACATATAAAATAGTATATTACTGTTCATTTGAATTTCACAGTTTTTATCTATAGTAGCTTTCTTAAAAGTCGTTGAAAGTTTGGTCCCACGCTAAAGGATACGAAAAAGGGTTCCCCACAGCTTCTCAGTATGCAATACGTCACCACCGGTAACTCGCATTCCACAGGAAATTCACGCTATTTAGAAAAGTCAAAATAATGTTTGAAAAGTTAGTAGAACTAACGGAAAATATTATTACAAAAAAAAAAAAAAAAAAAAAAAAAAATAGATATTTGAAATAAATAGAACACAGTTTTAATATACATAAATGAATATTGTAACATAACACTATTAAAATACTGATATCAATCACAAACTTAAAAAACAACACTATAGTAATCAAATTTAATAGCTGCTGTAATTTATTTAAAAAAAACTGTTAAACACACTTACATAATAATAATTGATAAGAATCTTACATATAGAAAATAATTACTTTATAGAAAAAAAGATCAGAAATAATTATTATAAAAAATATATCGAAATAAATTTGATTGAAAGCGAGGGGAATATAATAACGGGATGTACTAATTTCAAAATTATTAAACGTTGTTATTTCTTCTTAGAATTATTTATATATTTTTCTATTATTTGATTCTTATTGATGATAATAATATTATAATATTATTATGACCTATTAAAAAGTAGTGAAATTTGCAATTTATATAAGATACGATCCAATGGTATTTAATTTACATTTTCATAATGTAAATGTTATGAAAGAAGTTTTCTTCTGTTGTTTCAATGAATGCGGGAGGTACCCACCCAATAATTGATTTATAACAACTGTAAATAATTTGTTTAAGTAAGGGGTCAAAAGTTAAAGATTGATCATACGTTATTACCAAATTTGTTTATATAATTATAAATATTATTCCATCACCTACCCCTGATAAAAATTTCATGGTACATCAAACACCCTAATCTGAATTACCCTGAGCCATATGGGTGTAAAATTTTATACTCTTTCATAATTCTACATGTTGTTCATAATTTGTACATTTCTGGTTTTCAATTGAACTGAAGTAGCAATAAATTAGCTACTATTGGCGTTTTTTTTTCTTTCTTACAATATTATTGATATTATCCTGAAAATTGACTCATGAATGATTTATTTATCAGCTGATAGGTAATGCTGACCCCTTCCCCTTAATAATTGTAAATAATTATACAATATTTCAATAGACAAGGTTATGGTTTTTATAAATACATTTATTAATGTGATAATGAATTATTATTATAATATACTATATTATTTTCTTATTTCTCATTGTCAGTGATCAATAAAATTAAGCATATTTATTTATTTAAACAGTTTAAATGGGAATAATTAATTATACATCTCTCTCCATAAAAATAATTGTTTATAAGCATCATATTACAATCAAAATGAAATATTAATTACTGATGCGCAAAAACAAACAAACAAAAAACAGAAACATGCAGAAAAACGGTAGGGGACCTTAATTGTCTATCCTTTAGCATTACGTGACCATCTTTTAAACGATTTTTGAACAAATTTACATTTTTTTTAATTGTTCTTGACTTTTGTTGATAATTTCACAGCAATGTCTGTATTTTTATGTTGTAAATAATTTCTTACAAGACCAATACTTATTGATATAACCTGTTACTATTTCTGCCTGGGTCAATAAAGAAATCTTATATCTTAAGAATGAAATATAAATGACACACAGTCACACTGATTCAAGCTATTGTAAAGAAAAACCTTTATAAAAATTTTCACCGATAAAAATATGCAAATCACCATACAGTTTATCATAATCAAGAATAAAGTATACTTTTGCAATCACAAATAATATTAAAATATATTTAAAGATTAATTTGCATAACAAGGGGCTATATAAAATTGACAAGAGACATCAATATAAAGTTACAATTACATACGCTGGTATGTGAACTACATTCTTATTTTATATATATGTATGCGTGTAAGTTTATAATTTGCACACCTGTCAATCAACTGACCATATTTTGATCTGAAATTTTTATTATTATTACCACAGTCTACTATACTTATCCCAAGGCTATTGTGAAATTTATAATATAAATATATATAGGATTGGTTCAACCATAATTATTGGATAATTTAACTGTGATTTAAAGTAAGTATAAGCAACTTGTGTGATGGAATGAGAGAGAAAAATCATGTATTTTTAGACTTTTTAAGAAATTGCAAGAGAGGGGAGATTATAGCCCAATATTTCTTAAATTTGCTCGTCTTTTGTGACCCAACTTTTATATATGTCATTTGAATAACTGTGACAGCTACCTCTGATAAAATTTTAGGGAGATTTAAAATTGGAAAAAAATTGTTAATATTGATATTAACCTATAGGCCTAAATTTTTAAATCTCCACATTTTTTTTTTGCCTATGGTGATCATTGCCAAAAAACAAAAACAAAAAAGTTAATAATCTATCAGATTTTAAATCAGCTTGTTGCCATTATGGACCCTTTCCGTTACTTTATTATTAATATAAGGTCCAATTCACTGATATGGTGATATGTATACTGAATCATCATTCTTTATATCCACTTCAAATTTTTTTTTTTTTTTTATCCACGAACAAATTTTTATAGATTTTTTTTTTAAACTTCGTCATTAATTTTGCATTACAAATCTCAATAAAGAGATTAATCGATTTATATAAGTAATGCATAGTAAAAAGAAAAGTTAGCATTTTTTTTTCTGTTTTATAAATATAATATTTAGTTTTTCATATTTCATATAGTATACAGATATAAAACTGTATAACCGAATACTAACAGTTGCTTATTTGAAGGTAAAATATAACGTATATAAAATCACCCGATCCGACCCTAAATATTGTAATAATATTTCCTGATTCCGATCTTTAGAAATATTTAGCAATATTAATAATTATGACATACATTAATGCTATGTATTACATTTTGGTACATACATACAATAATTTTTATAGAGGTTTATAATATAAATTATCAATATTAAATGATCTGTAAGTGAATGTAATTATAAATATCAATAATCCATTGAAACATGATTGACATTATATATTTAATATAACAATTAAATTAAAAATTTAACAACAATTTAATTTATAATATATTATTATTATTACATAATAATAAAATCTAATAACTATTTATGAATATTCTTGTTAAAGGTAATTAATGTATCAATATTTTATATACTTATTGATCTTATCTTTGAAGCATAATTATTATTCATATATTTTAATTTATAAAATAAATGGTTGTACTTTTTTTTTTTTTTTTTTCAGTATGGGAGTTTTCTTTGAAATTCTTGCAACTAAAAAGTTATACATTTGTATCAGTAAATAAAAGTTAAAGTAAATTTACAAAGTTCGTATTTAAATTTAGTGTCATAATTTTTTTCCGTAAAAGAAATGAATAAAAAAAGTCACATAAAGACTAGAAATTTAATGTATGCAACATTAAAATCATGCCAAATTAGATTGGGGAAACTTAAGATCAAATCTACTCCTTCTTTAAATTTTGTTAAATGTTGTTGAACTTGTTCTTTATTACTAGCATGTAGAATTTGCTAATTCAGAATTTTGAAATTTGCCAATTCTATAATAATTTGTAGTAAATTTTGACAATGAAGAAGACTACAAAAAAAAAAAAAGGTGGGTGATTTTATTTCATATTCTATAAAGAAGGACATATACAGTAGCTAGTGATTGATGAATTTTTAATTTTTTAGTTCATTAAGTATTTTTTAATTGATTTTTGAAACAATGGCATCACAGACGACAACATATTATGCATGTGGGCATAGGAAAAGTTGCTGCCCGTGACGTCATTTTGCGACTTTCAAATATGAATTCAAATAGTCAATTAACCCAAGAATTAGAAATTTGCAAATATATCGATTCAGGACAATGTCTGCTTTACAAAATATACAATAAAACTACCCCCTATAAATTTTTAGTTTTTTTCATTGCTTTGAAAAAGTATGATTATGCTTGAGTGATTAAAATTGATATAACTATACAATACATCCAAAATACAGTTAAAATACCCGAAAAAGTATTATTAGAACGTATCTAAAAAAGAATTTATCAATTAAAAAATTAATCTTTCTCAAATTCGTGGATAAAAATAGTTATTCACTAGTTCATTTTTAGCAACGTGTGTTCATTTCAATTTAAACTATACTGCATAATAACTATGATACATTACATAAATATTAACTTGTAATATAGGGAGTTTCAATTAAGAAACATTTATGCTATAATGACATAAATGCAGCATAAATTACGTAAAATATCTTCTTTTTTTTTCATATTAAAGGAATAGACCAGTAAAAAACATAGGTATTTATATCACAAAACACTTGATGGGACTTATATAAATAACTTTAGTTTGTCTCAAAACCCAACAGTAGCCCCGTAGCAGTGATTAAAAAATTCAATTTATGCAAACCGCACAACATTTTCATACTAATTTTTGCATGTTTCTGACGTCATAAACATGAATTTTCACGCAAATTGCAAACTTTACAGTATTACACGTTCTCTCGTGGGGCTACATTAACATTCTGGTAAAAATTGTCATCAGTTTTGTAGATCTCATTTCGTGTTTATTCATTAAGAAGCACGTGTTGTTTTATGTGGTCTATGGCTTTAATATTACTTTAACATATTATCTTGTTTTGTATATATGATAATGTGTATAACAAGAAAGGACTATTTTTTTGTCTAAAACTGTACATAAAATTGCGATAATAAAACTTTGAGAAAGTGTCGAGTCGAGACATATTGCCTAAGGGACCTGCATTTTACCTTACAGGTTAATTTTACCCTGAGGAGGAAATGAATTTTAAATTAAATCACGACATATAAAAATAACGTATAATATGCAATTTTTGATACCTTTTTGTTTGAAATTGAATAATAGAGGATGTACTTATTATATAATATTATCTTTGAAGAAAAAAAAAGTGCAATTTAATATTACATGGAAGCGATGAGCTTTTTTTTCTTCTTCTATTAATTGAGTCGTCAAATAGACAATTTTAAATTTTTATGGTTATAAATATGTATTTTTATTATTATACAATAGTAAAAAAAAACATAAAAAAACCTACTACTTTCTGTTTTCTTTCATATAAAATTGTGACAGTGAAATACTGCAAATTTGACAAAACATAAAATTTATTGAGTGTTTTCTAAACATATTAATTACAAAAACAACAACCACTTTTGTGAAACAATATTTTAATAAAAAATTGCCTTGATTTTTTTTTTTTTTTTTTTTTTTAATAAATTTAATATCAAAACATTGATTTTGTGCTAAAATTTCATTCTTACAAATTAAGAAAAATAAATATTATAGAAGCGCATATGTTTCATTTTTGTGCCCTATTCAAACGAAGCGATATTTTTAATGTGTAATATATTTGATGCCATCCATTAAAAACCATTAAAAAAAATGCTTTATTCAACATAAAACGTACTTCGTATACAGTTGCAGGCCCCTCGTGCTTTACTATTATGTTGTAACGTACAGTGACATAAAAATTTACTCTATATTACCTCATGGAATTACCATGTCTTTATATGGAGCAATACTTATTTAATTAAAGTCTCTATACAGATATATTGTAGTGCCATAGGGCAAAAGAGTAAAATTGTGACCATAGTATCAGTACAATATAGTAATAACTTTGTAGTGTAGCTTTATTTATTCAAGAATAAAAAATAGCTTTGCTGTACAGTAAAACATATAGTTGAACACACATACATCACCTCTACAGTTGCTTCTTTTAGTAGCATGCACTCCATTACACATTAAAATTACCCCAGTGTGTGAAATGAGTCATAAAATGACCATTAAAATATGCAATCAATTTTATAAAAAAATATCATATGCGCGATTAATCAAATCACTCAAAAGCCATAAGAAACCTAAGACCCTAAGATTTCTAAGCATATATGCTTAGAAATAGTTAGGAATTCTAAGGTCTTTAGTACCTTAAAAGTTATTTAAAATCCTATTTTGTCTCAGGTATACTTAACCCACACTTTAGTAGAAAAGTAAACGTTTTACATTAGGTACAGTAACTCATGTAAAAATAAATTAGTTTCATTTACTTTGTGACAAATAAGGGTGACACACCCAATAAAAATATTCTACAATAATTGATTGTATCGGAATATCGCAAACTATTATTATTATTATAAATGGTCAGCTAATAAAATTGAAATATTAGTCGCAATTAATTATTATTTTAATAAATATATAGAAAACTGTTTTGCTTGCTGGACACTAGATTTCTTTTTTTGAAAGCTGTAATAATACGTAAGTAATACGCCAAGGAAAACCCATGTATGTTAATCAAAAAAGGGCTGAAAATATAATTTAAATTAACAACTTATGTATTAGTTTCTAAAATTGTTGAAAGAGATTTTTTCATTGAACGGATGTACTCATGATTATAGATATGAGCTTGTTAATAATTTCCGATTTTTTTAAGGCAGTGAGAATTTTTTTTCCATAAAATATTCCAGTTCAGCATTTTTTTCGTGTGCAAAATCTACTGCTATAAAATTCTGATAAATATGTACTATAACTTAAAATTTCACTCGCAAAAAAAAAAAAGACAAAAAAAAAAAAGACAAAAAAAAAAAGACAAAAACAAAAACAAAAACAAAAAACAAACAAACAAAAAAAGACAAAAAGACAAAAAAAGAAGAAGTTATTTTTATAGTGTTGTTGTTACAAAACTCAAGTCTCAAACTGAACACCTTATTATGTTTTAGTGTCGTTAAAAGTCAATGGTACCAACTACTTATAGATAAAACTTTTAGAGCACGTGACCATCAAGGGAGGAATTTTTCATGAAAATAAATATGGAATTTTACGGGAATAAAATTTATGAATTTTGTGAATCAAAAATTTACTTATTAATTATTTTATACAAGACCGTATTTAAAGTTTCCTTATCCTTACCCTCTTAAGTTGCAACACTAACTAACTAGTTGAACCGTAGTTAAGTTGTTATTTTGATTGTTGCAACAATTTAAAAAAATATAACTAAGGTTTAACTAGAGGTTTGCAGATTGCGGAGTATCACTGTGTAAAAAGAAAAAAAATCGATCTTTACAGAATAGTCGCAGTACCTCATATTTAGCGACAAACAATTATTTTTCCAATATTTACTAAAAAAGTTCAAAGAAATCATAAAAACCCTATAGACGCGTCTACAAAGATGGACACAAAAAAAGAGAAGAAGTTAATTAATGTTAAATATATTTAATATGTTTTAGTAAAATCTTGACTTATAAACATACGCGCTTTAATTAATGCAAAGTTCTTACTAATTAACTCTATAATTAAAGTTCTATTGCAAGAAAGAAAAGCCATCATGAATTTAATTTATAATAAGCATTCGTATAATATATATACAAACTCAAATACGCATTTAATTTATAGTATTATAATTAAACATAATTAATAACAAAATTATGCATACATATTTTTTTAACTTCAAATGTTAATTAGAAATTAATTAGTTTTCTCTTTGAAACTTGATATTATCAGCTCCTATAGGTTTCACAATATTTTGGCTTCATGCCTATATATAAGATATAACAAACTTGTATTTATGATTTAAATGCAATCATGTTGCATTCTTGTAAAATAATCTTTTGAATTTTATATACGTATACTAAAAAAACTATATACAATTTGATTTATGTGCTTCATAATTTATTCACTGTTAATTTTCTAACTTAATTTATTGCATTTTCTTCACTACATGTGACAGTGTTACATGTTGTATAAGGTTATAGGTGAACATATAGGTGTCTTCACCTTTATATATAATGCAATAACTGCATTAAGGAAGTTTAGTATCGACTTTGCTTGAAATTTTTCAGAATTATTACTCAATTTTTACAACAAAAAACTTTTCTTTGCTCATTATGCTTTTATAATAAAGAACATAAATTGATGATGTAAAGACATTTCATAACTTTTTCTCTTTCTCTCTCTCTCTCTCTCTCTCTCTCTCTCTCTCTTTTTGTTTTTTTGTTTTTTATTAACGTTTGCTCCTTGAAAAGTTTCTTTTGAATCAGAATTGGTGATAAAACTTAGATTAATGACAGACAATTTAATGTAAGCATAAGCTTAATTACTTAATTATTTTCTCATATTTTTCATAAAAAAAAAAAGTTACTAGCAAGTTAGATTTAGATTTTCTACTCATTAGTCATTACATTTCTATATATATATATATATATATATATATATATATATATATATATATATATATATATTAAGTTTGTTTAGGTGTTTACAAAGTGGAATGGAATAGGTAATCGGAATAATTTGTAACAAAATTTGCCCATGAGAGTAAAATGCTAAATTATTTTTAATTGATATTTCAAGAGACAGAATTTCTCTGCTAACAGTTGCAACGGATTTTCAATAATCATGTCTCTCTCTCTCTCTCTCTCTCTCTCTCTCTCTCAAATTTTACTGTCAAAAGCCTTATATTTAAAATATATTTGAACTAAAACATTTAGAACTTCATGAAAAGAACAGAAATAGTAATCTAAAACAGTGCATTATTTCAACACTTAATGTTATATCTAAAATATTCGCTGAAAGAAAACACTAAAAATAAAAATAAATAATAATTTTTTTTAAGGTTTTAATTTGGAGCTTATGGGTATACATAGTGCGCAGGAAAAGCTAATTGGCCCCACGCTTAAGAAAAAAAGCCTTTTTTTTTTCTCTTTTGTTTTGCGATTTTTGAGAAAACTACTGCGGCAATACCAGAGATATTTAAATGAGGAATACTTACTTGTCTATTCTTAAGACATAGAAAATATTAAAGAATTTTTTAATTTGATAACCTCCACTTGGTAATTCAATAAGAATTTGATTTCTGAAAAAGCAAATTTTAATTTGTGAACTACGTGTGCTAATTAAATTGACACTGTAATTGCCCTCGTAACACACATTAATTCGTAATTGCTTGACATTTTCAAGGTTTAATAAATTTGTGATTCATCTTATGTATGGATTTTCTCACTTTTAGTTTCAATATTCAAATTACCATAATATCATCATACTTGTTTGTACTTGAATTTTGACTTGATATATAAATCAAATTTAAAACATGTTTTTTTTTTCATGTACAAAAACATGAACAAGAAAATATAAATATTATATTTATAACATCTTGTTGTTTTGTTACTAGTGGTATTTATTTGAAAGGAATGCGGGTTTTGAGGCTAAATGTAAAGGCTTAAAATTTTTTTAATTTTTTTTTCTTTATGCTATTATAATTTCATTTTAGGGTCTCTAAAGTAACAATTTTATTAAAAGCGTAGAACACCTTGAACAAAAAAGTTGCGTAATATCCTACGAAACCTGAAAATCAACGTTGATTTGGTCGGTGTGATTGATTTCTAATTTATTTTCCATTCACAAAATCCCACTGGTGGTCACTGACGTCACAGCTTGCCCAGTTTACGCGCGCGTGGACCAGGCAAGCTGTGACGTCAGTGACCGCCAGTGGCATTTTGTGAATTGAAAATAAATTAGAAATCAATGACTGCGACCAAATCAACGTTGATTTTCAGGTTTGTTAGGATATTACACAACTTTTTTTGTTCAAGGTGTTCTAAGCCTTTAAGGAGTACATATTGTAGAATATACACATAACATCTTCTTTTCCATCAACAAAGATGCATTATATACGTGTATAGTATACAGTATACCGAGAAAACTACCCAATAGAGGGTAGAGAACTTTAACAGAGAAGCGACAACCTCATGTTTTAGGCAGACCTGCAATACATTTGTTTTGAAATTCCCGCTAATACCCAAACTTAAATGACAGTCGAAATACTCTTAGCAAATAAGAAAGCTCCAATTTTGTGGGTATCCAATCATTTAGCTTAAAAGTTTGGGTACTTTTAGCGAGCCTTTCAAAACAGATGTATTGCGGCTCTACCTAAAACATGAGGTTGTCGCTTCTCGAGGGTAGTAGTTTGAAACTACCTATCCCATCACTAAATATTTCATGCATTTTTCTCTAAACATTCATGTTACTAAACATCAATCTATATTGAGTACACACTACTCTAAAATATACTAAAATATACCTAAAAAATTAGAGACTACAAATTAAACAATCAAAGTGTTTATTAACTACAAGTATATGCCATATATGGGTACTAGTGAAATGGGTAAAGAGAATACACTTCAGTTTATAGGCAGTGCTTAGTATCACTGTTACTCATCATACTTGCAACAATACTAGCCTCTATAAATTTGAATCCTACTTAATAAAGTTATAATTTATGACGCACAATAAATACATTTCATAAGTACTCGAAACATTTGTATGAACATTTAGAATAAACACTCGTTTTCTAAGTAATCAAGTTTTTATATTATAACTATTTACTATAAATAAAATTATCTTCACTTAAATATTGAATTACTGTCAGTTAAATATAAAATCTTACCAAATAAGGTAACCAATTAATTATATTAAGTCTTTTTATATTAATAAAAGATGACCCAGAAATAAAAAAATTAATTTATTAAGTTAAAACAGTTTAACAAAAAAATGAAAGTATATTTAATGTCAAGTAATTTCTTGTTATTATTTTTGTTAGCTTGCATTTTATAATAGTACCCGCGTGTGACGGATCAATTTTTTTTTCAGTATAGTATAATAAAAATTTACATAATATTCCTATAAGTCTGAATTTTGATCAAAATTTAAAGTTATTTTATTTAATGATATAATTGATCATATTTAATTTTATATTATATTTTGTATTAAAATATGGATGTATTAAATTTTATAGCTATAGGGTCTATGCATTCAAGTTAAAGTCGATGCCATGTTGGATAACTCAATAATTTGGGTGGCATAGGAAAATAAGTCATTTTGGCAGTTTAAAAACACTATGCAATATTTTTGGGAGCATTGATGCTGTAAATACGTTGAATTAGTATCTCAAGTATGTGAGAAAAATAACAATAAGAAAAAATTAACCGATTTCCCAAAGAAAATTGACTTTAACAAAGTTTGTCCTATGCTGAGCAATGTTATTCACTACTCCAGTATGGCCTCCAAGTGCATTAAATATGACGTCATCCGCATACACCCTATAAAAATTTGCAGTACTAATTTATTTGCATAAAACGTTTCGTATTCTTATTTTTTATATCCTTTATTATAAATTTTTATCGTTTTTATGAAATCGTGGTACAAATTTGTATCAACCAATTCTGTACAGAAAAGTTACTTTTCGCCACTAAAAAATTAAAGCTTTGCTGCAAGGTTTCACTATTTTATAAGAAAGTAAAACTATAGACGTCCAATAAGAAAATATTAACTTATAGAATTTCTTAACCTAATGTGTTCAGTGTGATTGATTCATTTACTTTTTGTCTGTGCTTAGTCCCGTCAGAACGTAGAGGTTTTATATATCTGCAAACATAGATCAACCTTTACACACAGCCCGGCTTTTACCATGCCAGCTTAGAGAAACCATGGAAATGTTAAGGTATCAGGCTGTTGATGCAATCTTATATTGTGTATTTGATTTTTTTTTATGTAAACTTAAAGCGTATTAGACCAATAGGAATTTTAAAAGAAGTGATACTTAATTTTTTATCGTAGATATCGATTCATAAATTATTCTTATTTATATTTAGTTACATTAAAGAGATAAATAATGTAAATTTTTATAGTACATTCCAATTAGTTTTTTTTAATCAATTTTCTGGTATTCTCTTTTAGTGTCATATTAAGAAATTATAACGTAGGCACAAAGAAATTGTGTAGATTTTAGACTGCAAGAAAAAAATCATAATTATTATAGTGATTTTTTAATTGTTAAAATCTTTATTATTATTATTATTTTTTTTTTTTTCAAATTTACAATACAATTCTCAAATTCTAGGGTGCGGGAAGAAGAGTTTAAACACCTTGTTGTTCTTCTTTCTTACTTTAATTTATTAACCTTGCTGTATTTTGATCACTACCAAATTCTTATTTCTATTTTGAAATTTGCTTCAATATTTAAAAATCTTAACATTTTTAATAAAGATTCCCTCATAGCAAAAATTCAATCAAAATACTTCAGACGTATATTTTAAGAAATTTATAAAAAGTTGGCATTAATGCTTAAAGCATCAAAATTTGCATTTAATTAACATATATAATATATATATTTTTAATCAAATTTTCTTATAACCGTGAGAAATTCGTGTAATTTCAATTATTTTAATGTTAAAAAGTGAAGATGAAAATCATCATGATTTTCTTTTTCAATCACGTATTAATTATTAAAAACAACTTTAAAAAAAAAACTAAAATAAGTAGCAAAAAAATAAATTCTAGAATTTTTATTTTAGAAAGTTATACACAAAGTACCAGAAGCAAAATTGTAACTGCCTGGATAAAAAAAAAAAAAAAAAAAAAAAAAAGGCAAATCAAACTGACTTGAATTTAATAGTTCTGTTTTTATTATTGATATTTCTACTACATTTTTTTTATTGCTCTTGTTTAGGAAGTTTAAGAGACAAGTAAAAAAAAAAGTGTAATAGATAAAAATTGTATATTTATAAATACTCTAATGGAACAGGGGAATTTTTTTAATTGCATTTTTATATGTGTGTTTTTACATAAATAAAATTTGTATCTTTTGATTCCTTTGAAAGTTCCGGTTCCTGTTTACGTTATATATAAATAGTTTTTTTAACTTCACTTTTTGCCCATGAAACAGTAGAAATGTAGTTTCAAAATAAATAAATAAAAATATATCTATATTGATAATTAATAGATAGATTAATAATATACAATTATTGACAGATTTTAACTAAAAATTAATCTAGGTGTTAGAAAATCTGAATGTAGAATCATATAAAAAATTTAATTCATATGCGTATAAAATATGTAAATTTAAATCTAGTTTTTAAGTTGAGTTAGCTAAATTAAAATAAAATTATGTACTGTAGTATTAAACTTTTATTTAAAATAAAGATAGTATCATTGATATACTTCGGAATGTACAACTGTGGCCAAAAGTTTGAGAACGATTTGCATTGGCAACCCGCAACCACACTATGTTATCTTTATGAGAAAACGTTGCGGCCGCCGCTGCCCCGTTCTTAAACTTTTGGCCAGAGCTGTACGTACAATTTTTTTAATACACTAAATATTTAAAGTGAAAATAAAAATATCCAGTATTCGAAATTCTAGTGAATAAAGCTTTTAAAATTACATTTTCCTTTGAGATTTGTATACATTTAGCAAAAAAAAAAAACAAAACAAAAAAAAAAAAACAAAAAAACAAACAAAAAAACAAACATATATTATATATAATAATAATAAGCAAATAAAATTTAAAAAATTACTTATAAAAATATCGATACCAATTACTATCGCTAAATCTTTAATCGATTCATACAACATCAGATCTAAAAATAAATCTGCTTTACAAGTATAAAAGTAATCACTCTTGTCTTTATGGTAAAAAAATAAAAAGAAAAAAGAAAATACTATAAATCGTTACGGTACCTGTTGTAGCAAATTACAGTTATAACTTACTATAATTTCTTTTCAACCTACTACTAACATATTTTTAAATCTATGACTTAATCTATCTATATCAGTTTCTCTTTTTTGGTTTTGGATTTTTCTCTTCTTTAAAAATTGCAAGTAAATTAAAAAAAAAAAAAAAATCGGGACATAAACTTTCTAAGCTATACTGATTTATATATCATGAATTAGATATTTGATTATTTTTTTAAATGAAGTTATCTTCTATTGTACTTAATATAGAGAGAGAAGTAGAGAAATTGCTATATTAGAGTCTATAATAGCTATATTAAAAATATATAATAATTTAGGTTTAGAATTATATATTTTTAAATTGAAATAGTTTAAAAGAAATTTTTATTTTAAAATAAATTTATTTTTATTGTTATCTTTTTATATGGGAGTTTTTATTTTAAATAATAAAAAAGAAAATTGAGTCATTTTAAAGTTGTTTAGATGGAACATGATTTTTAACTTGGAATTTATTTTAGTGAATAAAATATATTTTAAAAATATATAAAATTTATTTTAAAAAATGTTTCATGGGATTAATTTTTTTTTGCAAATAATAGTGTAAAATTTTGCTTCTTGTAAATAGATAATTATAGTCCATAAGATACATAAATTACACATGTTACAGATTTCATTTCAGATGTTAGTTGAATGTACAAAAGCACTAGGAATTTAAAGTTGAAATTTTTAGTTGCATGTTTCTATATTGAAAATTAAAATTAAATGTCCAAAAACGTGTACTCAACACATAAAGGTTTTTTTTTTCAGTCCCAATTCCAAAATGTTGACAATTAGTTTAAGAAACATAATTATTGCAATCTTCATCGAAAAATAGCCGATTAGTCCTTCATTTAACCTATATAGGGTGTATCCGCATTACATCATATTAAATGCGCTTGGAGGCCATACTGGAGTAGTGAATAACATTGCTCAGCATAGGACAAACTTCGTTTTAGACAAATTTCTTTGGGCAATCAGTTAACTTTTTGTTATTTTCTTCAGATACTAACTCAACATATTTACAGCACCAATGCTCTCAAAAATATTGCATAGTGTTTTTAAACTGGCAAAATGAGTTATTTTCCTATGCCACCCATGTCATTGAGTACTCCAACATGGCGTCGACTTTAACATATATGCATACCTTATAGTTTCAACGTACGGGGAGTGAGAAGATTTAAAATAATTAGGCTAACTTTTAATTTTTGATGAAACTACCCATCTATTTGTAAACCCAACCATGGAAAGATAAATATATATTTCATTATTATTTGTATAGTTCTCAATTTCATTTTTCATACAACGTATTTTTTAATTCTCTTTAAACTTTTAATTAAGGTAAATATTAGGTGCTTTAATGTAAATCGTTATAGAGTAATTAGGGTTTACAAAAGGGCAAAGTTAAACATATACGAATCTTTTCCTTATTTGTTGAAAAAATAGTACGAGCATAAAAAACAATTAAAAAAAATGGTCATTAATTCATCATTTTCATCATGTTAATAAATTAACAATGTAATTACTAAATAATATGTTTTGAAATTCATGCAAGAATTCAGAAGACAAATTATGACTTTTTCTAATCTTCCTTTCTCCTTACATTTCTATAAATCAACTAACGTATGTACGTGTTTTACTGCTATATATTTTTTATATCTAAAGAAGTGTCTCTTCTCTGAGCAATCTTAGTTTTTTTGTCCATTCATTAAAATGGAAACGCTACTTTCGGTTTTACCAAATGAAATGTAAATCATTCCACTTACTTGTTAGTAATAATTAATAATTATTATACTGTGTAATTAAAGATATAATTTTAATTAAGTATATAATTAATTTATTTATAGAACTGATATTTATATTTTTTATTTAAGCATTTATTTCTTTAAAATTAAATCTAAAATATATCCACAAAAAGATTTATACCTTTTATATGACGCAGCACGGAAATAATAAAATAATGATGAAATATTAATTTCTATTTTAAGTACCACATAGGACACATTGTTTAATGAATTGACTAATTATTAGATTGTTATTTGAAAAAACTACTTATACTAAAGTGGCTTGGCATTTACTGCAATGACTATTAACATTTTTCATTCAGAAATTTTTTATACTAAATGTAATGTTTGGAATGCAAAGAAAGTTGCCTATGCTTCAAGGGGTTTGACAAAGATTTTTAATACAGCTTCAACCTTCTTGTTTTTAAATTCAATTTCATTCACTCTAAAAATTGGTGCATTACTTTAGTTACGAATAGTAACTTATTTAAGATAATTCATTTTAAGTTATTAAGAGCAAGATGTATACATCTTGATTAAGAGTAACTAAAATAATGCATTTTAGCAAGTTATGATAAAAAATAGTTAATTTAAGTTGTTTTCAGTTTTTTAAAACTATTTTAAGTTAAAATAGCTATTTTTAATAATTTGCTAAAATATATTATTGTAGCTACTCATAATAACTTAAAAGTGATTATCTTAAATAAGTTAGTATTCGTAACCAAAGTAAAAAAGTAATATACAAATGTTAAGAGTGTTCTAATGCTGAATATTAATATTCTACTCTGTTCTGTATTTTAATTTTATGTAAATACCAGTGGTGACGTTTATTCAGAGGCGTGAGGTAAAACGGCAAGGAACCTATAAATTCCTATCCATTAAAATTTCAAGACCATTCTTTTTTTTAAACAATTTTTAACAAAACTACAACGGAGAAATTAATATGATGCTTTACTAAACACACTTTTTTCATGTTTTAAGCTAATAAAAAATTTCAAACAAACTGTTTCACTAGCTAGAAAAAGAATTTCATTTTCATGCTCACATTAGAAATGCTGATTAGATAACATAATATACATATCGCATGCATAGAAAGTTACTACCGGAAGATGCTTCCTATAAATAAACAACTTGTTAAAGTGAACCACCGGTCAAATTTCACGTGTCAAAAATGAGATCTATTACAAAAGTACATAGCAACTACAAAAGAACATTATATATCAACTACAACTTTTTTACGTTTCCCTCTGTGTGGTCTGTTTATTACTCTGCACCACTAAAATAATTAACATAATTATTTTATATAATAAATATACTATCATATTTTCTATATAAGGATTACAATGCCTCAAGTATTAATAATTATACTCTTAATTGCAAATTGCAATAATATTTTTTTACAACATAATGTATTAATCAAGTATTGTAGAATCAGTTATATATATATATATATATATATATATATATATATATATATATATATATATATATATATATATATATATATATATATATATATATATAATATATATATATATATATATATATATATATATATATATATATAATATATATATATATATATATATATATATATATATATATATATATATAGAGAGAGAGAGAGAGAGAGAGAGAGAGAGAGAGAGAGAGAGAGAGAGAGAATCAGCTTAGTTATGGATCATTAAATGTTATTATAATATATATATTGATTTGATTATTTTATTGCAGTTTTTATTTAAATCGTTTATCTGATAATTTATTTCAATATTATTAACCTTGGACGAGTTATGCATTGTTAAACTTAAAAACAAAAATTATAATTTTCTTGAAATATATTTTACCTTCATAATATTTATTATTATATTTCTTAAACTTGAAGAATATAATGAATGAAATAATATTTATCATGCATTTCTTTAAAGAGCGTTTACTTAGTGTTATAAATTTGTCAAGTGGCGCAATTTGCAAGTTATGATATGACATTTTGCAGAGATTCTCGATATTTTATCGCACCAACATGAGATTAATGAAACGTTTTTCAAATGTCTTTATAGGAAAATAAAAACGTATTTATGACTGCATTTATTTATGGCCATAAGAAAAATGTGATATACTGTATAACAATATATTTGCAGACAAATAATTACAAATTTTTTTGAGTAAAAATACATTTTTATGCAGCAGATTAAAAAACCAAAGTCTTAAAATATGATAATATACAATTTTCAGAAAATAGAAAAAGTCATTTTTTAAAATTTGAAAATAACTAAATGGCAGTGGATTAACTAAAGTCAAAATACACAAAAGGAATAATCAGTACATAAAAAATAATAATAACAGAAATAAAATATTACATGAACTCTATTAGAAACAATTAAAATATATCTACAAAATAATAATCAATCAATAATTTTTACACTATTCAATAATTTCAGCTGATATGTAAAAGTAATGAAAATCTTAAAATCAAGATTATTTTTACGTGACTTACTATATCATAAAAATCATGTAATATTTAATTATGAGTTATTAAAATCAAGGGAGGGGAGGTACACCTAATAAGGGTGGGAGATAGTAAAGGGTGGGGATAAAAATTGACCTAGTAATTATGTAAATAAAACCTAAGGAATTTTAATTTAAAAAATTAAAACTACATATTTTCCTAAACAATAACAACTAATATAAAACTAAAGCAAACAAAAAACAAACTAATAATAATAAATAAATAAATAAAAAATAAAGGATAGAAATGTTATTTTATAAATAATTGTATGGGGTTCGAAATATGACAGATTTGCAGACGTTAAAGTCTCTCCTATCTCTAATTGCTAACGTTAAAAAAAACTACAATTATAGCAAGAAAAAAAAAAAAAAAAAAAAAAAAAAGACATTAAATAAAATTCTATTCACAAGAAAAAAAAATTGAGTGTAAGAGCAACTATTTTAAATATAAAAACAAATAAATAACAATAATATTGTAATAAATAACGCAGCCTCCTTAAAGCTTTTGCAAACAAATTATAAAGAAATAAAATTTAATCATTACCCTAAAACACTCCTTAAAATAAAAAAGAGAAAATATCCTCCTTCAGAAAAAAAAAATCAAAAATACAAAATTTCACTTTCTTTTGACCACTAAAAGAACCAAAATCAAAATCCTTACCTCTTGATGCTGCCTTTGCAGTTGAAAGGTTTCCAAGAAAACATGGTATTAAAACCACACATAAAAATAACGTAATTTTTGTCATTTTTATTTGTTACACTTTTTTTTTTTTTTTATTTAAAAAAAATATTTACAAAAACTTTGCAAGAAAGATCCGCTAGTTACGGCGGTCAGACGACTACTGACTACCAGTTAGAAAGTAAAAGCTGATTCAACTTCTTCATCTTTCTCTCTCTCTCTCTCTCTTTCTCTCTCTCTCCAACACTTTTGCCCGCTAGTATTGTGACCTTGATTAATTTTTCTATATACCCATGGCCCCGATATTTTTATATAAATATATGATATATAGACAAAAATATGATGAGTAGATTTTGAATTTTGTAATACCTGTGATGCGTAATAGTATTTCATTTTTTTTTAATTATCAAGGTTGATTATAATTATGATTTTTTAAATAGGTGGCGATTAATTATTAATGAATGATTTTATTTAATCATTTGTAAGTGAATGATTCTGTAATCATCTATTTTGGTTATAGGGTTTAAGCTTAAAGCCATAGACCACATAAAACAAAATGTGCTTTTTAATAAATAAACACGAAATGGGATCTTCCAAACTGATTACAATTTTTACCAGAATGTTAATGTAGCCCCACAAAAGAGCGTGAAAAATATGTAAAGTATGCAATTTGCGTGAAAATTCATGTTAATGACGTTAGAAACATGCAAAAATTAGTATGAAAATGTTGTGCGGGTTGCATAAATTGAATTTTCCGATCACTGCTACGGGGCTACTGTTGGGTTTAGAGATAAACTCATGTTATTTATGTACCGAAATGAAATGAATAACCTGCAATTTTAGTGATGCTTTTCAGTCTATAGTTGTGCAGGTTTTTCATTTCCTTGCGGTACATCCCATCAAGTGTTTTGTGATATAAATGCTTACGTTTTTCTCTGGTCTATTCCTTTAAAGAAGTAGGGTACTAATTTTACATAAAAATTTGCCAGTAATTGTATTTTACTTTAACACATTTTATGGCAGGAAAAAAAAATTAATGATTTAAAAAAGTAATAAATATTTAAAATTTATATATAGTAAAAAAAAAGTTTTATTTTTATTATTTGAAAAAAAAAATCACTAATAGACTAAGATTTGGCAGTAAAAATTAAATTAGTTTTATTTAAATATAAGTTAAAAATAATTCAATTACTTAATTCTTAGACAATTTTAGAAACATTTAAGCTTTAATACATGTTAGTTAAAAATTTCGTAGCTGTTTAACTTTACTTGTAATGACTCCTTAAAAATATAATTTAATATTTAATTAAAATAAAACTCAATTATTTTTATATTTCTACCATTAAAAATTATATCATTACATCTTAATTACATGAACTGAAATTTAAAAATACATGCAAATTACCTAAAAATATATTTAAATTCCAATAATTATAATTTAAAATAAACTCAATAATTATTTAGTACAATGATTTTTAAGACTATTATTTTAATATGAAATGCATATAATTACTACTTTTTTTTACAAAAATATTTATTCTTGATTCTTTGATCTTTGTGGAAGCTTTTTTTCTTAGCTGTTATATGTAAATAAAAAAAAAATTAATATTACAATCTAACAATAAGAAAAGTGTAATGATTTTGAGCATACTTGGACACTTTAATGAGCAATGCAAGATTGACGTTGGAGAAAAATTACATATAATTATAAGCAAGAAAATCATACACGAAATAATGTATAGGAAAATCACGTCTTTCAGAAATTCTTGAATTGAAGCAATGACAGCTTGAAAATAAGTGATTTCGGATTATACGTTTTGATTTAGAGGAATAATTGAAAATACAAATTGTGATCTCTCCATTTCATTTCTTAAAGCCATAGACTACATAAAACAACATGTGCTTTTTAATGAATAAACACGAAATGGGATCTTCAAAACCGATGACAATTTTTACCAGAATGTTAATGTAGCCCCACGAGAGAGCATGAAAAAACTGTAAAGTATGCAATTTGCGTGAAATTTCATGTTTATGACGTCAGAAACATGTAAAAATTAGTGAAAATGTTGCGTGGGTTGCATAAATCGAATTTCTGATCACTGCTACGGGGCTACTGAGGGGTTTTGAGACAAACTAATGTTATTTACGTAAATCGCAACAAGTGTTTTGTGATATAAATACTTATGTTTTTCTCTGGTCTATTCCTTTAAGTATGATGTAAAATGTGCAATAGTATTGAAATGAGAACTAATGCAAACTTCATAAGTTTGTATAAACGAAATGAATAAATTACGCAATTAAGGGTTTACAATACGAAACTTTATGATGCCATTTGAAAGTTAATTGTAACAGCTACCTATGATAAAATTTTCAGAACTCGTGACCATCAGATAAGAGATACAAATAATTATTGAAATTAACATGAGCTCCTATGGGACTAACACTTCAAAAAATCATAACTTAAAATCTAGCATGGTGACCCCCCAAATTTTTTCACATTTTTGAAGATACCATTATTTTAATGTATCACTGTTCAAAATTTCAGATTTTTCTTTCTTTACAATTTTTTAGTCAAATCCCGCAGTACCTGATTTCTCGCGTTAATGCTGTTTTATGTCATTATAACATAAATGCTACTTAATTGCAACAACATAAATAATTAGGCTATACAAAATAATATTTACTATGAAACATAGTTACTATGCAGTGTAACATAAGTTAATATGTATAATGAATATTATATTGCTGAACATGGACTACCACAAACCACAATTATTGGTGGTTATTATTTTTTTTGTGCATGTGTATAACATGTTAAAGCCATAGACCACATAAAACAACATGTGCTTTTTAATGAATAAATACGAAATGGGATCTTCAAAACTGATGTCAATTTTTACCAGAATGTTAATGTAGCTCCACGAGAGAGCGTGCAAATACTGTAAAGTATGCAATTTAAGTGATTATTTATGTTTATGACGTCAGAAACATGCAAAAAATTAGTAAGAAAATGTTGTGCGGGTTGCATAAATCAAAATTTCTGATCACTGATACGGAGCTACAGTTAGGTTTTGAGACAAGCTAAAGTTATTTATGTAAGTCTTATCAAGTGTTTTGTGATATAAATGCTTATGTTTTTCTCTGGTTTATTCCTTTAAGTAATATTAGAGACAAAGATAAAAAAAAAAACGTTTAAATTAATCTTAATTATGAAATGATTTATAGTAATAAATCATACCTATGTTATAAAAAACTGTAGTGATTAATTCACAAATTTAGTAGCTAACTACTTTTTTTTTTAATTTTTAAATCAAATGGCATTTGATTATATCGGTTTATATTTGCTAATAAGTCAAATTTCAACTAAGTTTGATGGAATTAAGAAATTTTAATTCATCAAAGGCCATTAGCGTATATTTCATAAAATATTTTATGTTAATAAAGGTTAAATACAAAAAAAAAAAAAAAAAAAAAATGTTATGTGCTAGTCACTCGAGAAATGAGCACTCGTATACATTACTAATTAAGAGTTTCAAATATTAATTAAAACTGAGTTTGCAAAACTTACAGAAATTCTTTTAAATAGCAAAAAAAAAAAAAAAAAAATTGTATTTCTATTGAAGTATAACCGACAAACTTATTCTTCTTATATATCAATTTAATTGGTATTCGAACAATATAGAAAACTATAATAATTTTATAGAAAAATATTTTTGTGTCAATCTAGTTTTAAATTAAAGTTAAAAAAAATGTAAGAATGCGGAAAGAAATAAGTTGATTTTTTTTAAACTTGTATCTAGATCAAATATATTTTTATTTGTGAATATCAAATATAAAAATTTATTCAATTAATGTCATATAAAATAGTACTTATAGTATATTATTGATTACCTTTTTGGTAAATGAATTGAATGACTTTTTTATACAGTGGAGGTTGGTTTGATTTTTATAAATACAAATTAAAGTCAGTTACAAGAATTGCTGTATAAAAAGATTGTCAAAAACAAAAAACAAAAAAAGTGACGCGTTAAAAAAAATCACACAAAAAAAGTTTGGAAAATGAAATATCATTCACATTTCAATAGATAGCTTGATAATATCATTTCACAGAAAGCAATATTTTTATGAGTTGGATTCAAATGTTTAAAAAAAAAATTCTATGTAATTATTGCTCTATGGGAGCACACGATTACTTTGTATTTTACAAGTGCTCGGAAACCTAATTAAAATACTAAATCACTTATATTGTTAGATAATATACCTCTTATGCTAAAACGTATAGAGAGACAGAGAACGCACAATTTGTTTTGACGGGATCCAAAGGCAAGAGCTATTGGTTTTGAGCATGGATTTGAGGAATCGTTCATGGAAAAATAAATTACGTAATTTATGCTATATTCATGTCATTCTAGCATAAATTATGCTAAATTAGAACAACATAAATAATCATGCTGTTAAATATAATATTATTGCTATAAAACATAATATTTATGCAGTATTGCATAAATTATGTTGTATTGAACAAATTGTGCTGAAAATGAGCTAGAATAATTATTATGCATTTATTTTTGTCCGTGTTTGTCTTCATAGAGCGCTTTACTCAAGATAACATACACAAATATAGGTTTGCTAACTATGCGATCTGTTAAATATTTAAATGTAAATCAATGTTACCTTAATATAATATACCTACAAAATATCTTGTAATAAATTCGTGAGCAGGAAATGCTGATGTAATGAATCACAACAAGTTTAAGACAACAATAGTTTTACATTTTTCATGTATACCTATACAAAACTCTGCTAAATATGTACTGTACTGTACAGTACAATACAAGGCTATTAAATGATTTCATTATCTTCTCAGAAACAGTAAAACATCTTGAAATAAATGCACATGTTCAGTTTCATTTATATTAATGATTTTTTTTTTTCAGAATTGGGTGTGACAAAAAAGAAAAAAAAAAACTCTCGTTAAAGGAATGTACAGTATATATATTTTTTTTTAACAAGACTTCAGAACAGTTTAATTTGTCACCACCTTTTGAAAAATATCACCAAAAGTCTTTAGTATAATATTTAAAATCAGTTACTTGGAATCATAAAATTGAAATTTATATATACGTTGTAAAATAAAATAAGTATATTGTATAAAAAAAATCCATTTCATACTGTTGACATTACTTGAAATACTTTATATTTTTACTGAGTTGAAATCCTTGATTTTTTTTATTTAAAAATTCCTGTATCAAGTGTTCATCACCGGGAATATTTCCTTTAATTAGATATTTTCTTATGCTTCAGGTATATAAAATGAACGTATAAACAATAAAACTTTATTATTTCGTTGCTACGCGGGTATTTTTACATAAACAAATGTGTAGCCTTGAAATTTTAAACTGATTTTAGCTACATGCATGTATGTAAGTTAATTTATTTATATTTTATTCAAAAAAATTTTATCGATATAATATAATATGTTTACTTTTTAACATTATTATTTTCATGGTCGATGTGGTCTGATTAGTGTTATCATTGGAGTAAATTTTTGTTTATTTTGTAATTTGTATTTCATAATCTTTTTTTTTTTTTTTTTTTTTTGAAGTATTAATTTTAGTTATTCTTCTATAACCAGTACAAACAATGTTGTATAAATTTTTAAACTATTACTTGATATACACTTAGAAATCTCAATAATGATATTTTGTTATTTATTTATTTATTTTTTTAATATGTAACGAACATTACTAAAGAATATTACACTATGACAGAAGACAGTATTTTCATCGCAACTCAAAATTTGACGCAATTAATGCACAGCTCTGGACAAAAGTTCCCGAACGGGACAGCGGCAGCCGCTGCGTTTTCTCATAAAGATAACATAGTGTGGTTGCTAGTTGCCTATGTAAATCGTTCGGGAGCTTCTCTACTGTACTAACGTATGCTTCTCATTCAAATTTGAAACTTTATAGGGACTAAATTCAATATTGTTTTTTTCGCTAGATACAGCTGACGTGAGACTCTTGGAAATTAGTTTTTTTTTATAAGTATTTATTTATTGTAAATAATGACTAGACCAACTCTTGTTGTAACTTTTTATTGATATCGTATTACCTATCTATGGGTCAATAAGAAATCTTATTCATTACACATGGACAAAAATAAATGTACAATAATTATGCTAGACCAATTTCAGCAATATTTATAATATTCATTAAAACATAATTTATTCATCGCAATATACCAAAACATCATCGCACAAATTGAGCTAGATATTAAAAAAAAAAAAAATGATGAAATCAATAGAAAATAATTAATCTTCTATATTTGTTATAAACCCCTGTCAAACATGAACATTATGAAATAATTTGTTCTTAAAATTAAGATATCAAAAAATAATGACAGGTGTTGCCCTTATTTGAAAGAAAGAAGTAATTATTGAAATATTTCTGTAAGCACGTGATATCATTTGCATGTTATTCATTCAATCATTCATTTTGATTTCAATCGATTAATTTACGTCAAAATGTATATTAATAATAAGTAACAAAAATTATTTTGAATGGTCAAGTAGATAATATACAATGTGTACTTGAGTTTACTATGTGTAATTAAGAGCAAGTTGAATATAAATGAATTCTTGTCTCATTGTTAAGTATTTAAATTAGAAATATGCAAAGCTTTTTTTATTATTATTTTTAGAGCACCATTAACATATTATTTGAGATCAAAGAAAAGTTTTTTTTTAATGTTTTTTTTAGTGCAGTAATTCTATTATGATGTCTTTTCATATTAACTTTCATAAATACAAATATTTATATTCAAATCAGACCACCTAGAAAACTTGTATATATGTACACATGATTGTGATAATATATTTAACAGTTCAAAAACTTACACCAAATTTACAATGTTATTCTTACATGGAAAATACAAACTAAATTTGAATAGTTAAATATATTAATTTCAATCGTTTGTTCAGACTATACAGAAGACATTTTAGTTCTTAGAAGAAATAGGGGAAAATTGTTTTAAGTGGTTAAAAATGACTTTCAGCTGATAAAAAAAAAAAAAAAAAAAGTCATAGACTTAATTTTTTTTACAGTATACATGGACCAAGGGGAATCCAAATTTTAAAAAATTATGGGACGTTACTATGGAAACTAAAGTGCTAATGTTGTTTGAAAATTCACCTGTATAAAGATCAAGGTTAAATTTTAATTTTGTAATAAAAAAAAAATAATAATGGTATAAACAAATATTACTTTTCCATCAGGGATACCTGATAAAATAATCTATTTTAATATAGCCTCTTCAGTCCCAGTATACAATACAGTAGACTTCAGATAATTCAATAAAAAATAGAAGAAAAAATCGAAGAAATTGAGATAAAAATACAAAAATTGGACCAGAAAACGCCCCTAAATTTTCGCGATTTTTACCACTAGTTTAAGCATTATATATACTCATTCTAGAGTGGGTAGGCGGTCTGCAATAGTAAGAAAAGCTTTTTGACAAAAGATGCATATTTTTGTCATTCTGAGAGCTGCACAGAAACGTGGTTAAAAGTTACAACAGTGGAATAATTTTTTAAAAAGTCGAGGACTGAAGAGGCTACATTTTATATTTTATTTATACTAGCATTGGCTTATTTAAGCACTAATCTCCTTATACTTGGACGCGATCGAGACAGGACCATCGTTCCATCTCGGTAGTATTTTTGTATTCTATTTTGCTTGTCGGTTGACACTGCGTACCTTCCATGCAAGTGACTTCCAAATACACCATGACTTTCTCAATCCTGTCAACTTGTGTTAAAAACCTCCAATAGTGACTCGAAATCAAACGTTGATCTCCAGAATGATATTTAAAATGGATACCAAATAAGATATCAATATAGACACTGAAAATTCTGAAGATATTGGACAAAAACATGGTTCTGAACCATATATTTGTACGATGAGCTATTAATTACAAGATATGTTTTTGTTTTAACATTATAGAGCCCTGTGTTATTGCAAGATCGGTTTGTGTTCACACGATATCTAACTTTTCAGTCCATAAATTTTTTATAAGCTTACAATTAGCACCCCTTTTTACTGAAAAAAAAACAACAACTTAATTCAAGGTTACTAAAAATTAGCCCAAGTTTATAAACTAATTAAAATTTGTTTGCAAATTTATGAGCCATTAGGTTAATAAATATTAGCTCAAAAAATACATTTTTCAAGGTTATCATTACTAATTTTTTTAATGATAACAAAACAGTATGCTCTCTTTATAAAAATTAAATATAATTAATTTTTATTAGACTACTATAATTGAATTAAATAACACTCATCTTGAAGTCTGAAAATAGAAAGGATGAAAAAAAAAAAATAATAAATTGCTTATAAAAATGTTAATGTTGTTCTTGAATTTTATAAAAGAATAAGAATAAAAAAAACATGCAACTAAAATTACTTGCACAAGTTATATTTTTTTATTTTTAATGTGTTGAGTCTCTTTTTTTATTATTGCAATTTTAAGTATGACCTCTATAAAATTGGTCTAAAATAATTGTCAATAATAACCTATAGAACAAGTGCATGAAATACGATTACTGAAATAAATTGAAAGCGTTGTGAAATAAAAATTACTTTTAATGTAGAAGTTATAAAATGGATTGTTTAATACAATTTTAAATCTGTTAAACAGTATAATTATATCATGTGTTTAAAAATCTACAGTTTTTTGATTTTTAGAGTGAAAACTTACAATCACTTTCATATGTATGTATATATCAAAGAAAAAAGAAAGAAAGTGAAACAGTAGGAAGTAAAAAATATTGAAATTTTTAGAGTCAATGAGCTACAAAATCTGGAAATTTAAAATTACGAATTTGGAAACAAGGTAAATTTATCTCTTATTTGAATTCATGTGATTACTGGAAGTCCATGTTGAATTGTTTAATGAAATTTTTATTATTCAATCGTATAATTCCTAAAGATTTCGTGCAACTACTTTTAAAAAGTGTGTATAATTAAAAAAAAAAAAAAAAAAAAAAAAAAAAAAAAAAAAAAAACGAAAAGATTAGATTCCAAACCATACAATTGTCTTTATATTAACAAAATATCGTTGCTACAAATAACTGCAGTTGTTAAAATTCTTCAATTACAATCATTGAATTGCATTAAAAAAAAATCACACATTCATTGCAGAGAAAGAAATTTTGTGCTTAAAAAGTATAAAAATGTTTACATATTGAGTAGAAGAATATTTTGTTACATTTATTGAAAAATATAAATGAAGACAATAATTGCTTAATAGAAATGTTTAAGCAAATTTGTAACGATGATTATTTCATTAATTATGCAACTCTTATTTTACTATTGATCTTGAAAATGTGAAAGACTATGATTTTGCATATCATTTTAAACTGTTTAAATTTCATAATTAATTTATTTTATAATACCAGCATGATTTTTTTTTATATATAATCTGTAATTATCTATTTTTTCAGTCTAATAAACATGAATAGAATTTGTGCAATTAATTTGAATAATATATTTATATTTCAGTCACTTTGATGTAAATAAATAATAAGCTTGGCTTCAATGTATTTTGTAACTCGTGTATTTTTTTTCTTATAAACGAACACCTGAATGGCAATTTTCAACTGAATGTATATTTAATTCAATCTATGTTTGTATATTGTATACTTGAATTTTTTTACCACTATTTTTGCACTTTTATTCTAACTTTAAGCAAATCCAGTTCTTGGTGCGTCCTTTCATAACTCTTTTATTTTTTTCTATTATTATTTTTATATTTTAGCAATTTTAGAACATGAAAATTTGCAGACAATATTAACTACAAAAAAAAAAAATGGAATTTTTGCTACCAGATTGAGGGAAATGGCTAGAGGTCCAATATCATTAGATTTTGATCATTTAGTTTGCCATCAAATTTGGTATCCCGGATAGAAATTTCAAAATGAAATAAGAACGGGGGAAAAAATGACAAATAACAAAAATACTAAACATTTAAAACTCTGCCATTCAAAATGTTGAATTTAGTTTTGAAAAGCAATGAAAATTAAATAATTATTTAATTTGTATCTGGTTTGTACATCAACACCATTATGTACAATATGTTCATGACTTAATTTCATTATATTCATATAACATAAAAAAATATATTTTTTTTTACCAAAGTAATGCAATAAGAATGACTATAACAAAATATAAATATTTGATTTATTTTATTACAATATAACAGTATAATATAGTACTTACTAATATGGTAACATACATTAATCATCCTATATTCTAAATCCTATTACATGAGTATGTAAATATAAAAATAAGGTACCTGACAAAGACCTATTGAGGTGTGAGAATATAATATTATGTTGCTCTGTTTGGCTACAATTTCAAGGATAAATATCAAAATTGTTGATATGTTAAATACTTGAACTTTTGAACTGGATTACTTTAAATTTTGGCATTGAGTTTTTTTATATGCATATATATATTTTTGCAAAAGCATCATCATTAATTATATTATGCATGAATTGTCAAATAATTCTATGGTAATTTTTATATTAAAATTATTCATTACATTCAACTACAAAAAAAAAAAAAAAAAAAAAAAAAAAAAAGTTTATAAAACCGTGTTAAATTTATAATGATTCCTTTTTTAGTGATTAAAATTTATTAATCTAAATTTCCTATGCTGTTATCTTTGTTGAATTATTGTGTTTAACGTACTCTATTTGGTCAATCTTGTAGATTATTATTTGCAAAAATTATTGTAGAAAATAAATAACTTACAGTAAGAGAGAAACCAAATGGGAAAAAAAAGTTGTTTTAATTTTTCTCAAACTTACTTTTGCTCTATTTTATAATGGTTATACACAGCAATTTTATTCTGACATCAATTTTTCCAATAATATTAAACTATACAAATAATTTGAAAGATGATTTTTGTAAATGATCTAATCGTTGAAAAAAAAATGAAATTGTTTTTTTCTTGTTTTGTGTAAGATATCAATGAGAATAAAATTAAGAATTAATTATATTTTTACGCCATTATATGATATTTTAACATCACTGTAATATTAAAAAAGTAGTACTCTTGTCTCTTACCCTTATTTAGATAAAAATTATGCACTTTGAACAATACTGCCATAAAAAATTACTCAATAACTAAAGTTTAAATTGATCAATTTTACTCAATTCACTCAAATCAATTTAAATATATTTATTATACTTTATTAGCAGTTTCAAAATACTAACATAATATAAATTGGTGTTAAATTAGCATTACAATCTTTAAGTAGTTCAAAATATTTTTGCAAAAATAAAACATATAAATACTAATAAAGTAATGAGTAAAAGAATATTTTAATTACCTACAATTCAGATTTCACTTAAAATATTTTTTACTTCAGTTGTCATTAAATTTATTTTTGAAAGCTTACGCAGACTTAAAAGAAAAATCTCCCGCGACGTTTAATATCTTACTACAATTTATTATTTTTCTTCGTAACTAAAATAATTATTTTTATTAGCTTCCTATATTTACTTGCTTAAACTGCCAAAAGGTTAAAAAAAAACAGTTTTTTTTATTATAAATACTAATATTTTCTATAATAGGAAAAAATATCTCTGAGCAAGTAAAAATGTCGTTAATTATAGATTTCAACTTAACTTTCATTTTGATCAGGGGTGTATCAATTTTTGTTGCCAATTTTATGGACGGTTTTCCTTAATAGTTAATAAATAATAATAATATTAATAATGACTTGGGAGGCCAAGAGCCACCTTGCCCTTAAGTGTCTCGGTAACTATGGGCATCCGGCTCCAGTAAGCTCGCGGAAAAGTGTCCCACCGCGCCCAGGAGAGGACGTCACCCCGATAGAGGCGGTCAGGGCCTAGTGCCCAAATAGTCATCAACTTGCCTCCTAGCAAAATAGTCGCAAAGTTTTGGGTAGTGACAGGTTGCAATCATCATTTTGAGCTCGGTGTACGCAATAGTCCCCCACATCATTGAAGTTGGAGTTATAAAATCAAATCATAATACTACTTCAAAAAAATCATATAAAATCTTAAATAAACAACAAAATAAAATGTTTCAATTACATTAAAAATTTAATAATATACAAATTTTTGAACACTTTAATGTATATATCCAACACGAAAATTTTAAAATAAGGTTTCAACCATCGAAATGAATGGAATATTAATACAATTTTTTTAGGTCGTTAGTTTATAATGACAAAAAGGTGCATAATGATAAACAAAAATTTTACAACTCTAACCTTCAAATGGTTACAATTTCATACATTTCAACACATTACACATTAAACATCAAGTACATACACATACAAAGATGACATTCAAATTATGTAACGTATTTAGAGTAGAAAATATAACATTGAACTAATATACATTCGAGTCACGACCAAAAACAAAACATTAAACTTCATTTTTTTTTTTTTTTTTTTTTTTTGGCACATAAAAGTTCTTTTATGGACCTCTTATACAAGTACATAAATAATAAAAATTTAGCATACAAAAAAATGTAACACACGCATTCACGGATCACGCATTTCTTTTGTTTTGTAATATTTCTATGACGGGATGTTATTTTTCCATTACATAATTTCCTCTAATAATATTTAAAATAAATAATTTATGCATAATCGTGAAATATGATGTTGATATTATTTATGATGTTTTTTTATGATTTATTTCTATTTTAAGTTACATATTTATGGGAAAATTTGAATTTTAGTATTTTCATGGGAATTTTATAGAATATTATGTAAGCACTTTTTTTTTCAACTTTATTTTGCAATATTACTTTTTATATATAGTTAGTTTTGATTTACATAGACGTTACTAAATTGGCTCCGTATTGATTCCAAAATAAACTATTATTGAAGTTTTAATATAAATATAAATTTCAATAACTTACAAGTATTTCCTATCTTTGCTTGTGTTTGTCAAAGATTTTCAAGAAAAGTTGCAAGAAAATTTTCATCCTTCAAGTTAATTTAAGGTGGAAAATCAACTACTGCGGGAATTGAATAAAAAGTTGTAAAGAAATAAAAATCTGAAATTTTGCACATCTTTTGGTATCTTCATAAATGATAAAAATTTGGGGATCATCATGATAGATTTAAAATTATAAGTTTTTGTAGTTTTTGTCCCATAAAAGCCCATGTTAATTTCAATAATTATTTTTGCTCTTATTTGATTCACAGGCTTTGAAATTTTTATCATAGGTATATTAACTTTCAAATGACATCATAAAGTTTGGAAGTTTTCTTTTTAGATTTTGAGACACAAGCCATCTAAATAGAGCCCTTAAGATTTTCTTTGTCATTTGATTTTACTAAACCCCTATACCTTCAACTGAAGTACTGACAAACTTCCAGTTACCTATTAATTAACCTCAGGTAAGGCCTTACCTTTTACAATGTTAAATGAGCTATAGTAACCTATCTCCGTAATACAATTTCAACTTTATCCATTTTCATTTCTAAAATTAATATATTCATATTAATACTAAAACTACTTATGAAGTATTAAGATATATTTAAAATAAAAAAAAAAGTGTGGGAAATAGAGAAGGTGCCTAAATACTACGTAATGTAATTAATCACGATCTTCTACCTACCGTATTCCTGCTGTTTCCAGCTCTTTTACAGAATACATTAATATATCTGCAAGTAATTTTAGAAATTAAAACCCTATATCTTAAGATACGACATGAAAATTTATCATTTCTATATAGATAATTAAAATAGCAACCAACATTCTTATTTAATTTATTAAAACTACTTTAAAATATATACACTCCAAAAATAAGTGTTGAAAAGTTTAATTTAAGCTTTTACAGTTAGCTTTGAGTATCGTAGAATAAACAGTTATGACGTCACTAAGCGTTGAAATTTTAACGATAAAAACGTTAGTGACGTCATTATAGCGTTAGGACTGAATGGGAAAAATTTAAATTTGTAACGGCAAAGTTTAAAAATTATTCCATTGTGATTCTAGCGCTTGTGACGTCATTTACGCTTTTATCGTTAGATTGCAAACAGTAATAACCGTTAATTCTAAAATACTTAAAGAATTACAAAACTGTATACAAGCTTTTCAACGCTTATTTTTAAGAGTGTATATAGAAGTTAAATTTTTTTAATTACAAATTTTATATAAATCAATATTAAAACAAATCGTCATTAATTTATTATATAAACTTGTATATGAAAACTATAGGGGGTAATTGTTTCTTTCTTTTATTTTAGTTTTGACCTTTCAAAATTTATAATAAATGTAGTTGTATATATATGTGTCATATTAGAGCTCACATGTGGTGTAATACTTTTTTTTTCAATGCATTATTTGATTAATTTATGTTTACAGGCATTTGGCTTTAGGGGAAAAATTATAGAGAAATAATAGAAAAAAAAACTATCTAGGTACTTAATGAATTATCTGATTTTTTTTATATGTCATTATGGTGTATTTGAAAGTGTGATTAGGAATATAGAGAGAAATCGTTTTTTGGTTTATTATTGAAAATAGAAGTTAGAAAAAAAATGAGGCAATCAAATTTTTAAAAAAATAAACGTTAAAGAGCATGATGTGTAGTTTTGCAATATTTTAAGTATTGTAAAATTAACGGTAAGTGTGTACAATGTTTTCAAAGCTCTTTTTTTTTTAGTGTGGACTGTGTATGGTTTCTATTGTAATAAAATTTTTGCATGAGGACTATTTTTAGTTTTTTATTATTATTTTTTTTTTTTGTATATTGCATTATTTGTTTATTTATTTATTAACTCAAATGAAACTTTCTATTCAACTGATACTAACAAGAGTTGTGTGGTTTATGGAGAGGTATTGAGGTGTAATACACAATAATAAAATAATAAATAAAACAACTAAAATTGAAACAATCAAGATTCTCAAAAATTGTATAATATTTCTTGTACGTGAAGAGTGAGAGTGAAAGAGAGAGAACGAGAGAGAGAGAGAGAGAGAGAGAGAGAGAGAGAGAGAGAGAGAGAGAGAGAGAGAGAGAGAGAGAGAGAGAGAGAGAGAGAGAGAGAGAGAGAGAGAGAGAGAGAGAGAGAGAGAGAGATTCATTATTACAACAAGCTGTTAAAACAATTTAAACACACACATACAATATAATGATATTTAGAATGTATTTTAACTCACTTTTATAGTTATTAAATAGTTAATCACTACAATTTACTATTTTTCTATTAAGCGATTGTGCAGTAAGCAATAAAAAATAATGTAGAAGAAATTATATCTTTCATCTTTACTTTAATACAAAAATTCCATTTTTTTAATTATAAATTTTAAAAACATCTATAGAAAATAATAATGTAATTGAATAATCTTATAAAATAAATACAATCTATATAATTTATTATATATATATATATATATATATATATATATATATATAATATATATATATATATATATATATATATATATATATATATATATATATATATATATATATATATATATATATATATATATATATATATATATATATATATATATATATATATATATATATATATATATATATATATATATATATATATATATATATAAGAAATATTTGAAATAGTTAAAACATGTAATTTCACCTATAAATGTAATTTAAAATATAAATAACACATTTTATTGTATAAGAAATAAAATGTTAAAGGTCCTTAGTTCAATTCTTAGTAAAGCTTCTTTTTATACTCACTTTTATAAAGGTTATGTAATCATGATTAGGTGTGAACTCTTGTTGCATTTTATATACAAAATACTTTCAATAATTTTCTTTGAGGTTTTTCATAACAATTTGTCAAGGATACATACATGTAATTTGTATTTTTTTATATGTATGAATTATTCATCATCTTTATTTCTTGTAAATTCTGTTACTGTATAGACAAAAATAAATATTATATATGGTAATTATGATTGCCCAATTTTGGGACAATTTATTCATAATAACATAATTTCTACAGCATTGAACAAGCATAAAAGATACTTTGTATACAGCATAATGCATTTCTAAATTAGCTACGTATCAATTTTTATACTGTCCGTGTGAAAGAAAAATAATGTTGTAAACTTTTTATTATATAGGAATTTGTTTTATATAGAAAAATGTATATTAATCATAATTGTGTTCAGTCTCTTTTTACTAATCAAAAAATAAGATAATAAATATCAGTTTATTTATTTGTTATTTAGACAAATGAAACAAATTAATTTAAAATAATTATACCTCCCTTCCTTTCTTAATGAACAATTTTATGCTTTTATATTAAGGTTAACACAGAGCGCTCTAAACTTTTTTTTTTTTTTTTTTTTTTTTTTTTTTTGACATTGCAAAACGTTTTTCTACCTCCAACAACAGAAAATTTTAAATTCAGACGCGTTTTCACGAGTTTTTAAACTCGTAAATTTGTTCATCGCTATTGGTTTTTAGTTACGTTTTTAATAATGAATTAATGAATATATATATTAAAGATTTTTTTTGTTTATAAAAAATAATAATAATAAAAAAGAAGAATATATTTTCCCTTTGGCTTGCAATGTGCCCCATGAAATCACAGCTTAATCTTACATTCCCCAATATTTCAATTTTTACGTGTGTGTGTGTGTGTGTGTGTTTTCTATCAAATCTTTTTATTAATCAAGTTTTGCATGCAATCCTTAATTAATTTCTATTTATTATCAGTCCAAAAAAAATATATATTATCTTTCCCTAGGGTGGAAAAAAAAGTATATTTTGTATGTATACAGTATTATTGCATATTAACACAGTTATTATATTAATATTATAAAACTATGACATGTTTCATGAATAAATCGATACAGAAAAATCGATAAACAATATAATTATATATGCAAAACTGTTTTCCTTATTTCACCTATAAGGTCAAAAAAGTCAAAATTTTCTAATTTTAATTTAATGATATTCCTCCTGTATAATATAAATATAATATAAAATTACAAATTAAAACATTATAGCAATTTATATTATATATGAATCTTATGTAAGATATATTTCTCTCACAATAGACTATTATTATAATAACGAATCAAATTACATGCTTTGATAGTCGTGTCGATTATTTAAAAAGAAAAGATATTAGGTCATAATATTTAAAAAGGTGTAAAGTTAAAAGATGTTATAGTGCATGCATAGAAAATCACGATTTTTCTCTTCTCTTTCACGACCTAGATAACTTTTTTTTCTTTTTTTTTCTTCCTGTATAACAAATAATATATTATGACGACTAGTTCGTTCAATTGTTGTTTTTCCCATTGCATAACAGTATTGTGTTCTTTTATTTATTTATTTATTATTGGGAAACAATTGGGAGGAGCTGATTATATGTAACGAAAAGCATGGTAATTTTACATTGTCTAAAATGCCATCCAAAAATTCTGATTTAAAAATTATTCTTTATCCAAATTTGTATTTGGTTAGTAGATCCGGATCATTTTTATTCGTTTTTAGGTATGAATAAAATAAATCTGGGCAATAATTCTGAATAAGTGGGTAAATTCAGACTTGCTTCGATCCGAGCTCATTTTTGTTGCTCTTCCGCGGAGAATACAGATCCAAATAAAATTGTGTCCGAAATCACCGGAGTTCTTAACCATAATCTGGATTATTCAGTTTTTTTGCAGCCTTATAGTAAAAATAAATATTTAAAAATACTCTGGTATAGCAGTTTTACTCTATTGACAATACCATAATATATTTCTATGAAGCGTTCAATAAAGGTGTCTATATCTATATCAATGTATGTGCCGCATATAGTAGTGGAATAAATTTCCTTTCAAAGTGTCTGGACCAGTGAAAGAAATAAGAAAACAATGAAAAAAATAAATAAAAGTAATTGTATATGCAAGAGAGTGTGAGGGTGGGAGAGAGAGAGAGAGAGAGAGAGAGACAGAGAGAGAGAGAGAGAGAATTGATACTACACAAATCTTAAAGTAGATAACAATTAAGTAACTAATACACCGACTGTTTGAGCACGATTTGAACACTTAAAGAATCAAGGATGCCATTCAATAAAGCACTTATGTTACCAAATGGCTTTAGAATTCTCAACTATATGCTAAGAAATTCTATGATCTTAAGATTCTTAAGGCCTTCAGTTGACCTAAATGCTTTGATGAATTGTATCCCAAAATTACCTTCCATTGTAGTTGAATAAAATGCTGGTAAAGGGTCCCATTTAATTTTTTTTAAATTTAATTAATTGAAAGAACATAATAAAATTTTCTTCGTTCTCTCTCTCTGTCTCTCTCTCTCTCTGTCTCTCTCTCTGTCTCTCTCTCTGTCTCTCTCTCTCTCTCTCCATATTGATTTTAAAATGCAATATCTACGAATATCATGCAAATACTCTTCAGTAATTGTAAACCATATTTTGCAATACATTTGTATTAGAATAACCTTACAAAAAGTTGCATCAATTATAAATTTAAAAGAGGAAATAGTAGTCATTTGACAGTTATAAATTTGCTTAATTTTATCATTTTTCTCCTCCCAACGTAACAATATGACAGAAAAAAAATTCTCAATCAATCTTTCACCTCTCAGAGCAATAGTTTCTTAAATAACAGATATTCAGGAAGAGAAATTATATTGTGTAAATAGATATTTTACCACATACAAGTAAGAATTATGATTGACATTTTATGATCATGTGGTTAAACTTAAAACAATTTGAACAAAACATTATTTTTTTTTCACTCTTACTTAAATTACGATATACTTTTTATACTTAAAAACCACAATGAAATGTTACTACAAATTAATTTTATATGTACACAGTGTATAGTTTAAATCTTCATACCTCACTTCTACAACCTTGTTAACGAAAATTAGTATTTGAACTTTTCATATTAAAATGACAATGACGCATGAAAAAAAAATTATGTAATTTTTAATTTATACGTTATTGTTGCATCAACCTATTCTAATGATTGTCACCCATTCATGTTACTCATTGGGAACAATGGAAACTATTTCAAATTGCTACCATAATTCATAACAAAACCATGACGAGAGTTGATGTAACAGTAACACTTTAAGGCGGGAAATCACACAGTAAAATTTTGCACAGTGATACATTAAGAGATCTTCAAAAATGTAAAAATTTGGGGGGGTCACCATGCTAGAATTTAAATTATGATTTTTTGAAATTTTAAGAGCCCATGTTAATTTCAATAATTATTTTCTCTCTTATCTGATGGTCATGAGTTTTAAAAACTTTATCATAGGTAGCTGTTATTATTAACTTTCGAATGGCATCATACAGTTTGGAAGTTTTCTTTTTATATTTTGAGATGCAAGCCATCTGAATAAACCCTTAAAACAATTAACCTGAAAGTTTTTTTAGTAATTTGATAACTGTTGAAGGTATAAAAGGCTGCAAAAACCATTTAAAAACAGGAAATTATATAATTTATGCAATACAATGCAGTTATGTGCTACTAGAGCATTATTCATACTTTTCTGTTGGGCGTTTACTTTATTAATATATTGTGTGCAATAAAATGACCTTGCATATACTGGAGATTTATTTCTTTAACATTAAAGAGCACTTGATACGATATACACTATAAGGCTACAGCATTTGAGGATGCATTTCATCACTGATCGTATACACTGGATCAAGATTAAAACTTTTACTACTTAAATATTCGCTTGAAACTTCCAAATTTATTCCTAACAGAAAAATAAACGCGGAGTTTAAATGGAGAAATGCTCAATCTGAGTAAATGTGCAGCATTTTATATTTAAGCCAACTCTTCAGTCTCTTATTTGTGTACTATTTTAAAGATTAAACATACTCAAACAAGTTTCAGAAAAAAAATCACAAAATCAAAAATTTTATCATAATTATTAAACTTCTATGCATTATAGTTCTACTAAATAGGACGAAAATCTGCTTGGAAAAAAGTAACTAACAAGTAAGAGGAGTATAGCTATGTTGGCTGCATATATAGAAATCTATCCAATTGAGTGTACTAGCGAGGTAACTTTTCACTACCATCGTCATAATCAAGCTCAAGTTAAGTAAAATGACGGTATTTAACAACAGTAGCAGCAAACGACCAAAAATAAAGCATTATTTTGTATAGTAGCGCATAATTATATATACACAACAAAATTTATTTTCTTTTTTCACTCCTCCCGAATAAATCTGACCGGTTGCGTTAAAGTTCCCCAACAGTTGGAGAGATCAACGCTGCGGTCAGATTTATTCGGGAGGAGTGTACATGTTTTACTTATTCAAATCCATCTTATTTCAACAAGAAAATAACTATACATAAAAATGAATAAAATTAAGATTTTTATTATTTTTTTTTTCATTTTGCATAATTTGTTATTCAAAATAAAATGTATAATGTAATTATTATATGAAACCATTAAAAAACATGCTCTACTATAAGATAGATTAATCTACACCTTTTATTTTATTCTAATAAAGATAAAGTTAAATTTAATTATTTTAGTTTTAAAAATAATTAGCATAATTATATTTAAATGAACATTTATTTAAATTATATCACCTTTTTAATATTCATTATATTTAATTCTATATTATTATTGTATTATATTGTATACACATATGTATAAGTATAAGTGTGACGTAGTCGATATGTAACATTAACTAGTATAAAGAAATTTAGTTTATAATATTTTGTCACTTTCACAACTGGAGGGGTTGATTATTATAAGAGAAAATATTAGGATCACAATCTTCAATTGGAGAAAAGTTACATTATTAACAATGATATATAATATATTGTTTTAAAAACTATAAATTTGATTAATCTCTTAGAAATCAAAAAAGTTGAAAACTTTGTATGTTTTAAATTTATTTATATACTTTTTGTTTTATATAATTTATGACTTTTTGAATGTTTCACTCTAATCATTTATATAAGAAATTATATCCTCATTACAATGTAATAAGTAAAATAATAGTCAGATGCTGAGATATTTAAAGTCTTTCTTGAATTAATTTTCAGTTCTTGTTAAGTGCTAAAAAAAAAAAAAAAAAAAAAAAAGTCAAGTAAGTCTACATGGAAATTTCTAGGTTCCAAAAGAAAAACTAAACTAAAGTATCCAAAAAGAAAGAACTAACGTATAATATACAAGAAAAAAAAAAAAAACTGAAAACAGGGCTTCGTAATGTAGTCCTTTTATTTTCCGCGTCACTTGCAATGGTTTGGCGCGTTCCCTTTGATTTTTTTTTCTGTTTACAAGTGAAATATTACTAATACATTTTTGTAAATACTTTAAAATAATAATAATAAGGAGAAAATAATTATTATTTAATAAAATTGTTGAATAATTTCCTTCATTACCAATGCATAAAGAGCATGGTAGCATAAAAAGGGGTGTGTAAAGAGAGCAAAAAAACATAATGAATATCACTATGACTTTCAAATACTTAAATTGGG
This sequence comes from Ecdyonurus torrentis, assembly GCA_949318235.1. NCBI lineage: Eukaryota > Metazoa > Arthropoda > Insecta > Ephemeroptera > Heptageniidae > Ecdyonurus > Ecdyonurus torrentis. Next base: position 10,481,282 of record OX439137.1, read on the forward strand.
TTTTGTACTTTGATTAATTGCCGTCGTTATATTACAATTTAAATCATCCAGTCCAGTCTATATAATTGATTTCGATTTAAAAAAAATATATATTCGTATAGTTCATGTATGAATAATTACATTAGTAATCTACTTGCGTTTAAAAAAACAAGTATAAGTTTTCTTATGCAATAATGTACTAACTAATAAGTGTTGTATAAAGAATTCATTCACAGTAAACTCTATTGCAAAATTTTCATTACACGGTGACTATCTCTTTATAAGATGAGTTATATATTATGCTATGAAGAGTTTTTTTTAACTCTCTTTTAGTTTAATGCAGTAATGCTTTTTTAGACAGTAAATTGTTTATTGCATTTTTTTTTATAAGCAGGTCACCAACTTGGGTCAGAAATAGTTTAGTAAATTTTTACATTTTATTTTTATGGAAAAAAAAAAAAAAAAAAAGGTAATTGAAAAGGGATATAAAAATTTAATATTTAAATGAATTGAAAATTTTGATAGGCCTTTGGTTGTTTATTAAAAATTTGCAGTAAAATTTTAAATGTTAACATTTAAACGTGCTATATTAAAAGTCAATTCCTTCATTATTATCATCGTTATTATACATGTTTGTCGCAGCAAGAATTATAAACAAACATTTTCTTTTTACGTGATTTTAATTTTAGAATACTAAGCCATTTGTTTTCTAAAATATTGCTTGTAATGTTTTTTTTTTTTTTTTTTTTTTTTTTTTTTTTTTTACAAATTTACTTTACAAGTTGATGTTGTATAGCGAACAAAGTCTATCTCGTCTATTGCCACGGTAAACAAAATGTCTATCTCGTTTTTTTTGTCACGAGAAGAGCAAAATTTGTAAGTCGTATATTGCTTCCACTGTCAAAAAAAAAAAAAAAAAAAAAAAATGAGATAGACATTTTACTTACTGTGACAAAATACGAGATGGACATTTTGTTCACTACAACAACGAAATGTACTAAATTTTATTTAATATCTTGTGTAGCACTTTTTCACATTCTAATGACTTTCAATTGACACATGTTCCTTAATTACAGGTAGGTAATTTTGATTTCTATACTTTGGTATAGTTTAAAGAAAATAATCAAAAGTACTTCCTGTGCATATGAAGTAGGTTACTCATACTTGGGCTGAAAATATTCAGTTGCATTGTATACTTAATTTTTACTGCAATTATTTTTTACATCATTTATGAGTTCAAAAAGACAGTAAAATTCAATGCTGCTAAAATATTAAGTAAATTTTAAAACGATATTTTAAATTATTATTTGATAATAAGAGTCTGCAGTAAATTGATTCAGAATTGACGTTAAAAAATGTAAAATTTTATTTAGTTTTTAATTGTAAATTATTTAATCATTACTTCATTTTTGCACAAGTTTGTCAAATGAATATTTTGCAGGAATATTTTGTCTTTACTTTATATATTAATTTTAAATTTTGTAAATGTGAAATACTGGTGGTATCCTACGTACTTTCTTAAGTAATAAGTTTTCAATTAAAATCCGGTTAGTTCAAAGGCATTTTTTTATACTAGTACCTCCACTTTTTGTATGTATTATTTAAGCTCTCGCGGAATTTTCGCTAAATCATATAATATACATAAATGTAGAATTCATGTTTCAGAATATTTTGTTTCAGATCCTTCTTCTATTTAAAGACGTTGCGACTCAAAATCGAAGCAATTTTTATATACCTGTTTCCTACTTTCGGTTACCAAAAAGAGCAAGCTGAATATTTTTTGTTTAACATCATAGCAGTCCCAATAAAGACACGATGGGAGTGAGCATTTTAACGCTCTTAGTAATTTCTTGTTATGTAAATCAATGTCGTTTCTTATTATTATTTTTACATGCACACAGTTACTATACAGTACTATACACCCCATACACCCATAAAAAATAATAAACCAACTATGAAAAAATAAAAATTTAATATATATGTTTTAATTATGAGTAACATAATTCAGTTACATTTTTTAATATTATAATAATATGATAAACGGGTAGCGTAAATTAATCCAATTTAAAGCTGAAGCCGGTGTGGGTGGATTAAGTGAAGGGGGGGGGGGTAGTAACGGCAATCAGTTGAACCAAAAAAAGTGATTATTCTTTGAAACTGTTGTTTTCCACATTGGTACATGAACCAAGAGGAATCTTAAAATATTTAAAAATTATGATGAGTTACCATGCAAAAAATTATTTCAAATTCAGAGAGAGGTTATTAGGTATTAAACTCATATCGCTTATTGTTAATTTGAAAATTAAAATAAAAAAAATTCTCGCCCTTATTTTAATGGCATCCTTATAAGCCACACAGTATAGGTGTTACAATAACATAATGACATAATTTTTTATGGTAGTAAACGATTAAAATGTAATATTTTCAGAATCTGGGTAGATAGTAAGGTACGCAATATGGGCTCATAAGATTACTAACAAAGTAAGATGGAAAAGCTTTAATTTTGGATGGAAAATGATATTATTAGCTTGTATCGATTAAGAGATGGTATAAGCCAGGCTCGTATATGGCCATAAGGCTTGCCTCAGGTCAGTTACGCCCCTTTTTAGCCTAGTTACACCACCAAAAATGACCTCTAAAAACCCAATCTCTGAATAGCTTTTTTAAGACCAGTTTAACCCTGTGGTAAGCTGTATACAAACCATATTTTAGCTTCGTTTTATTTTCAGTACCTTTCTATGAGCCTATAACAGTGAAAAGATGCATCAAGGTACCCATTTAAAGTACCAATAACAAAAATTAAGAGCAACCAGAAGGTACCACTTTTATATGACTATGAATGTACACCTTTTATCTTCAAAATCTTAATATATATTGTTGTACGCAAGTTGTAAAATATGTTTGCAAGAAGGTGTACCGAGAACAAATAGTAATCTAGATTATATACCCCGCCTCCCTTTCCTCCTCCTCATATACAGTATACATATGAAGTAGAAAGTATGTATAATATAGTTTCATAAATATATAGGACAATATGTAACATATAACAATATCGATTAATTATGGATATTATATTATGTCATTTCTTATAGTTTTTTGTAAACAATAGACGCATTAAATTTTTTTTGTATAAACATTAGTTTTTTTTATTATTTTAAGTTGTCAACGCCCGTGTTTTTTATTACATAATTTTGATTTAAATTTTAAATGTAATTATATAAAAATTGTGAATGAGAAATTTGTATGTAATTTAATACGGTGACTATATAATATTGGTATAAAAAATTATATATGGTATACGTAATGTTGTTGCGTTAACACTACTTTTTTAAGTTACAGCAATCATTTTTTTTTTTTGTCTCCATTGATTAAATTAGATAAATTAGACCAATTCATGTTCTACACACTGAAATTTATAAGTTTTTTTTTTATTGATTTCTGTTACATGTACAGAACTTCATATATCATATCTCATTAACTTTATTATTATTATTATTATTTTTTTTTTTTTTTACTTCTTATGCTTTGTTAAGGTGTTAGATATAATTCTATAATATATTTTTAATCTTGTTAATGGAAAGGTGCCAGTGGCTGATTTTTTTAAAGTAATAACAAATACATTTTATTTATAGGCAGGTTTTTAACAGTTGGAAAATTTTGATTAGTAACTTTTATAAAGTTGAGTTATTTTTAATAAATTTTACTATTTTGGTTCTGAATCGAAATAAAAGTAATAATTGTATCTAAAATTTAGCACTATAGCAAATAGCTCTACTTTTTTGCTTCAATGACATTGATTTTCATATGTCATTTTTTTAAAGTTCAATATTACAAATTATTGATAAATTTCTTGGTATTTGGTATATAGATAATTAATAAAGAGTAAATTGAAAATCAAGTATATTTTAAAGTACAAAATTAAATTTATGATTTCTAGCAACAATTTGTTTTTATAAATTTAAAAAATGTTTGGCTCACATAGTCACTGACCTTTCCCATTAAATTAATAAATAAAATATACAAAAGAACAACAATTTATATTTAAAAATTTAAGCTAAAATTCTTGTAACGAATTACCATAACACACTGACATATACATTAACCAATGACTAAAAAAAAATTTAAATAAAAAATTACGTAATTTTGGTAGCATGCAAGGTTTACTAATACTATACTTAAACTTAACAATTTCTATCGTTTAAAAAATATTTAAAATGGCATTCAAATCAAAACAAAAGTGTTCTAATTTTTTTATGCTCATATAACCTTATCAATTTTCATCTAGTATATTAAAAATGGTATATTTTAATAATTATTATAATGAAAGTGATATTACCCCACCCCCACACACACAACCTGTCTTATGTACGTTACGATGTTTGACCGTGACCAAAATACCTTACGTGTAACGTCACACCGTACTGACTCCGTATAATATTATAAACCATATAGCTGTATGAGATAGGAGCTTAATAATATGTGTAGGTGGAGAAAGAGAGCAATAAGAAGAAAAAAATGATGAAAAACACCTGACGAATGCACAATAGTTTGAACTGTTAACTTTTTTTTTTCTTGTATCGATATGGTAATTAAAAGTTTTTTTCACAACCAATAACAGTGCTTAATCCTCTACACTGCAAATGTTTTCCAGTTTTACAAACGCTATGATGTTATAGTTGTATTCATGATATCATCGAAAGAAAACCGATATTTAGAGATGCAGCAAAATTGTCTAAAACTATTGGAATTTACTCAAGGACTTACGCCAAAAATACATTGATTGATTGATTGATTGATTGATTGATTGATTGATTGATTGATTGATTGGTTGATTGATTGATTGATTGATTGATTGATTGATTGATTGATTCATTGATTCATTGATTCATTGATATTTAATTGTAATGTAAGTAGAGCGTAATACATAACTTAGTATTCAGTGAAACGATTCTGAAAATTTCAAGAAATTTCTTATCATGATGGTCAAATTTGTATATTTGAAATTATATGTTATAATATTATAAAGTATTATAGAAAAATGAAATAGAAACAGTACAAATATTCTTAATATTAGTATAGGTTTTATGGTAGTGGCAACAGATTATTAGGTCAAGTTGTAATAAAAGTGGATTACTGATTTCATATCAACTTTATACTTTAAGAACTTCAAGCATTAAAGTCTCCTTACACAATATCTATACTCGACTCAAAAAACCTGAGTTACCTGCCGTTCGACTTTTTACGGTATCGCCCAGCCGCCCCCCCTTCTCCTCAAATGTGACAATGGGCGATACTTTAGGAATGCTCGATTTAAATCAACGGAGGTTTTTTGTGTCAAGTAGAGTATTTTCAAACGATCAATTCGATGAATGTTATGTTGTTTGCTAAAAAATATAGTATCATTATTGCATGCAAACTAAAAGTTTCTATAAAAAATGGTGCAATAATATTTGTTCTTGATTAAAAATGTCATTCTTTTGGGATAGAACACACATAAAAGAGGAGAGGAAAGCTGAACAATTCTATACATGAGCAATGAATTCTAACTTTTGTCTCTCTCTCTCTCTGTCTCTCTCTCTCTCTTTCGTAAATTATACATTTAAATGATTTATATATTTCTTTAAAACTTTAACTAGGTATAATATAAAAAAGTACTCATGGTCATACTTAACATGATATAAATAAAAAGGGTGGTGCATACGGAAAAAAAATGTTTCGTATTCATTAATATTAATAATATTTATGACATAAACACGAAAAATACTTTTTTTATATTTCTCACATTCTTATACAGCATTTTTTGTTTTGTGAGATATAATAATCAACCCACTTTTTGAAGTTAAACTTGTCAAATTTCTTTAAACATATTGAAAATAATCAATCAAGTATATATTTAAGAAAGCATTTTTTTTTGTAATTATATATAACAAAATATATTATTCTTATAATTAATAATTATAAACCTGGCTAAAGATCAGTTATAAAATTGCTAATATTTTTGGTGTATCAATAATAATTTTTTGTTTGCTGTCAATTTTTTAGACACGTGTTCAATTATTTTTTACTTCATATTATTTATATTTAAAATGTTAAACTCTACGCCAACTTACTATTTTTATTACTCAACTGGATTTTGAATATTGTAAATGTTTTACTTTGCTAGAGAGAGAGAGAGAGAGAGAGAGAGAGAGAGAGAGAGAGAGAGAGAGAGAGAGAGAGAGAGAGAGAGAGAGAGAGAGAGAGAGAGAGAGAGAGAGAGAGAGAGAGAGAGAGAGAGAGAGAGAGAGAGAGAACAAATTTAACATGATTTTTTTACCCAGCATTTCATTACCCATTATCCAGCAAAATCTTATAATAATTAAGAATATAATAATCTTATAATAAGAATAATCTAAAAAAAAAAGTAAAGTAAAACCTGATGGTCAAAATAATGCTTGTACAAAAAAAAAAAAGCTCTCTGAATAAGCTAATCAAATTGAAACACTGAGTTAAAACCTCTGTAAATTCTATAAATATATTTACTAAAGTTATTAAATAAGACATCAATTGATTAAAAAGTTTGTTGAAAATGGGACAAAAAGTTGACTAAAAAGTAAACATTTTTGCAAGTACGTAAAGCTCTGGCCAATAGGCAACCCTTAAGCACACTATGCTATCTTTATGGGGAAACGCTGCGGCCGCCGCTCCCCCGTTCTTAAACTTTTGGGCAGAGCTGTACAAAAAAGTGCACAGACAGTGATATGCTATATAAAATTTTACTCTTTTGCAATATGACAATTGATATGGGTGAATTAAATTAACAAAATAAATAGTATTGCGCAATAGAGAAATATTTTATATAACATTGTACTGTACACTTAAATCAATCAAATCCCTTTCTAATATAATGCTCTTGAAAATATAAATATAATAAAAATATTTACCAAAACATAACTTCACAAACAGTACATACACACATTTACATATTAAAATATCTTCCTACACAAAATCGTGTGTTGTGGGTGTGTATTATTTTTTACTTTTATAACATTGAATTTGTGTTTAGTCTTCAAGTCGACCTTGAACTTCGCGTTTATATAAAATCTGATTTCATTTTTATTTCAATTGAAATAAATTTTCAATGTCTGCGAGAAAGTTTATTTTTTTCAATTATGTGTTTGCAATTTTTTATGCTTGAATAAGAATATTATTTGCATATCAGGATGTTGCGAAATATATATTTTATAATAATAGTATATTGTATAAATTGTTTTGTAATATAATTAATATTCATAGATTTTTAATTGATATTTAAAAATAAATCAAAATTTTATACCTATTATTCATTTTTTTTTATCGTACAATCATAATATTATACTGTATCAGCAGCAGGTTCTTGCCAATAGTTAGTAAATTTGTTATTTATATATTTCTTTTACTTAACACTTTATATTGCTGATGAAATTTAAATAAAAAGATTGAGTTTTGTATGTAGCCCTTCTCTACATACTGTATAAACTGTGTATTATTATGTATATCAATTTTTACAAAAAAATATCAATTCCTTTGACGATGATATTCAAATCAACTATAAATATTTTTTTTCCACGATGTTATGGTAATTTGCATCAATTACAGTACTTGTACGTATGATTGATTTTTTTTCACACCTGATCAAGTTAAATTTAGCAATCCGATTGGTTAGTAATTACGAATTTTACCATACAAACAGTAAAAAAAAATTGTAGAACACAACTGTCATTAGCTCTTTTAGCTAGCTTTTTTTTTTTTTTTTTTTTTTTTTTTTTTTTTTAATCGTTAATATGGTGATTGAACCAATCAAGATTTATATATCATTGCACATTAAATCAGATATTCAATTTTATTAGCAAAGTGATTGGTTGTGATTTGTGATGTGATAACTTGTCATCTCCATATATATGATCGAAAAAAAATCATTATTAAACACACTATACACTAGATAATATGGAATTTTAAGATCATACGACACTTTAAAAATAAAAAACCATTTAACATTCTATATTATTTAATAAATTATAACAAAACAAATATGATGTCATTTAAATAATAAAATACTGATCACATTTTTTAACACCTGACATGTAAATTTAATATAAATTTTATACCATAAAGTATAAATAATAACACCACACCCTATCAACTCTATAGTTCAGAACATTATAAAAAAGTTTTCATTATACAAAGTAATTCATACGTTAAAAAAGGTCAATAATAGGTTCAAGGTAACAATAAGTACAAGTACTATAGACGGCATTGCAAGGTCTCTCCATATCTCTCTCTTTCTTTCGTTTCAAAAACCGCGCCCTTCAATCTCAATAAAGTAAAAGATCATATTGACCGATTATTGATTTATGTACATATTATTTAATTTTTTTTATATAATATTTAAATGTATTTTTATACCCTTAAGTGATTTAAATTTGGATTTTTATCTCTATTGAAATTTTTTTGACACCATATGGTTTAATATAAAATATAATTTGTATCCGGGCATTTTTTTTTCTAAGTTGTTTCTCGGTATGGGGCATATTGTATATTGCAGGGTTTTAAAACTTTCAAAGTATATATATATTTTCTCCTAATAATATAGATCAATGAAAAAAAATCAATTTCGTAATTCTGACTAATGTGTATTAAATTTTATATAAAAAAACAACCTTTGTGATTGCTTCCATAAAATAGTTTAATCATTGAATAATTTTTTTAAGTTGGTCTCCGATACGCCTTCAAGTTAACTAAAACTTTGTTGCTTTGTTTGTGCTCAGCATTTGCTAACTAAACAAGTGCAAAAAAAAAAAAAAAAAAAAAAAAAAAAGAAAAAAGCATAATAGTGAGATGCTTTTTTTTTCTTCTTCTTCTTTTTTTTTTTTTTTTTTGGTAACTTTAAAAAATAATTAAAAACATATTTACAATAGATGCAAATTTGTATAGTACTCATACATTTAAAATCAGAATCACGAAATGTCTCTATACAACATAATCATTCAGTACAATATGATGTGTTCAATTTACTTCATATTCCAATTTCTCATTTGCTAAAAAGATTTCTGTGCTCGTGGATTTTGCTTCTTACTGAATAAAGCCATAGACCACATAAAACAACATGTGTTTTTTAATGAATAAACACGAAATGGGATCTTCAAAACTGATGACAATTTTTACCAGAATGTTAATGTAGCCCCACGAGAGAGCGTGAAAAAACTGTAAAGTATGCAATTTGCGTGAAAATTCATGTTTATGACGTCAGAAACATGCAAAAATTAGTATGAAAATGTTATGCGGGTTGCATAAATCGAACTTTCTAATCTATGCTAAGGGGCTACTCTTGGGTTTTGAGACAAACTAACGTTATTTTTGTAAATCCCATCAAGTGTTTTGTGATATAAATGCTTATGTTTTTCTCCGGTCTATTCCTTTAAGTATAAATGACTCACTATGTTACTGCATTTCAATGATATTGCACTTGTAAGAGCTTAATTTAATTAATATTTAAAAAATATACGCAGCTATATAATCAGGTTTCAGAGCCATGTGACCTTTAAACAGTGACAACTTGCAACAGTAAATTTGTCAATGTTACAAACTAAAAGTAATTACAATTTTATACTTCATGCTTTTCGTATAATATATAAAAAATATATTAATACATTTATAAAAATTTAAAAAAATAATAATAATTTGCAAGTTGAAAAGAAAAATTGAGTTCATAAATATTTTTCATTTGTTTTATTTTATATGTATGGTATTTTTTTTTTAAGTAAATGCCAAAAGGAATTCCAACCGACTAAAACCGACCGTCTCAGTCAGTTGGAATTCCTTTTTAATTTTTTATATATTAATTACTACTGTTTTGTTAAAAAAAAATTCAGCAACACGAACGCTTACCTTTTAAACCTACCCGGTGTAAAATAGGTGCTAAATTAAAAACTGAAATAACAATTTTTGTTTATTTTTAAACAATTTTGGTAATAAATAATAGAATATTGAAAATTTCTCCAATAAAAAAATATTAATATTTAATTTTATACCTGATCTGATAAGGGAAAAAAATGGAATGAAATAAAAGCTTAGTTATTATTGAACAACAAATCGTAAAATAAAAAATAATAAACGTACTTTATCAGGTACAAAAACTATTTGAAAATTCAATTAAAAGCTATAAATATGTAATCATTTTTTTCTATAATAACACACAAATCATTTCTGAAAAAAAAAATAATAAAGTAAGTAATAAGCTTTATTTATGATGACTTTAATACTAGATGGAAAATTTCTAACCAGTTTTTTTTTTCTTAAAGAAGCTATTTTTTTCTTAAGTTTTACAATTTATAACTTAAATTCTTATATATTTTCTTATATATTTGTTTTTAGAAGATTACTTTTTCATGTATTAGTTATTGCGGTACCTTGTATAGGTCATAAAGAACAAATACAAACACATTTATACTAAAATAGGACTTTTAAACTTACGTTCTATAGCGTGTTAAATGTATATTTTATAACATTTTTTGTAGATAACTGCCACTGCGGGAAAATGTTTTAGAGTGAATTGAAAAATACAAAAAAAAAAAAAAAAAAAAAAAAAAATCAATCAATCAATCTACAGTTGTGAATTTTAAATATCATTTCACCTTTTAGTTACACTCTCTTAAGTCCTCTCTCTCTCTCTCTCTCTCTCTCTCTCTCTATCAATCAAGAGATACAAAATACATACTCGTATTTCTCAAAACAAACTCATTGCATCACAAAAAATGCATTCTTAAAAAGTGTATTTTGAAAATTCTCTCAATTTTCCACGAATCTGCTCATCATGGTACAAATAATAATCTGTTACATAGATCATAATTAATAATCGTTTATTATTGTCAGTGTTTCTATCAGTTTCTATTAATCTTTGTAATTAGCAATATGTTTAAAATTATTCCATAACTTTTGTGAAGGACATTATTAAAAATGAGTCGTACCAAATTTGGTCATTACAAAATCAAAATGAGTCCATTAAATTATTCGATCTTGTAATAAGATAATGAGTTTATATTTTAGTTTGACAAAACATTGAAGCAATGCCAAGTTTGTAAAGGTAAATTATATCGTGTTGAGTATAAATTTGGAATATAAAATAAAGTAGTTTAATTTTTCCTTTTATTATTCAATGAAAACTGCATAATTAGCATAATCAAGTTAAATGTTTTTAAGTATATATTTTATGCATTTTTAATAAATGCGTCGAGGGCAAAATTATATAGCATTCAAATTTATTATATGAAAATATTTAAATATCCTCAAAATTATTATGGGTGCATTTCTAAATGGACATATATAAAAATCCATATCTTTATTAAAAAAAAAAAAAAAAAAAAAAAAAAAAGAGAGAGAGAGAGAGAGAGAGAAAGAGAGAAAGAGAGAGAGATTTCTATAATTTTTTACTTTTGGAAAAATGTACTATATACATTGCGGTGTAAAAAATACTGCGGTGTAAAAAAATATTAATAATTTATGTTTGATGGGATAGCCAGGACAACTTTAATTTGCATTATTGACAAAAAAAAATATCGCAGATTTTGGTTAAACAAACCATTTTAGACTAATCAATCAATCTAAAAATTTACTAGTATATAATTAAAGAATATTATCATATTAACTACAACGATTTCTATGCAACGTCATTCGCAAAGTACCAAAAAAAAAAAAAAAAAACAGAAAAAAAAAACTTTAATTTTTGTTTTTTAAGTTAATGAATTATTCTTATTAAAACGCCCTTTTACTTCTGCAAAGGTGACATATTAAACGTAAAAATTACAATACCAACATGTTTAACAAGCATGCGTTTATTACGCAGATTATTTCAACTTCTTGTATTGGCCAGTAAATCCAACATCTGTTATACATTCAAAGTATAAAAAATTGTATTTCAATATATTAATCCAAATAAACTTTCATACTACTATGTCAAAAAATTGAACCTATAAAAAGTAGAAAAAAAAAAGGCATAGTAGACCTCAATTAATAATTAAAAAATTAATGTCAATATTTTTATTGGCAATGATTTTAGTTCCTGTTAAAAAAATAAAAATAAACTCTCATTACATTATAGTTTATTTTTACTCTAATTTTCTACAAAGAGGATGTTATACTGTACTCTCACTCCGTGAGATTTTTTTTTCTTTACTTATATTATGGTATAAGATGTCACCTTATTGCAATAAGACAACATACTAATAAACCGGTTTTATATATAAGACCTGTATGTAACTTCTTCTTCTTTTTTTCTATATACGTCAGCCTTGATATTCTTTATAAACTGACCTGATGACCCTTTCTTTTTATTTTTTGCAAAAATACCCATTAGAGGAGCATTCACATGTCTACTTGTTTTATACACTATTATTTATTATTATTATTTTTACTAATACTGAATTTAAATTGACTTTGTTATCCAAACAGGAAAACAAAAATTAAACACGTAAATGTGTCATGTTAGTATCCGTCATCTAAAATTTTCTTTCATATAGGTGTAAACCTTTAGCACAGTAAAATGAATAGTAATAATAATAAAATATAAGAAGACGGGTCTTTTATTCAAAAGGGTATAGTAAGTATAGGTGATAGCTAGTACTCTACAATGGTAAGATCCATTGTAAAGTTCTAACAATTCAGCTTTTTCATACACATGGAAAGTATGTCATTATTGTGTATAGGGTGGTTGTTTTCATGTTAAAGTCAACGCCATAAGTGAGCGCTAAATAACATTGACCGGATAGGAAAATGGCACATTTTGCCAGTTTAAAAATTGTTCACAATTTTTTTGAGAGCATTGATGCTGTAAATAGGTTGAATTAGTACCTCCAGTATGCAAAAAAAAAAAAAAAAAAAAAAACTAATAAAATGACCAAAAAATAGCTTATTTTTCAAAGAAAATAGCCAAAAACTACGTTTGTCCTATGCTGAGCAATGTTATTCATTGCTCAAGAAGAGCATCGAAAAGCATTCAGAATGACGTCATGCGTACACACACTATAAATTTTGCTAAATTGTAACAGCATAAATACGTATACATTGGTAATATTTATGCTGGTGTGTAACATATAACATAAATTGTGTTTTGTAATGAATGATTGAATGGTGCTGAAAATGGACAAGTAGTATAATTACTAAGGATTTATTTTTGTCCATGCATAAAAATATATAAACTACATGAATAACGCATTTTGTAAAATCATCCAAAATAAACTAATATTTTAACGCTTGTTTTTCCAAATAAAAACATTCAAATAGCAACAGAAATTTTCATAAAGTATAATAATAATTAAGTTAGGATTCATTTTAAAGGACTTATTTTTTTTGCTATTGCGAATTTCGTGATAAAATTCGTCATTATTATTATTATTTTGAGCTTATATATGTAACTTTGTGTTCAAATTATGCTACTTAAAATTTTAATAGAACTTAGTTTTGGTACAGACCATAACTTTATTGATTGCTAAGACGTTCGACGTATTAGCTTAATTACATTCATCAAGATTCACAATTTTTATTATTGTTATTTTTTACTTGTTGCATTTTTTTAAATTTCTAATCAACACGTAAACACACCTGTAAATATTAATAGTTTCAATGTATTACTAAGATTGTAATGTATATCTATAAATGTAAGGAATGTGAATAAGCATATATTTAACTACTATTAGTAATTAAAAGAAATACTTGTTACTTTATTGCTATGACCTTTTTTTTATTTTAAATACCAAGGATTTTGCTACTTGCAAAATCATTAAATCATTAAAAGTTAGATTTAAATTTAAAATATAGCTCCAATGATTTTTATAATAAAGAAATCATGGTAATTTATAATAATTTTACTGCAATACAGTAAAATTTACCATATAGCTGGAAAAACCTACGGTAAAATCCAGTTTAATAAAGTTTTATATTTTTTTAATTATTACAATATTTTTTTTTAATAGTGTTTCTATCCTCATAAAAAAAAATTAATTAAACTGGAAAAAAGAAGAAGTTGTAAGGCGTCACTGAAATTTTATTAAGATTTTACTAAACATCTATGTGTCGTGACAAAATGCATGGAAATAAGACGACTCAATCGTTATGTGAATAGCATTACGAAACTTAATATCTTAGTAGACACTGAAATTTTATATTATAATAAAGACATGGTAAAATTTTTTTTCTGGATGAAAAAATTTATTTTGTCCTGGTCGCGTCAAAAGGGCTTATCTCCATTGATAAGCAAATTGTTTTAGGGCGCATCTCCAGTGATCAGCAATTTTAGGGCGTATCTCCACTGGATATACTAAAGATTACTGGAGATACGCTCTAACTTTAATTTTGCTGATCACTGTAGATACGCCCTAACTGATCAATAGAGATAAGCCATTTTGACGCGACCAGGATGATATAATAAATAGGGTACGCATAACGTCATCCTGAATGCTTTTTGAAGCTCTTCTTGGGCAATGAATAACATTGCTTATATAGCATAGGACAAATAAGGGTTTTCGCTAATTTCTTTAGAAAATAAACATATTTTTTGTCATTAATATGTTTCTTACATACTTGAAAACCTAATTCAACTATAATGCTAAGTGCTAAACTAATTCATTAATGCTCTCAAAAAAAATTGCTAAGTATTTTTAAACTGGCAAAATGTCTCATTTTTCTATACCAGCCCATGCTATTTAGTACTCACTTATAACGTTGACTTTAATATGAATGCAACCACCCTATATAGATCTTTAAGCAATTATTATTTATCCTTATGAATACAAGAGTGCTTGCATGTCCATACTTGTATTGTTATACATATCTAGTGCATGAATTTGCATTTTACTACTGATATAATATCAACGATGGAGCTAATATGGTATAGAGAAAATGGTAAGAACCACCTAAGTTCTAAATTTTTAGCATGCGAGACACTTTTAATTTCTTCCAGAAAACTACTGCACCGAGGCTAGATTTTTCTTTAACGTGGTAAACAAATTCACGTATTTTGAGCTAATAAAGTTTAATAGAAATGATTTTGTCATCACTTTTAAAAGCTTTATATGTATGAAAGCATTGTATTTCCACAAAGCAATAGAATATAAATTTACATATCACAGTTTCTGTAAAATACGTATAGCACTCATATAAATGTATATTATAATACAATGGTTTAGATATGCAGCACGTAACTGAGCTATAAACATAATAATATACTTAAAGCATGCAGTTTTTTACAATATAAAAATCTATGTAACATAATATAATATTGATATAAAAATCATTCACTTCAACGAGCTTTTGCTACCTATAATATATTATTTATATATCACATTTCATATTCAGAGAGAGAGAGAGAGAGAGAGAGAGAGAGAGAGAGAGAGAGAGAGAGAGAATTTTCAAATGCATAATTCAAATAAGTAAATTTACATCAATCGTGAAATTCACCACACATATTTAATAAAACTACATTCTTTTCATATTATTTAATTTAGATCAATTCGATTCAAATAATTTATAATTGAATATAATAAAGTCATTTCATTATATATATATATATATATATATATATATATATATATATATATATAAAGTAAACTATTTCTGGTATAAATTTTTATAGGAGATATTAAATTAAATTATTATAAACATTAGAATGTTGTTATATTTTTATGTGCATAATTTACTTTTAGTATTAGTTATTACAGTTTTTAAAGAAATTGACATTTTTAAATTCCAATGAGATTGTTTAATTTTATATGTTATTAGTGTTTATATTAAAAAAAAATAAATAAATGACTTTTACAAAATAATTTTGTATTTTGATTACTATATTTATTACGTTTAAATTTTTAAACGGACAATTTTCAAAACCGCAATTATTTTTAAATTCAACACAATTTTCCCTACAGCTTTGAATATAGAGTAAAAGGGTGAAAATTTTTATATATAGGAAAGTTTGATAATATAATTGGAGAAAACTTATTATTGAGATATATTTTTTAAGTTAATATTGTATCATTTTAATGTCATGAACATGCTACAAATTTTGGCCCCATTACAGTTTAAATTGGCATTGACTGAATGAATATATTCAAGAGATCTGTAGGTTGTACGAGTATTATCGCCCAAAATATATCGCTCATTTTACTGTCTTGTTAAACAAACGTTTAGCTTTTTTTTTTTATTATTATTATTATTTTTTTTTAATTAGTAAACATTCAATAAAACATGAGAAAGACTAAAAACAAAATAAAGGGTAATTTAATTTCATATTCTAAAAGAGAACATTGTTCTGAATCAATTGATATGCAAATTTCTAATTTCTGAGTTCATTAAGTATTTTTAATTAATTTTTTTAAGTTGTGAAATGACGTCACTTTAACTTTTTCCTATGCCAACATGAATAAGTTTACACCCATGATTTCATTTTTTGATTTTCAAAAATTCATTAAAAATACTTAATGAGCTCGAAATTAGAAATTCACAAATCTGTCGACTCACAACAATATTCACGTTTAGAATATGCAATAAAATTACCCCCTAATTTATTTGGTCTTCCTCATTGAGAAATACATACTTTATTTTGCATGGTTTTGTAATGTATAAATACATACTTCCATACTCGGCTCGCTTCTTATGACTAGACCACATAATACGAAAATAATTGTAATAATTTTTATATATACATAAAAAAAGCAAACAAAACAAAAGCTATCTTAAAAATCTTCATATTAAAAGACCATAAAACAATATTTACACATCTTAAAGTTTAATATTTTATACACATCAATTCCTAAGACATTAATTACACGCCTTTTATAGGAAAAAAACATATTTTCATTTTGAAAACACGCATGTTTTGATTTCCTGTTAATGTTTTGTACTACTTTCTTTGACATGAGAATCTTCTCTGCAGATTGCAGTTGAGTAGCGTGTATACCTCCCGCATGATTGGAGAAGAAAGTATATATATATATATATATATATATATATATATATATATATATATATATATATATATATATATATATATATATATATATATATATATATAGAGAGAGAGAGAGAGAGAGAGAGAGAGAGAGAGAGGAATGATTGATGAATGATGAGCAATCTAATGACATTTATATGAAATTTATTTAATGTAAAATAGTAAAATAAGTTTATGTTCTTTAAAAAGAATATTGCAAAGAAATTTTATGTATAATTGCATATATTATATTATAAGCATGCTTTATGATTATTAGATAGTATATTATAGAAATCTGTGTTCACTGAGCTAAAGATAAACTTCTGCACTCTGGCTAAACAATTTGTTTTTATCTGCTGCATGCGAGTAAGCGTATAATATAGAGAAAATTAAAGGTCCACGAACTTGGTAATTATTATGTACAAGAAAAACGTTTATAAAAATAGAAAAATGACTTGTGAAGAGAAAATAATAACAATGAGATATGATTGTTAGTACCATCGCATAAAGTTTTATTTTTCCCAATAAAAGGTTCAGTGAAAGGGGAAAAAAGATTAAGTGGAGTCATGCAAGATAAAAAGATTTTAATATTGAATAAGTAACGAATAAACAAATAAATATAAATAAATAAATAAATAAATAAATAAATAAATAAATAAATAAATAAATAAATAAATAAATAAATAAATAAATAAATAAATAAATAAATAAATAAATAAATAAATAAATAAATATTTCTATAGCTCCATAAAAGAGGACCAAAATTTCTCTATTATAGTGTATTGCAAAATAAATTTTGTTTTTCAATGTAAAACGTATAGCTTCTTTTGATATCTTTCATTTTATAACTTTTTGGAACAAACCATTCAAACCAAGATATATATGATTTGTACATAAATATATATTTTTATTTTGCAATTTCTTAATAACAGGTTGAATTAAATTTGAAAAAGTCTACTATAAAGTGATTGATGATAATCTTGAAGTGTGTGCTAGTTGGGCTTATTATAAGGTGAAAAAATTATACAGTTGAATGCTTTGTAACCTTTTTTTTTACAATAATTATAAGTGTATACTTTGATTCCAGAAGCTATTTATTATAAATTATTATGTTATTTATGGTATTACATTATATTGGGTTTTGATCTCTCTCTCTCTCCCTCCCTCCCTCCCTCCAGAACTATCTCTACTATCTTATTCAAGTTAAATTAAGTTTCATTATGCAATTTGTTTACGCATGATAATATTATCAAAAATTCTATATAATCTTAATATTTTACTTATTAGATAGGTCAGGATTATTTCCGGTGCAGGTGCTGCTCCACAAGTGTGGTGCGCCGACATGTGCATCAACCCCCTCCCCCCTCGTGTGATATTATCTGTATGTGAGGTCACTCGAGTCATGTTTTGCTCTCAGACGAGCATCACATAAACACAAATAGAAAATAATAAAAATAAAAACGCATTTATAAAATATTAAATTATTTCAATATCTCTCTTCCTCCACCCTCCAAGAATTTGATTAATCAATGAACACGATAGATCGAAGAAAATTATTTCAAACATAATAAGTACAATGTGTACAAGAAAAATCTATATAGCATGCAAGTTAAATATTTTTAACGCTGTAAATATTATTGTACAATCGTGTGTTTTAAAACTAAAATCTTACATACAAAAAAAAAAAAAAAAAAAAAAAAAAAAAAAAAAAAAAAAACGAAACAATTTAAAATTATTATTTTAGAAATTTATGAGTGATTCAAAAATTACTATAATTTATCTTCGTTTGTTTAATAACAAACAAGTAAAATTACACTTATTTTTACTTGTCAAATAATGAAAGGTGTTGCGTTTCTGACTATATATACAAAAAGAGAAAAAGTGAGCTATTAAATAAATATTATACCTATATTCATTATATTACATGGTTCCATTCATTCTTGTACTCCTACGTGATGGGACTTTTATGGAAGCTTCAGGTCATATAGAAACTAAATATAATATAATACAATGTAACAATATTATAAATATAATATATAAAATTTAGTGCAGTGAAAAGCAAAATTGATACACGTTATTATATTATGTTAAAGTTTTCGAATTTTTTTCTCCAATGTTGTTACAGAGTTGACAAAAAAATACAGCAATTTTAAAAACAAGCTCGACCTTATTATGAAAGGGGAAGAAGAAGAGAGAAAAAAAAAACGCATCTGACTTGTGAGAGGAAAAAAAATCACTATACAAATTATTTATGAAGTTTCTTTTTCAAATGAAAAAAAAATCAAAACTTAAAATGAAGCCCGCGCTAAAAACAAGAAGAAAAAATAAAAATATTATTTCACTGATTCTAATAAACAACGGATCAATGCAAAAATTTGGCATATTATCAGCGAAATATTGAAGTAAATACTTATGAAATTGAATCCTCATCACTTATATAAAAATTGTAATAGCGTGGGTACATCCAGTTAAAACCATACTCTTTCTAGTTTTGGCCGAATTATTAATATGAACTCGCTCTATGTTTTACCAAAATGTTTGCTTCAAATTTTGTTATTAATTGTCTTAGAAAGAGAGAATATGATTAAAAAAAAAAAAAAAAAAACTAAAACTTCTTTTAAAATGGCAACAATAAAAAAGTAAACAAATCCACAAATGTTAGAATAAACACAGCAATATATCAAATTCTAACAATTTTCCGGAAACACATCAACATAGCTATATATTTAAAATTAATAGAAACCACTCATCAAAATCAAAAAAATTATTAATTAATTTTGATATATGTGTATTTTTTAATAGAAAGCGTTGATCACTAAGATGTGATTTCATAACTTAATTATAAAAACTATAAAAATTAGAAATAAATAAATTAAAAAATTACCAATATATAAGTCAATATTAATTAATGTTACATCATTGAATATAACAATCTATAGACCCCATGCAGTGGAAAGAAATTGATGTGACAAAATATTATAATGAAAAAAAAAATGTTAGAAATTTTTAAACTTGCAAATTCATAAAGTGAAAGTCTTTACAAAAAGATGAGTATAAAAACTTGTTTCTTAAAAAAATGCATCTTTGTTATGGCAGATTAAAGATTTGTATGTAAATTTTATTGTGTCTTTTTTTTTTTATATCGCGTGTCTATGAAAGTTTGTTTAAATAGGACATGTGACTTTTTTTACGCACATTTTTTTAAGAGAGAACGAAGCAAAATCACAAATAAATTTACTGATTTTTTTCCTTGCCCTTTTAAATATAGTTAATTTTATTTAAATGTTTATAGAATTTAAATTTTGTGTAACTGAAAATTTTAGTAGCTCGATTGTGGTAGTGCTTAACTTAAAACTGATATATTGGACGTATTAGTCAAGGACCGGTTTTTATCCAGGTGTTCTCCACCTGGACAGAATTTACCTAAAAAAAATAGTTATTGAAAAATAAAATTTTAATTACCATATTTTGTTGTGCATTGCTACGAAATAAGAATGAATGGAGCAGTATTTCTAGGTGAATAATAGTAAAATTGGTAGAGAGAGAGAGAGAGAGAGAGAGAGAGAGAGAGAGAGAGAGAGACTATGACCAATTCTGCAATTCTTGGTAAAAAATGTCAACAGTTTTGAAGATCCCATTTCGTGTTTATTCATTAAAAAGCACATGTTGTTTTATGTGGTCTATGGCTTTAAATTGTAACAACGTTACTGCCTATGTCTACTCTTAAGTCATATTATATAGATATAGTAAATCAGTATAAACGATCAACAAACAAGTATGTAGTAAAAATACATAACTGTACTACACTGTACAATATAAATTGTAAATTTTTCCCCTGAGGGAAAAATGATTCAAATAATTCTAAAATAGTTCCAATATAAATAACAATACAAATAAAAAAGAATTCAAGACCTTGAAATCAACAAATAAATATAAAACTTAATTAAAAAGTTAGCTAAGATATCACACAAAAATACATTATCTGGACAACAAATAAATAATTCAAAGAGACAACACAATTTTAACCAAAGAAAAAAAAAAGTAACACCAAGGACATAAAGATCATGAACTAAAGATATATAATAATAACAATAATTATTACATTTAGAATTTCAATGACATGAAAGTTGTAGGTAAACAATATTTTATATCATACACGGCAGTGTAGAGTTTTATAGTATAATATGTGATTTATGTTGCAAGACAACGGAGAAAAAAACTCATTTGCATAATCGTTAATTTGCAATAAAATTTTATGATTCTGCGCAATGAAAAACAACATAACTATTATCCTCCTGTATTATTCTAAAATTTATTTCATAGTATACATGTATGATATTTTTAATGCGGAAAATGAGATTTGACTAGAAATCTTATATTTTGCTTAGTTCTATACTTCAGAACCATGTATCTATTAAAGCCAATAAGGTTCAATGTTAATTTCAATAATATTTTTCTCCTCTGGTCATGGGGTCTGATTTTTTTTTTTTTTTTTTTTTTTTTTTTTTACTAAAGTAGTTGTTATCAATCATTTTCAAATGCTATAAAAAAGTAGGGGTTCGATTTTAGATCTCAGAGATAAACTCCTTCTATACGACAACTATACATAATATTTTTTATGTCCTGTATGTGCGCAATATCAGAGATTGTAATATTCAATACAATAATTAATATAATTTTCCCCCAAGGCTTCATAAATTGATATTTAAAATCAGTTATGTTAAATACTATTACAAGCATGCACTTAAGAAAAAATAATAATAATAAATAATAATAAAAAATTCTAACGATTATTTTTTTTCAATGTATCTTTTATTGCCAGTAACGAGTTTTTAATCAAAAGTGCTCAGAAAATTGAATTTCAGATGAAGACCCTTAAGTTCCTATACACTTTAGAATTGCAGGGTCATATTTCATGAAATTTTTTTAGAAAAGTACTGCAGTCAGAACCTTTTTATATGTTGAAGTAAAAAAAAAAAAAAAAAAAAAAAAAAAAACAGAAAAAAACAGAAAAAAAAAACAGAAAAAAGAAAAGAAATGAAAAGGAAAAGAAAAGAAAAAAAATAGCAGAGTTGTTAAAAGGTAAAATTTCACCTCAAATAAGGTAAGATTTAATTACCTAAACGTCTTTGAACGCTATCGGCTTAATCTTTTATTCCTTACATTAGTGAGTGTTGCAATTCCAAAAATACTACTTACGTGTGCCTGTATCTAATTTTTTTAATGAACTCTTTGTTACGATACTGAAAATTAATTCCACTTTATTAAGATATTTTATTCAATTATATGGACCAAGGATAATAGTTTTTAAAAATAAAATTAGAAAAACAATATAGTACTATTATATTATGTCAACATTATTTTTAGCACAACAATATACAATTACAATATTATCGTTTTTTACAATTATTATACTATAATATAGTGTTACTTTCATTGTTACATTACTGTAAAGTTGATTTATTTACGTAAAAATTATTCAAGGTCTAATGTGTGTTCTACTTGTTTAATATATTAGAACCGGAAAATAGAAAAAATTATATTAACTTTAATGTAAAAACTTCAAATCTATATTATAATGGAACATTTATAAAATGAATGTATATTATTAAATAATATAAGAAAAAGGCATATTGAAATAAACTCTGCAAACTAATTTATGTAAAATATTGTTGTATGAATCTCTATTATTTTTCATAGTACAGTCATTCTTTATTATATGGTACAGTATAATATGTCTTTTTTGTTATATAATGTATGACATTCATTTCATTTTAATTGTATAAAATTTTACATAATATATATAACGTACTTTATTTCTTTATTTTGATTTCGGTGCATTATGGCAATTTCTATACCGTTTAAAATGTTTCTTGGCCAGAAGAAGGACTTTTTTTTTTTTTTTTTTTTTTGTTTGTTTAGTAATGTTTAGATTAAATTTAGAAATTTTTGTCGAGACCCATTTAAACCCATTTGATGTGATGTTAGTGTATAAACTACCAATATCTAATACATTAAAAAAAATTATAACATATTACCAATTATTTTCATACTAAAACTCGCGTGACTTTAAAAGCACAATTCATTCATTTTCTTATTTAATTCTCAGATAATGTGTTTGATAATTAAAGTACTTATTTGTTTTTTATGTACAGATTTAATAACGTGTCTTTGCTGTACGAAGTCATGGAATACATTAACGCATGTATGATCTGTCATACTTTTGCATAGGACCATTGAAATCAGTATTTTAAAATATTTAAGCAAAAATAAGAATAATATTTATAAATTGAAAAATATAATTAATTTTTTATTTATGAGATAATCTAAGCTTTAAAACAATTAATTATTTAGGGAGACGATTTATCACCAATTAAAAAGAAGATAATTACAAATATAATTGCACACTGAGAGAGAGAGAGAGAGAAAGAGAGAGAGAGAGAGAGAGAGAGAGAGAGAGAGAGAGAGAGAGAGAGAGAGAGAGAGAGAGAGAGAGAGAGAGAGAGAGAGAGAGAGAGAGAGAGAGAGAGAGACTTTCAAGGAAATGCATTTACAATTTCTACAATAAACTAAAAGAACGTAAATACATAAAATGATATATTATATGCAACTAAAATTTACTATACTATAGCCCTTTTACTATACAGTATATAAGTATTTATCAAAGATATATATTTTTATCTTAAAATAATATAAATAAGTAGAGCAATCGATAAACCAATAGTAGAAAATGTAATTGAACACATGTATATATCCGCATTATAACGGCATAAGTAAAAGCTGCAAGATATATTGGAGACAAAAATGCAATTGTCCTGCATTTTAATCTATAGTTAGTATTGTATGTATTAATAAATATAAATAAAACAACAATGCAAACTAAATCAGGAAGAGAAACATGTTTCTACACTTTTTTTTCTTCTTCTATTGTTAAATTATACATGAAAATACTACATAATTTTATATATATACAACGCGTAACAGAGTACCTATAATAAGAAGGTATGTGTCTATTTATACTTGATAATTAATTCTTTTTTTAATCAAATTCAAAAATAAGATTGTGTAAGTATATTTTGTTTCATTTTGTGTTCAAATGGATGAGCAACATATTTTTGTAAACTTTTTAAATCTTCGTAATACTCCTTTGTTGATTGGTTGATTGATTGATTGATTGATTGATTGATTGATTGATTGATTGATTGATTGATTGATTGATTGATTGATTGATTGATTGATTGATTGATTGATTGATTGATTGATTGATTGATTGATTGATTGATTGATTGATTGATTGATTGATTGATTGATTGATTTATGATTATATAATGAAAAAATCTTATACGTATAGAGTAAAAATATTACGAACTCCGTTCTGTTTCTATACAACATTTATCTTTATTGATCTCATCTTCCTTCGTGCAACCAAGTAATAACATGCACTTTTGTGAAAACAATTTTTTGTGAAACGTTATACCAAGCAGGTAGCGTGGCCGAGTGGTCTAAGGCGCTGGTTTTAGGCACCAGTCCGCAAGGGCGTGGGTTCGAATCCCACCGCTATCAACTTTTTTTTATTATTATTTAATTATTATTAAAATCAATACTAATAATAAATCATGAGACACGTTTTTATGTATATTTTATATAAAAATATTTGCTGTGGTAAATAGTATGCTAAAAAATAAATGAAAAGAGAGCTATTGAGAGAATTTATTTGTAATAAATTGCCTAAGGTTTTTAGAGTTTAGATTTTAAATTATACCGTAATCTTAATGTAAACGATACTATTATTACGTTAATTTAAGGGATTGCCGAAAGTTTTACTGAAATTTATTGTAAATTACAGTGAATTTAAAGAGCCACTCGATCGTACTCAAAACAAAATTTCTCTTCTTTGATGAATTATAGGATATGACCCATCATTACCTACGTTACCTACAGACTGGAGAAAAAAACTTGTTAAGAAGGCAACCACCTTTTTAATTTGTTTTGTATTCTGGTAAACATGACGTCACGTTTATGCCAATATTTTAGTTTGTGGAGCAACAAGAGACAAACATGTGTCCCATCTCATGCGTGATTTAACACATTGCATATTTCAGTATAATTATAGTATCCCTTTAAGTATCTCTGGTCATATTTTGCATGTATTTCATCGCGTTTTATTGTACTACAAACATAATATAATATTTCATGCAAAAAAAAAAAAAAAAAAAAAAAAAAAAAAAAGGTCCTAAGATAAGCTTTGTTACCCCTATCCTATCGCATATTATTCTGACAGAACCTAATTTTTCATTATTTAACTCTTTTTTTTCTTCAACAATTTTAGTATTTAAGTATAACTAAGAGTAAAAATGTAGATTTTTATATCCTATTGATAGAACTGTGATGCATTGATTAATAATAATAGATTAAGTATTGAAAAGTGAGTTTGCTTCTAAAATACTTGCAAAATTAATGAAAAATTGAGCTCGATATCAGAATTTTGTTTTCTTCTGAGGCTCTAATTTAAATTTAATAAAAAAATTCTAACCTTCATCATAATCTTCATCTGTCTCCTCGTCATCATAGGTAACATGTGAACTAATTTGCTCTGATTCATCTGAATCTAGTGCTTCCTCTGTTTCATTGGCTCGAGATTGACCTGGGGTCACTGACACTAGTGGGGTCGTCAACTCAGGTATGTGCACCGGGGTCATAAGGTGAGGAAATAGTCGACGTTGTAGGTAATGTGCCAATATCTGTTGAGTGATTTTATTTTGACGTGCAAGCTCCGTTCCTGATAACATATCAATTTTATTTTAATTAGTATTTTTATAATAAGCTATATACCTATATAAATAAATTGTTTCATGCAAATGAGCTTGGAAAATAAAAATGAATCATTAAAGACAAAAAAAAAAAAAAAAAAAAAAAAAATCATAATAGCATTGAAAAAATTTTGTATTGTAGAGGAGAGAGAAAATTAATAAATTCAGTCATACAATTGCTTTGATGAATAGCACCCTTAAAAGCACTGAACTGAACGCATGCATCTTTTATATAAAATATAGATTAATATTATGTCAACTAACAGTATAGTAGTGTTAATTTTACATTAGACTTAGACCATATAATTATGTTCACAAACGACGATCATTGCAAATTTATTAGAAAACACATAAAAAATCTTATAGTGCTAATTTTATAGCCTATAGTGAACTAGACTTTAAGTCTCTAAGTTAATATAGAAAAAAATTAAAATTAAAATATGTAAAAGTAAAATTGACGATTTTTTTTTATTATTTATTATTATTATTTTTTTTTTACAAATTAAGAATCATTTTTCCTGTTTGCATATAATAATATTTATATATTCAAACCACACTTGACTTATATATCACTTTCAATGTTATGAACTTAACTTTATATCTGAATAATTATAACGATGATCGCAGAGAGTTATGATGAAACTTAGTATATATTCAAATTAAAAAAAAAAAAAATCATCAAACTTGTTGTATGATAATAATTACATCGTATATGTAATTACTCAATTTACACTTATATTAAATTTGCAAATTACTACTAGGTTACGTGCATAATACTTTGTGTGTCCTAAAAATATCGCGATAAATTTATTCCGCGTAAACAACATTCTTTTCTGTGTACCAAGTGTCATATAATATTATGAGTTTTTTTTATTTTTTATTTATTTATTTTTTTGACCCTATTGAAATAACAAGTGACATTTAAATTCATGATGCTATCTGATTCTTATTTAAATCACTCTTTATTTGGGATGAAATATTAAATACGAATCTTTCTTTCTTTAATTCAATTGATCAATTGCATAATAATATGTTCATTTGCTTTTCACTGAACAAAACTTTAACTATCGACATTTTGTTCTTTTATAAGAAGAGCATTGAGTATACAACGTGATCGCTATACATTTGCAGCAATGAGAAAAAAAATCTACTTCAAGACTTCAAGGCATCCATTGATGAAATTGGTGCAGTTTTTGAAATGATGATTTTCTTTGATTGCAAATATAGTATAATCAATAATCAGCGGTGTTTCAAAAGTTTTTGTTATGCGACAATGGTAAAAATTAAATTTTTAACCTTAACGTTGTTATTTTAATATTTTTACAAAGTCCATCTATTCTCTCTCTCTCTCTCTCTCTCTCTCTCTCTCTCTCTCTCTTGTTTAAGTACACATAATTATATTTACATAATTATATTTTACTATTAAACAACTCGCGCATTATTGAAAATGTTATTTTTAAGAGGACACGTGCTGGATCAAAATAATAAAATATACTATCACATGATTGTGTTGTGTACACAAAATTGCACCTTTAATGTATATTTAACTGCTCGTAAAAAAATATATAAATATTTTACGTCAATCAATTTACAAAAAACAATAAACTAATTCGTTTTTCAATATTAAGGTTATAAGGTTAAAGACGCGTATAACCTTCAACTCAATAAGAGAGAGAGATGCCAAATTTGATGCAAAATTTCTCTTTATGTATAAAAGTAATAACAGGTTCAAAAACACCTGCTACTTACAGTATATAAATAAGCGAATAATCTTTTTAAAAATATTTATTTTTACAGATAAATTGATAATACCCAGCAAATATATAATAATATTAATAATTAAATTATTTTTATTTGTAATCACCACAATATAGTACCTTATTTCATTATTTTATATTGAAGAAAAAGAGAAGAGAATATATTTTATGTATTAAAGTACTGAAATAATTCTTATTTTATACATACGTGTGTTTCCAGCTTGTTCTTTGAATTGTGTTTTTAAATAATTTTATATTTTTATTAAAAAATCTGCATGGTATGTAAAATTGATTTGTTTACAATTCTGATTGCTTATAGAAAAGAACAAAATTGATGCATACAAACATGTAAAATCTGCAAGGAAAATAACATGGAACATTTAATTTTCATATTTGGAAAGGCTTAAAAAAAATTATATTAATTTTTTTTTCTGCAATGCAATATTACTAAATGTATTGAAAAATATAATAGAAGATCTCAGAAATCTTACTATAATTTGAATGAATGAGTTATTTTCAAAACCCTTAATATAAAAAGTATTAATGTTACTTGTTTCTATAAGCTGCTTGTTCCAATAAAAGTTTTAAATTCCTATACAGTATGTATAATAATACTTAAAATCTCCCAAAATTTAAATTGTACTTTAGATTTTCAAGAAATATTTATAACCTCATCGATAGCAGGTAATTTTTAACGCTCACTTTTCAGTATTGAATTTGATATAAAAATTCATTTTCGTTTTTTTTTATATATACTATGTATTCAGAATTACAGCTATAAAGATTTTCTTTGTTCTGTAAAGAATTTTGAAAAAGTTCCAATTTTAGTATTCACGTCAAGATAAATTTTAATGATTCAGGAACTAAAAAGTGCTACAAGTTCATTATTCATGACTTATAAAAAAATGACAAAAATATCTGTACTATACATTCATTAACCTGTAAACCAGTTTTACTACAAAGTTTTTACTTTGTCATATCAATATTTTAAATGAATGAACACTAAAATAATTTTTAATATCATTATAAAAAAGTGTCTCACTTTAATTTAATACACTATAATAATTAGGTGTTTAACATTATAGTGCATTTTGATTTATTTCATCGCATTTTCATCTGTACTTTTTAGTAATTTTTTTAACTTAAAACCTGTATAATAACTTTATTTTAGACATTTTTGTATAATAATTTTTATATACTTTTATTAAAACTTACATATTTTATCATTTGAGTCAGAAAAAAAAATCTATGTAAAATGTTGATAAAATATTTAAATTTTTATATTTACTGCAATATAATTATAATGACATATCTGTGTTTGCAATAATAAACTATAGCTGGGGTATATAAAAAGTGGCCGAAATTTTGTAAAAATATAGTTAAAAGTTTTTTTCTGTAATAATTATGACAATTATACATATTACATATACATTATATACAGATAATACAGTCACACTTACGTACAGATGTAATGATTCAAAATTTTACTTTATTTCCATATGTGTAACTGTTTTGATTTAAAAAGCTCCATGGGAGTGTAAAGTATTTAAAACTCAGAATAGTTTTTTCAAAGTCCAAACATTTTTGGGTGAAAAGTTGTACATTTATCTAAATTTTAAGTGATTAAAATGAACAACTAATATTTAACTAAATCAAATTCTTTAAATTGAGGAATTTCCCTAATTTTACGCACAGTAAGTTACAAAATTTCAGTATCAAGTTTAATTCTAACTCGTGTTATATAGCTGCTTCATTGCATGTAATTAAATCGTGACAAGAACACAAAGACTGTTATTAGTATTGTTAGGCTACAGGTTAGTTTGTGTTTTTCTTCTTTAAACCCCCTTTCTTTGCCTATCTTCTTTCACACGATATTTCTTTATAAGGCAATGCAATAAAATTTTATGTCAATCTTATGTACACAAGTGTTTTTTTTTTTTTTTTTTTTTTTTAATACACAACACGTGAATCAAATTCATTTAATTATTATAGTCTCCTTTGACCTGTGCAGTACATGAAAATTCTAATTTTCTCAAGAAGATATCTTGATAATATATAAAAAAGAAATAATGTTAAAAAAACAACACGACATAAACAAAGAGTAAGACTTGTTCGTTGTCAAATAGTATAAAATAACAAGTAAATATTTTATCTCACTATACACGAAGTAATATGGTAATCTATTTGCCTTAAGGCGTATTGAATTTTCTTTATAATATATCTGTTTGCAAGTAATAATAGTTTATAGGTTATAAAAATTTTACGAATAAAGTATAATATTTATTTAGATAATTTGAAAAGAATATATTATGAATGTAATATGAGTTATGATACACGTGTTCAATTTTTAATATTTTTGTTTTATCATTTTGTACCTTATGGAATTTCTTGTGAATTTTTATAGCTGAAGAAATAAATATTTTGAATTGAAATTTGAGTGGGAAAATCAATATTTTTGTATATTATTTTGAAAATCCTTATAGTTAAAAAGAGAGAGAGATAAAAAAAAACTTCTTCTTACTGAAGTTTACTGTCAAGTCTTAAAATTCTTGGTTTTCTAAATTGTAAGTCCATGTGATGAAAATATAATTTATAAACCGATTGCTTGAAATTCAGGAAAACAAAAGCTTTCAGGTTCAGTAAGCTACAGTAAAAATTTCTGCATTAAGGGAAAATGATTATGCGAGTTTATCTCATGTTTTGTTTTTGCACAAGAAAACACAGAAGACAAGAACACAAAGTCATCTGCTAGCACCTTTGTTCGTATTGCTGGGCTCTGAGTTTATCTATTTTAAATAACTTCACTTTTGCAGGTCTTCTTTGACGTAATGCTTTATACAATATAAAATATAAATATATATGATAATTCCATAAATCGATAGAGTTAAGTTAAAAAAATAAATTTAATAATAATAAGAACTAACAACAACAACAACACGCTGCATCATATTATAGCTATTCGCTTTTACAACATAATGTTGTTCTTGGGCGTCTACTGCTCTACTGTTTTTAAAATAGAGTGACTTTGTAGCGAAGTTTTATTTCTTTAGTGGTTTAAAGTAGCTTTGCTATACTTTACCACATAATATTGGGCCACTAACTCTTCGAAAATTTCATCATATCTTTTCATGCTCATTTGTTGGCGTTATATAATTATTTTAACAGTTTCTAGTACATCCTCTGCCCAGAAACATAATAATATAATGAAATCTTATTAATAAAAGCACCTTTTTTTTATCATGAAGTACTGTACTTCTAAGGTTTACAAACAACAATGATACATTATGTAATATCTTGCATAAATTTCCTGCAATGAATAAGAGTCATCTCTTTGAATATTTCCCATATTGATGTAGATTTTAATGATTTTTTAAAGTGAATTCATTACACTCTAGTATATCAATATACAGAAACGGCAGGGAAAAAATAATGTTGAAACATACCACAAATAAATTTACAAACTATAAATGGTTAAAGTTTGAGGAGGAGTGGAACTTATTTACCTTGGTTGGTAAAATATATAATATTTCAAATCTGTCGAGTATCGATGAACGTCAAGTTAGCCCCCCCACCCCCGAACTTTTAATTGAAAATTTGTGTGTCGTTTGTGCTACGTTTGTGCTGGTTTGTGCCGTAAAAAGTTTCGTTTGTGCTACTAATTAGCGGGAGTTAATTAGAATCTTAATTTGGGGGGCTAACTTGACGCCAACCCCCCCTCCATTAAAATTTCAAATTTTTTTCACGTCAATCGTTTGTGCTACGTTTGTGCTGGTTTGTGCCGCAAAAATTTTCGTTTGTGCTACTTTAATTACAGAGTTAATTAAAATTTAATGAGGGGGGGCTAAATTGACGCCAACCCCCCCTCTAACGAAATTTGAAATTTTTTTCACGCCAATCGTTTGTGCTACGTTTGTGCTGGTTTGTGCCGAAGAGTTTGACGTTTGTGCTGGTTTCGTTCCTGAGATAATTAGCAATTAATTAGGGGGGCCAAGTTGACGCCAGCCCCCCCACTCACAAAACTGAAAATTTTTTGGTGGGAATCGTTTGTGCTACGTTTGTGCTGGTTTGTGCCGTAAAGATTGACGTTTGTGCTGGAATATTAATTAAGATATTCACTAATTAACTTTAGAGCCAATCACAATTGCGCATTTCAAGTAGCGCGAAAGATTTGAATTGAATATTTAAATGCAAATACGTATAACTAGAGTGCGCTTTCTCTTTTCCTTTTTGCACCCAGGTGAATAAAGGAAACGATATATATACGTAAAGGGAAGGTGGGGTAATTTAGTCCATGGGGCATAATGGGACACTAATTGAATGAAAGTTTGAATTTCGAAAATTTCCATGCTTAATATAAGATATATAAAATAAATATTATTGTTGTTACTTTTTTTATAATATTTCATTTCCATGTTTTTATTTTAATTTAAGTTTTAAGCGATGAAGCATGCTCAATATGAGCTTTAAAAAATTGTTTGAGCTTGATCATGCTTAAATATAATTTCCTTGTACAGAAACATTAAACTAAGTAAATTTTACTGAATGCAAATGTCATTTTTATTTATTGTATAACTGATGCTAAAATATTTAAACAATATTTAATAAGTAAAATATTCACACACACACAAAAAAAAAAAAAAAAAAAAAAAAAAAAAAAAAAAAAAAGCCTTGTAACTTGTAACACACGTTATTATTAATTTATTATCAAGCAATATAACCTGGTATGTTGCATTAAAAAATTGTGCAGAAAAAGAGCTATCACAATATTTATTTATTTTTCGTCGTATATACATTGCAAAATAGTATATTCATACTCATAATGTAAATGTATGCTATGTTGATTTTTAGAGCCAGATATTCCTTCGTTGACATTAACAGTGTTGTAAATATATACAATATATTCGTCTTTATTCAATAATACTTCAAAAAAAAAAAAGTCTTTTCCACTCTTACACCTAAGAAGCCATAATATACGGTTTCAATTTAAAATAAAATTCTATATTATTGATGATAATATAAAATGGAAAAGATTAAGAATAAATTGCACATTGTAACAAAGAGTATAGGCAATTCATACGTTTTCAATAAAATTTAAGAAAATTTAATGTAACACCACTATTAACACAATATAATTATATTTTACTAAATAATAAAATTACTGGCGTAGAACACATTGAAAAAAAGGAGTCTAATATCCTAACATACCTAAATATCAACGTTGATTTAGCCGGAGTCATTGATTTTCAATTTATATTCCATTCACGAAATGGCAGATGCGGTTTTATGACGTCACAGCTCGCTTGTTCTCGCACGCGTAGACCAGTGAGCTGTGACGTCATAAAACCGCATATCTGCCATTTCGTGAATAAAAATA
The DNA here is from genome assembly GCA_949318235.1 of Ecdyonurus torrentis. Taxonomy (NCBI): domain Eukaryota; kingdom Metazoa; phylum Arthropoda; class Insecta; order Ephemeroptera; family Heptageniidae; genus Ecdyonurus; species Ecdyonurus torrentis. Next base: position 10,514,195 of record OX439137.1, read on the forward strand.
AATCAGAAATAAATGAATCCGGCCAAATCAACGTTGATGTAATTTTAGAATATTAGACAGGCTTTTTGTTCAAAGTGTTCCGCGAAAGGTAAAAAAAAAAAGAAAAAAAAAAAGAAAAAAAGTAAACAAAAATTGTGCCTTGTAACACACGTTATTATTATCAAGCAATTAAACCTGATATAGATTATGTTATTTATGTTGCATTGAAAAATTGTGCTGAAAAAGAGCTATGCTTTTGACCGTGCACAAATTTATAATGTAAGTATATACTTTTTTTTTTCTATAGCCAGATAATTTTTCGGTGAGACTCATATACTCATAACATAACTATATTAACAAAAAAAGTAGTATATATATTTACCAGTGTAATGAGACACTTTTTCGTTTCAATAGGGACTGGTACTAAAAAGCCACTTTAAATTATTAATATTTTACGATTTTAAAAATAAATATTATTATAATAATAATCTTGTTCTATCGGCAGGGGGGTCAAACACGCGGCCCGCGTGCCGCATGCGGCCCGCGAGGTCATTTTGTGCGTCCCGCGGAACCTCCGATTAAAAAAAAATTACATTAAATTAAAAATAATAATTAAAAAAAAATGTATAATTACAGATTTGGTCTCCCATTTTTTCATGATTTTAAAATTAACAATGTTAATATTTTCAATTAAAATTATATTATTTGCATAAAAATCAAGAGCCCTGCCCTGTCCACCCCTCACTGAAAGTCTGCGGCCCGCAAATGATTTCTAAGGTCCGATTTGGCCCGGCATACAAAATGAGTTTGACACCCCTAGACGATCTCATTGAAAAAAAAAGTGGTTTTGACCTATAAGCAAAGTTAAATTCAGTGCCATACCTACATTTTAATTTGTTGCATAATGAATTTACTATTTTCTAAAAAATATCAACATTTTGTATATGCAACACATTTAAATGAGAAAGACTAAAAATTTTAATGGGGGAATTATAATTCATTCTAAAACAGGACATTGTCCTGAATCGAAATATGCAAATTTTTAATTTTTTAACTTAGTAATTTGTATTTTTTTTTTTAAGTCGTAAAATGACGTCACGGGTGGACACTTTTTTCGATGCTTAAATGCATATAAGTTACCGCCCGTGTCATCGTTTATTGATTCTCAAAAATTAATTACAAATACTTTATGAACTCAAAGATTAAAAATTTGAGTTTAAATTGAATCAGGGCAATGTTATCTTTTAGAACACAAAATATATTACCCCCCCCCCCCCCTGGCGCCATTATTTTTTTCCTCGTTGTTCTTTGAAAAGAGTTGTTTTTTAATTTCCATTGGTAAATAGTATAAAATATAGCTTTTTTTTTTTTTTTTTTGAAGTTTGATATGAAACCTGTCTAATATTCTAAAATTGCATCAACGTTGATTTGGTCGGAGTCATTGATTTCTGATTTATTTTTCATTCACGAAATGGCAGATATGCGGTTTTATAACGTCACAGCTCACTGGTCTACGCGTGCGAGAACAAAGCGAGCTGTGACGTCATAAAACCGCATCTGCCATTTCATGAATGGAATATAAATTGAAAATCATTAAATCAATGACTCCGGCTAAATCAACGTTGATATTTAGGTATGTTAGGATATTAGACTCCTTTTTTTCAATGTGTTCTACGCCAGTAATTTTATTATTTAGTAAAATATAATTATATTGTGTTAATAGTGGTGTTACATTAAATTTTCTTAAATTTTATTGAAAACGTATGAATTGCCTATACTCTTTGTTACAATGTGCAATTTATTCTTAATCTTTTCCATTTTATATTATCATCAATAATATAGAATTTTATTTTAAATTGAAACCGTATATTATGGCTTCTTATAGGTGTAAGAGTGGAAAAGACTTTTTTTTTTTTTGAAGTATTATTGAATAAAGACGAATATATTGTATATATTTACAACACTGTTAATGTCAACGAAGGAATATCTGGCTCTAAAAATCAACATAGCATACATTTACATTATGAGTATGAATATACTATTTTGCAATGTATATACGACGAAAAATAAATAAATATTGTGATAGCTCTTTTTCTGCACAATTTTTTAATGCAACATACCAGGTTATATTGCTTGATAATAAATTAATAATAACGTGTGTTACAAGTTACAAGGCTTTTTTTTTTTTTTTTTTTTTTTTTTTTTTTTTTTTTTGTGTGTGTGTGAATATTTTACTTATTAAATATTGTTTAAATATTTTAGCATCAGTTATACAATAAATAAAAATGACATTTGCATTCAGTAAAATTTACTTAGTTTAATGTTTCTGTACAAGGAAATTATATTTAAGCATGATCAAGCTCAAACAATTTTTTAAAGCTCATATTGAGCATGCTTCATCGCTTAAAACTTAAATTAAAATAAAAACATGGAAATGAAATATTATAAAAAAAGTAACAACAATAATATTTATTTTATATATCTTATATTAAGCATGGAAATTTTCGAAATTCAAACTTTCATTCAATTAGTGTCCCATTATGCCCCATGGACTAAATTACCCCACCTTCCCTTTACGTATATATATCGTTTCCTTTATTCACCTGGGTGCAAAAAGGAAAAGAGAAAGCGCACTCTAGTTATACGTATTTGCATTTAAATATTCAATTCAAATCTTTCGCGCTACTTGAAATGCGCAATTGTGATTGGCTCTAAAGTTAATTAGTGAATATCTTAATTAATATTCCAGCACAAACGTCAATCTTTACGGCACAAACCAGCACAAACGTAGCACAAACGATTCCCACCAAAAAATTTTCAGTTTTGTGAGTGGGGGGGCTGGCGTCAACTTGGCCCCCCTAATTAATTGCTAATTATCTCAGGAACGAAACCAGCACAAACGTCAAACTCTTCGGCACAAACCAGCACAAACGTAGCACAAACGATTGGCGTGAAAAAAATTTCAAATTTCGTTAGAGGGGGGGTTGGCGTCAAGTTAGCCCCCCCTCATTAAATTTTAATTAACTCTGTAATTAAAGTAGCACAAACGAAAATTTTTGCGGCACAAACCAGCACAAACGTAGCACAAACGATTGACGTGAAAAAAATTTGAAATTTTAATGGAGGGGGGGTTGGCGTCAAGTTAGCCCCCCAAATTAAGATTCTAATTAACTCCCGCTAATTAGTAGCACAAACGAAACTTTTTACGGCACAAACCAGCACAAACGTAGCACAAACGACACACAAATTTTCAATTAAAAGTTCGGGGGTGGGGGGGCTAACTTGACGTTCATCGAGTATCGCAAGAAAAATTATAACTCAGTTCAATTTTTTTATTTGCCTCACTTATATTTTCTATGTCTCATAAAATGATAAATAACTTAGATATTTAAAAATACATAATATTACAATTAAATCATGACCAAAAAAAAAGTAATTACATGGTAAAATATTTACTCTTACTTCCTATATAGCAGCACATGTAATTGAAGGTCGACACAGATGTAACAAATTACAACAATGTAAGTGTAACTTTTAGTAACCTTGGAAATTTTAGAAGAAAAAAAAAATAGTAAACATTACAAGGACAGATTTTTTTTTTTTTTTTTTTTTTTTTTTTTTAGCATCAACAATTTCAAGAAATTATTAATTTTAATTAATTATAAGAGGTGACATTTTCTTAGTATTTTTATATGACATGATATATTGATATTGCGCTAATAAAATGTTTAATTAAATTTTAGATTCGTTTTCTTTGATGTTAATATAAATAAAATGAACTTTTAATTTTTTTTATAAAAATTTTATCTCTATAAGGTAAAGAAATATTACAATTTATTAAAATAATAATAAAATAGTAGTATCTCTAAATATAGAGATTTTATACATTTATACGAAGAAAAATAAATACTTATACTAACTCAATGTAGCAACATTTATTTATAAAAAAATAGTTTATGCTGTACACTTTAGTTATTATTGTACATAGTATAATAGTTAAGATGTTCAGCATAATTACTTGTGCTATTCCAAAATAGTAGCAGTTATTATCAAGATTGCATTACTTATTCAATGCTACATAAATTACGATATTTTTTTTCCGTGTAAAATACGTGAAATCGTATTTTTTTATAGAGATAAATACTGAAATAGCCTTCGGACAAAAAAAATTACGTAATAATTATGCTAGCTCATTTTTAGCCCAATTTGATCAATACAGCATAATTTATGCTATAATGCATAATAGATATGTTACAATAGCATAAATATTATAGTGTACTGTACATCACACGTAATTATTTGTATTGTTCTAATTTAGTATTATTTATATGTTATAATGACATAGATACAGCATAAATTACGTTATGTATTCTTTCCATGTTCAAATCTATAATAAAAAAATACTCGCGATGAATTGAATCTCCCCATATTGACTAATAAAGGAACAACTGTTTTGAGGCTGACTATAAGCGATTTCACTCACATCCGCTTCCGTTTCCACTTACCACGCATGCGCAGTACGTCAAAACGGAAGTGGATGTGAAATCGCTTAAAGTCAGCTTTAAAACAGTTGTTCCTTTATTAGTAAATAACATCGATAGCTTTCATATTTCCTAGATATTGTTCAAACTGCTTTATTCTTTTTATATCATTGGTATATTTTTTTGTCATATAAAAGTATTGGGAATGAAGAGTACTTGTGTATTTCGACGTAACACTTTTATAGGAAATGTGAAACTGTCATACAGTGACCTGCTCTTAAATATTCAAATACTAAAAATAGCAAAAGTTTGCTTTCATTTTTCAGCCAGCAACTAATTTTTTTATTTTTTTTTTATTGTAATTATTATTTTTGTTTTTGCTTTTAACAAAAAAAAAATCTAAGGTTATAAATCCTATAATTTATATTTGTCATCGTATATATAGTTATGAAATTTTTTAATTTTGTTTATTCCATGAAAGTGTGTTTGTTTTAAAAATTATAAATATTTGCGCAATAATTATATTTTAATTTGAAAACAGAAATCATTAAATAATATTACCTTTTTTTATATTTAAATAATATTATGAAATTTATACCCTTAGGTAACGGATGCTACTTTTTTATATGTAACTTTTTTTAAATTTAAAATCAAGGACATGGTATATAAAGAAAATTGTTTCAAATTTAAACTATGATTCTACAACAATAAATAATAATTTTTTATATACAAAAATTGCTTTATTTTATCGATTACAGGATGGAAAAATGATGATTACTGTACATGATTTTGATGTGTCAATTTAAAATATAATCTATCTATCATCGATATTTTATTATTTACTTCAGTATTTTAGGTTTACTACAATGTATAAATTTTTAAATTTTATAATATAACCTTTACCTAGTTTTTTTTTTTAAGGTTTTAAAAGAAAGAAAAAAAACTAGGACTATTTAAATATTCTAATTGCTTGTTCTCATTCAATGTATTTCCATTTAAGGGGAATGGTCAGTAATGGCTGAGAGCTAATTAAAGAAGTGATTTTTAACTATTGACTTGATTTTTGATCTGTGGAACTTATTAGTACCAAGAGATATCCAGACATTTAAATTTATGTGGTACCGCTATCCAAATATGCATTTGCACACGGAAAGGATAAATAACGTAATTTATACTACATTTATGTCATAAATGATTCTAAATTGGATCAATATATTTAGTTACGCTGTACAACATAATATTTATGCTATGTAACATAGTTATTATGCAGTATAGCATAAATTATGCTGTATTGAACAAATTGAATTCAACATGAGCTAGCATAATAATTACATATTTATTTTTGTCCGTGCAAAATACATTTAAATTACTACCATAAATATACTAACTATTAAGTATAAAAATATGTATGATACTAAAAATAATAATTTTCAAGCAAGTAATAATAAATTTAGAAAGTAATTTCATACTGCATTTTAAAATCTTAAATAAATATCACATTGTTTTACTTTTGTTGGAAGAGCATTTTATTAATAAAAGGGATACATTAAAAAGGACTCTTTAATATATAAGTGACAGGGGCAATGTTTTCGATATAAAATTGTTGATCTCCTTTGTACTTTCATATGAGTGTTTCTAGTGTTTTATAATTTCAATATGTGAAAAGTAGAAGTATGGAACCTCATTAGAAATAGGTGATAAGAAAATGATAAAAATAAACAAAACTAAATTGCGTTTAAACGCTGTGATGAGTGTGTCTACTGTATAGTTCACAAAATTTTAGATCCTCGTTCACAGTAGATTTCCCTCCATCTAGAGACTCTATAGTTCACAGCAGAGAATGGAACATTCTTTCAAGTACAAAAAATAATGAGAATAAAGATTTACGTGACATCTCTTACCGATGACAATTGAAATTGTAAAATCTTACTTTCATGTCTACACTTAAATAAAAAAAAAATCAAGGTAAAAACTGTTCACGAATTGTATGAAAACTCTATGTTCTTCTATATATAATTAGTTATTATTTACACATGCTTATATTATATTGCCAGTAGCATAATATTAAAATAAAAAAAAATGTATAATTTACCATATTATTTAGTCAGAAATCAACATTAAAAATAACAATAGAAAGTTTGAACTAAGATAAATTAAATTTAAATTTACTATAAAAAGTCACGATTATTATGATATTCGTGTAAAATTGAAAAATAAAAAAAGCAGAGCAGTTCTTTGCGAAAGAAAATGATCTCAGTTTAATAATTTATAGAAAATATTTTTGTTGAAGAATTCTGTTTATAACATTAAAATGATATTATTATACTTTATACGGAAGTGTTTTAATATAGAAAATTATGCCTATAGGAACTAATAGAAATCTTTTAATGATGATTACAATTGGATTTTTTTTTAAAGTATTTTGTTTACCTTTTTTATATTAAATATTTTATAATATTTGTAACTTTTACTTATTACATTATAATGCTATTTTTTCAACAGAATTTTAGAAGTTTTTTATTTGTATGTTTAAAATGTTTAAGCAAGCACATTCAATATGTCTTAAGTTAACTCTTAAGCTCCTCAAATGATATATTATTTAAATAAGTTATATAAATAAGTGTAGAAAAGTGTGATACGTTTAAGTTAAATAAATCTGTAATACCACAATATTTAAAATTATTGATAAAAAGAGAAAGAGAGAGAGAGAGAGAGAGAGAGAGAGAGAGAGAGAGAGAGAGAGAGAGAGAGAGAGAGAGAGAGAGAGAGAGAGAGAGAGAGAGAGAGAGAGAGAGAGAAATTACTCAAAATTCGATGGTAGAAAATTAATTCCTTAAAGTGTTTATTTTATATTACCTTCATGTGTACTCTTACTACTCTTTAACTATAGTAGAATGGACCCTGGATAAAAAGCTATCCGGGTGCTATCCAAGTTTGTTTCCAGATTACGATCCAAGAAATTTTATCCGTTGTGAATACAGACCACAACGATTAAAAAAAATCAGACAACGTGAACAAAATTCAATATAATTATTGAAACTTTAGAAAAGCGTTTTAATTATTATTATTATTTGAAATTTTGGATTGTTGTGATCTACATTTTGTAGATTCAATCCAAATAATGCAATTAAATTTTGACCATGTAATCTGCATTGCCTGATCCGTATAAGCTCTTATCCACAGTCCGTGTTAAAAATTATGTGGATTTAGGCAGCACTATACATATTTGAGAGCACGTACACTACTGTTTATATTAGTGGTATTCATCACTCATCAGTCATCAATCCTTATATTTAAATTTAAGTAACTAAAAATCACCCAAATTAACATTAAATATTTGCAAATAAACGTATATACAGTATAAAAAACTTTATTATTCTACTCTTAATACAATACAAATTTCATGATATGCATTAAAGATATGAAAATAATTATTTGTTTATATAGATAAAATAAACGTGATAAATTTCTATTAATAAATAAAATGTATCTTATTAAGTTCATATCCTATACACATATACCGTATACACACGCTACTGTATATTATCATAAGTTAATTGCCATAAATAGAAATTCATCAATTTAATAAGATAAAAAAAAATGACATGAAACATAAAAAAGCTTTATATAATCAGTTAGAATAAAAAAAAAAGAGAGAGTAAAAGTATAAAGAGTCAAGTGATCTTCAAAAGCTACGATTTCACCTTCTTTAAGATGTTTGAGCACGCAGCATCCGTAACTGTACCATTTTTAAAGATGTAGTCACAGACTACATATACATATATATGCAAGAGCAGGGAGAAAAAAACTTTTATGTCTTGATAATTATCTAGTTTTTTTTTTTTTTTTTTTTTTAAGTGAAACTTCACTTATACGTACAGTTTAACCTTTTCATAATCTATTTCTGTTTCAGAATATAGATAGTTGAATATAAATAGATTTTAAACTTCAAATTAAAGGAACAACAAAAGCTTTGAAAGTTAAAACATAAAAATAGATTACATTTTTAACGGAAATAAAGTAAAATCGATTTGAATTGAAAGTAAAACATAATATTTTATTATTTTAATTTTATATCGTGTATGAACATTTTTTTCTGCTTTGAAAAACGTTTTCATGAATTTATTATACAGAATATTCAAATAATTTAATTATTTAAGGATGGATGAGGAGGGGATTCTATGCTGGTTAAATGAAGCTTTAGCTTTTATTGGGACTTCCAAATAAGATCTTTATAATTTAATAAACACAACATTGGATCTTAGAATGAAATAATTTTCATCGCAGAAAGCTCTAAATAAAAGCAAAGGATGCAATTTTTTTCCCCACCATGTCATCATATAGACCGCTTGCACTCATATTTAAGAGCCGCCATTTTGTTGGTCAGGAATACATAGGCCAGCATAGGAAAAACATCATTTTTATTTTTTTAATAGCAAAAGAAGCTTCAAACCTCAATCAAAACCTTATTCCTAGCTCCTAATAAGCTCGAAGGACATGAGAAAAATTTGTTGAGTTAAAATAAACTATTTTTTATGTGAAAAATGAGGAAAAACGAAGTTTCCCCTATGCTGGACAATGCATTAGGCACCACAAACATGGCGACAAAGCGCAAGGATGTGCAAGGGGTCTATAGAAAATGTTGTGCTGGTTGCATAACTTGATAGGGTTCATGGTTAATTTTATGTTTGCAAATCCTATCTCGTGATTGGTAAAATAAAAAATTATTTTAAAGGAAGTCTTTCAAATTTTCGTCCTTCCACATTATTATTAAAGTAGATAGAACGATTTTCGTGTTATACTTAAACAATGCCCATTTGGTACCTTGTTATTCTTTGCCAGTGTGCGGATCTATAGGAAGAATAAAAAAGGCCTGTCCTTCGAAACGATTAACCCGTTTTTAGCCTCAAACTTCGAATTAATTCTCATAAGGCGTGGGTTAAAAAACGGCAACGACCATGTTTTTATAACTTTCGATGCTCATAAGTTTTGGGAGCTGTACATATTGTTTCTGAAAAACTGAAACTTAAGCTCTTCGATAATTTTAAAATTTATTAAGACAATAAAAAGTTGCTGTTCTACGAAAACACTTCTTCCAATTTTAAGTTTAAAAGTCACTATTATCTTCAAAAATTAGGTCGTTGGGATTTGAATTTGGTTCGCGACATAACTTCCGGTTTCTGAAAATCTTCGTCAAAATGTTCGTGCGTGTTCGTATTAAATCGCTTTGTTTACATTGTTTTGCATTATGCAATAAAAAACTTTATATTGTATACGTAAATGAGAAAATTAAAAAAAGTGTAATAGTAACAAAATAAACCATTAATAATAGCTGGAAGTAGTAGAATACGCGAAAGTTAGAAATATCATATGACCATATTGCGAAGTGAAAAAAACAAAAGACGATCGAAAATCGAAAACATGGCTGATGTTAGCAAATTCGGAAAAATTCATCATTTTTGTATTTAACTTGCAGATTTCACATATTCTAAGTCTTATTTAGTAATTATTTGTTAAGTTTATGTTTGCTGAAACACTAGACAACACTTTTAGGGGGTTGTGACTGCACAAAAGTAAGATATATTATTCCAAACAACAAAAATTTGTCATGAGCGGCAAAAATGCCTAGATTTCGATGTATCGGGGATTTCGATATATTCAGAAATCGTTATATCCACTTTAAATAACGGTTTCTTAGTTATTAGAGTTTTAGAGTATTATGTATTATTATAGTATTAGCACTTTTTTAACAGTAGAAATAAAATAAAATTGCAATGTAGGGTGTATCCACATGACGTCATATTAGAGTAATCAATAACATTGCTCAGCATAGGGCAAAACTTCATTTTTGGCTATTTTCTTTAGGAAATCGGGTAATTTATTTTTCTCACATATTTGAGATACTAATTCAACCTATTCAATGCTCTCAAAAATATTGCTTATATGATTTATAAACTTGAAAAATGAGTCATTTTCCTATGCGGCCCATGCTATTGAATGATCCAACATGGTGTAGACTTTAACATGAATGCATACACCCTTTAGTCATTTGAATAGTATTTCATAAATAAAAGCAAGGTTAAAAGTACTTTTCAATAAAATATCAAATCAACAGTACTCTATACCTTTTTTATTTTTCTAAACTACAGTACTTGTATATTTTGAATGCTTGAGTAAACATAGACAAGTATTATTGGTATAAGTCACAATATACATTATATCTGATTTATTTAATACTATAGTTTAGAATAAATCCTGAATAATTTCTCTTATTGTACGACAGTTTAAGATGTGGTCACAAACAGATAGAAATAAAAAAAATATATCATGTACGATATTTCAACATGGTAAGGATCATAAATATATTTGTTTTAACCAGGAAAAATATAGAAATCTTTTTTAAAACACACACATATATATATATATATATATATATATATATATATATATATATATATATATATATATATATATATATATATATATATATATATAATATAACTTTAATTTGATACATCGAGTACTTAAAATTATTTAAATTTCTTGGCACTGTATCTATTTAAGTTGTAACTTTATTTGTTCATGTTTCTAAGTAATAATTTAAATTACGAACTTTGTATACATCGCGAGAAATCACATAAAGTATAATGTATAGCACCCACGAATTATAGGATACAACTACACAGCTTAAAAAAAATAATAATATTAATAAAAAGTTCACTTAATTATGTAATTCAAATTTTCATCTCAATAGTGTTGTTCGTAAACCCTGTTTTCTTGCACCAAAAAATACGCATCACATTTGAATAACCATAGTTGATCGTCATTTTAGTATCAGAAAACAGAGTTTATACAAACAGCAAAATAAAACGTAGCACTGAAACGCAGCACGAGGTCAAATTTAAAAATGCATTCACTTATTCATTTATTCATTGTAACTTTACATATGAAAAAAACACATTATTTTTCTGCGCAAAGGTACAACAAAATTAATATGTGCCGCGATAGTGACACAATAGTTAATTGTTGTTTGTTGAGGTGGAAATTAAATTTCATCATGGAGGAAACATTTTAAGGGCTGCATTGCAGCACCAAAACAATTATTTAGTATCTCAGATAAATACTGTAAAATATATTACAATACAATAACTTTTGATGAATATGTGTGCATGGTACTGTATATTACAACCAAAATAACTAACAATGGGTTCTTAAAATTTGGAACTACAGAGAGCGTTGACAATTAGATCCATAAGGCTATAAATTATTTAAAAATCAATCTTGTGACTTACCCTAAAATTAAGTGGTACCTGATATAAAAATCTTTATAATGATATCAAATTTCATGGCCAAAGTTTAGAAATATTGGACTTAAGGCCTCCTTTTAATAAATACCCTAACTTATATTGATCTAAATAATTTGATACAATGTAATTATGATTAATATATTTTTAACATCAATAAAATATAATGATCATTATATAGATCATTATATAGTTAATTATAACGAAAAATTTTATCCTACTTAAATAAATTATCTATTCATTAACCTTTTATAAAAAAAATAGCAATAAGAGGTACTCATATTACAATAACTAGATTACCTAATAATTTTTTTATATAACAAAGACGTTAATAAAGAATGAAATAACCACACCCAATAAGAGGACAATAGACTTCATAATTAACTGTACGCATATCTTTTAAAGGCATAGAAAACATAAAACAACACGTTCTTTTTTATCATTAAACACAAAATGGGATCTACAAAACTGAGGATAATTTTTACCAGAATGTAAATGTAGCCCCACAAGAGAGCATGAAAAAACTGTAAAAGTATGCAATTTGCGTGAATATTTCTATTTATGACGTCAGAAACATGCAAAAATTAGTATGAAAATGTTGTGCGGGTTGCATAAATCGAAATTTTCTGATCACTGCTACGGTGCTACAGTTAGGTTTTGAGACCAATTAAATGTTTTTATGTAAGTCCCATCAGGTGTTTTGTGATATAAATGCTTATGTTTTCTATGCCTTTAAATAAACCATATGTGCAGGAAATTGACAGTATTAATCGTCTTATTCTTGCTGTTTTATTTAATATCATTAAATTAATAATCTGTATTTGTTTTACATGACTTTTTTACACTAATTTTTAAATGCAGAAATTATATAGGCGTTTTCTTGTCATGTAACATTCCAATCAAGATATTATCAAATTAAAATCTAGAACAATACATGTTATAATACTATACATAATGTATATAAGATCATTTACAAACTCGTTATTGGTATTTTATTTGATTACGTTGCAATTCAATTAAGATATTATTTGTATATTTAATTAAACATACGCATATATATAAAATAGTAATAAATATTTTTATTTATAGATCAATCTGATATTATAACTAATTTAAATATATTGTATGTAGCATATGTTTTTAATTTTAAAGGAAATTTTACATTTATTTTCTATAATTGGAAACGTAAATTGGTAAACAACTATCACTATAGGATAAAATGCTTTTCAGAATATTTAATACTATTATTTAAAAATTGAAATGACAGTATTTATTTATTTTACAAGATATAATGGAATTGGTGTCTTGCAAAGGAATATTTTTCCATATTGCTAACTCAGTGACCAATTTTTTTGTCAATTTTTTTGGTATAGAACAACCAAAAAAGAAAATAAATTTGAAAAAATGAACCCCCCTTTTTTTTTCTTCTTTTCAATGTAAGTTACCAATTTAGACTCAAAATTCAATATACACAATGAAAACTTCTAAAGAACTGCCTCAAATAGAGGAAGGCAGGAGAAACTACGTTTTTGAACAATACAAATTATTTTGATAAACATACGTATTGTTTGAAAAACTTATTAATATTTATACTGCATTTCCATAAAACAAATAAAAAACTGTCTGTGGTATTCCAAATTCAACATATTTCAGTTTCAGTGAGCTGTTTTTGGAAAAATCCTTTAAAACTGAAAGCTAAAGAATTAGGGTTCCCTCTACTTTTCACTCGTCGCCTCTCATTGGCTAAGCACCAAGAAACCTCCTCACTTTAGACCAATCAGTATAGCGTAGAATCTAAAATATTAATATAACGTTACGATTAAATGCATCGTTAAAGTGTAAGAAGAGAAATAAATTTAAATGAAAAGTGCATTCTAAAATATGCAAGAAAAAACTTTATAATGCTAATCACTACATTATACAAATAAAATACGATATTTTAATTGCTATTTAAATTCCAGATCATGTAGATATAAAATCAGATGAAGTAAACGTAAAATTATTAGTTAAGAAAGTTACATAGACGTTATCCTGATTTAAAATTGATATATATTTATTCTCATACATTATGTATTAAATTTTAACTATATAAAGACATTAATATGTTTGCTGCTTTTTATATAAAATTAATGTATATGTCATATTGGAATTTACTTTTTATATAAAGGGTAGTTTAATTTATTTAAATATGATGATTATATGTTTATTTTCTTAACTTGTTAACATACACACATTTTGTTTAAATTCAAATTATTTTTATTGCTATATAGAATAGAGAAAATGTATTATGGTATATTATAGAGATTCAGTTCTTGGCAGATCTCAATTGTTGGCAGATGGGTTAATGGAAACTTAAAGAAATTAATATCTCCTCAACCAATAAAGTTACAGACTTGAAACTTGAAAATTTGGATACCCAGAGTATAGGATTGGACTTGATGGTAAAATCAAAACTGCTCTCAAAGTGCCAACAATTGAGAATCAACCTTTTCCATTTAAATAACATGTAAAAAGCCGTAAGCATGCCAACAAATAAGTCTTTACCATACATGAATCTATCTTGTATCATTATTATTTATATATTTTGTTACAATATAAGTGGCATTCATGATCATATCTATCTTTACAAGTATTTAATTTTTCATTTCTTTGAACTTCTTTTTTTTCTTCTATAAAATGCTATAGATGATGTTTCTTTGTTCGAACTTATGATTTATTTCTGGTATGTATCATGCAGAGAAAAAAAATCACTGCTTTGAATATTCTTCTCAGGGTTATTTGTTTTAAAAGTTGCACACTTTATAGTATGGCTATTGATCTATTAACCCTACAGTAGTCACCTTACCTACGTCCCTTAACCCTACAGTAGTCAATACTCTCACTAACTGGGGAAAAAACTTGTAAAGTTGGCAATCCACGCTACAATGAGAAAGGCTAAAAAAATATTTAGGGGTAATTTTATTGCACATTCTGAAAGAGTACATTGTCCTAAATCAATTGATATATGAATTTCTAATTTTTGAGTACATTAAGTATTTTTAATTAATTTTTGAAAGTCATGAAAAGACATCACAGGCTGCAATTTTTTCCTATGCCCACATGCATAAGGTGCAGGCTGTGACGTCATTTTGCGACTTTTAAAAAATAATTAAAAATACTAAATGAACTCAAAAATTAGAAATTCACATACATATCGATTCAAGGCAATGTCCTCTTTTAGAATATGAAATAAAATCATCCACTAATTTTTTTTTGGTAGTCTTCCTCATTTCTATTGTAAACCGGGAATTCATGAATTAAAGTTGCCTACTTTACAGTTTTTTAGCCACAATTTGTGAGGCTACAGAAGTGGCATATTGTATATGAATGATGGTTCCATATCATAAATGTTACGTTTTTAGTTTAATATTTTTGAGACCAGGGTCCCTTTAAACATATGTGATTTAAACTTTTAGTGAAACAGTCCTGATACAAACTTATAACTTTTTCTTACTGACATATTACATTGAAATATTATTGACTTTATTTTAACGATCATAAACTAATATAAATATATTTCAATGTACTGTACTTTCAATATAAGTGATATTGCATGTGTGAGGTCTGAAATTAATTACTTTTTCACTTTTATTTTAATGTATAAATTAATGTCTCCATTATTGCATGTCATTTTTATAACCACCGTTATTTTTAATTGAAGTATATTAACTTAAACTGAAATATGGGGGCATTTTCTTTTATTCAATTTAATGTTTAGTTTATAATTTTATGTAAATAGGACATTTTATTGATTGCATTCTCCAGTTTTAAATATTAATTGCGGACGGTTATAGAATATTAATAATGTAAACCATAATAACAGAAGCATATTTATTTTTGTCTATTTTTATTTAAATTATAGTATCTGCACATTGCTTTAATTTCAACGTAAATGCAGTTCAGAATATATATTTTTATGATCTTAAGTCTTTATTTATATGTGGTACACAGGATTATGATAAAATATTTTATAATTTAAATTCAGCGCACCATTTTCTAATAAGATTAAAATTTAATTGTAATTCTAGAGTGAGGTTTTGAATGCTTTTATATTATCACAGTCGTGTGTATTTTAGTAAAAACACGTGAGTTTATTTTTTATAGAAGATAGTTTTTGGAGACACATTTCTAGCATCGATATAATCAATAATATATTTGACATTTCAAGGTTAAGTTAAAATTTTTAAAAAAGTTCATCAACCTGTTCTTAAAGAGAGAGAGAGAGAGAGAGAGAGAGAGAGAGAGAGAGAGAGAGAGAGAGAGAGAGAGAGAGAGAAGAAAAAGAAGAATTGAAGAAACTTTTAAAGGTGCGTTTTTAAAATGAATATCACTGCTACATTCAGAAATACAGAGAGAGAGTAGAGAGAGAGAGAGAGAGATTGTAAAATATTCCAAAAATCGTAAAAGTTTTTTTTTAATTTTCTTTTTTGCAACTAATGAAATAGATAACAAGAAATAATAAATAACATACATCAAAGATTATTTTGCGAATAATTTGAAACTATAAAAATATATCAATTTGACATTTATATACATACATGTGGAGCCTGTTATCTGTTATTGATATCATAAATCAGTAAAAAATATTACATTTTAAATATATGATATTGAGCTAATACCACTTAAAAGAATTTCTCATTAAAATGAAACCTAATAAACGATATGAAGATGCTCTAAAAAAAGAGAGGCGAGAAAGAGAGGAAGGGGGTCTATGCTCATAATTATTTTAAGTTCTAAAATGGTTGCAAAAGATGTTTTTCTATCATCTTGAAGGCCTTATTAATATATGTAAATGTGTGATATCCGAATTCCTTCTCCATGTTTTGACTACGTGCCAAAAAAAAAGAAAGCTATATACGTTGACAAATAAATAAGCGAATTTGTGTTCTTTAAAAAAAGTGGTTTGTATAAATATATAGTTGAATTTATATCAAATAATCCTGTTCATATTGACAACTTGTTATTTTAATATTTTTATTATTAATTACATTATCTTTTATCCAGAACATATTGTAATAAATAATACACATAATAAGAATTCGTATATGTAATACTCGGTGAAGATTAAATATAATTTATATTGATGTTGTTGCGAACAAAATGTCTATCTCATTTTTTTTTTCACGGGAAGCAAAATGTCTATCTGCTATTTTGTCACGCGAAGCAAAATTTCTATCTCGTTTTTTGTCACGCGAAGCAAAAGTAGTAACTCGAGTGCCATGTATAAACGTACGAGAACGAGATAGACATTTTGTTTACCTTGACAAAAAACGAGATAAGCATTTTATTCGCAACAACATCGATATAAACCATTTATTGCACCAAACTTTGAATGTTATTCTCATGAGAGAAATATGAAGTTTAAATGGTATTCAATATTGGATGCGAATGTACGTACTCCATAATTTCTATTTACAGTACTTTTTTTTTCTTTAACTCGTTTCATTTACTTGAAAAATAAAACTTGATCTCCTTAAGACTTATAGTATAAATATAGATATAATATTTCAATATCATGTCACAAAAAAATAAAAAGGCACACTTACGCTATACTGCAATTACAAAAACTGTCATCTCGTTTCCAGGTGAAATCAGTTTGATTATACTATTATTTATTTTTTTTTCTACATTTTTAAGTATATATAATATATATACAATAAGATATAAACATTAAAATCAGTGTTAACTTATTTTAAAATCTTAAAGTTACCGCTGACTCAAAACAAGAGCATGAAATTCACATTAAAAATATTTGCATCGTGCTAGAGAAAAGTACGATAAGTTAAAATATTGACAATAATATCAGTTTGTATAAAAATAAAATTGATCGTGTTCAATAATTCAAAATTTATATAATCTGGATTAAATTGGCTTATAAATAATAAATCAAGATGTTTAAAAGTTTATAAATGATAGCAATTGCAAC
This sequence comes from Ecdyonurus torrentis, assembly GCA_949318235.1. Lineage (NCBI taxonomy): Eukaryota > Metazoa > Arthropoda > Insecta > Ephemeroptera > Heptageniidae > Ecdyonurus > Ecdyonurus torrentis. The sequence continues at coordinate 10,531,924 of OX439137.1, forward strand.
ACTTTTGCTATATCAAATTATTTTCTTGGATATTTTTCTCATACAGTTATTTCAGATAATAATTTCTATAAAGAAGAGCATGATCAATTTATCGTTCTGGTGCGAAGATTACTATATAAATAATATTCATGATAATCAAGTAAGTTAATTTAAGTTTGAAAAGATCAATACTTTATTGTAACATGTACAATGTTGCTATGAACTGCCTGGGTTAATAAAAATACATTTCTAATAATTTCTCATAAATACACTTTAGAATAAAGGTAGAATAAAAGGCTCGTATCGTTGAAATTCAAAAATAAACCCTAATAAATAAAAGTTATAGGGATATCAACTACCACTGATAGAAATTTCAGATAAGGAAGGAAAAGGAAAATTGAAATTTCTGTGAGAGTTTAAGAGAGTATTATTTTTAAAATGTATAACGCAAACTTCTGCATGGTGACTTAAAAAAAAAATAATAATAATAAATCATATTTGAAGTATATCATTGTTAAAAAGAAGTGAGGAAATACCATTAGAACTTTAAGTCAACCCCCCAACGCATATTAAGCCTGTACATTCATCTAAAATTATTAAAAAATTATAGCAAGAAAATTAAAAGGTTCTATGATTGGTTTATGTCTTCAGTCAAAGAATTCTTCTATAACTAAATAACTACAAGGGAAATATTATACCAATGTAGCAATAATAATTTATTTAAGGCATATGAACTACCTATTTTACCTTTTGTATTAAAATACTATGAAATAATCACCTTTTCACAAGAACAAGCTACTTTTTTTTAAAAGGAAATATTGATTAAACTGTCTACAACTTTGGTTAAACTTTTATTTTTTTTTTTTTTTTTAAAGTGCATGATTGTTTTAACTTCTGTGTTTCAAAATTATAACGTTCAACATATTTTTATTCTTTCTCCACATATTAACAAACCAAGTTAAAGAAAGTAAAATGTTCCCAATGTTGGTTAAAAAATTATTTAAAAAATTAATTTGTAAATTTACAAGTACGTATAAAATGAATAAAAAAGATTAAATTACCCAGTTACAGTTTAAAACTACATAAACAGTACACTTTTAGCTTACAGGTAAACTTGATTACATTATTCCTTGATACATTTTTTTTATATATAAACAGTCGTTAATTACAAAATACAAAACTGGAACATACAAACAACTTTGACAAGGCGCTATCTCTTTATACTGTATATTTCTTAGCACTTCAATAAATATTTTATATTATAAAAATAACAACTATAGAGGTAATAAAGCGTGTCTTTTAAAGGTGTTAAAAAAATCTACAATAAAATTTATAGGTGTGTTCGATTATTTGAGTTAGCTTGTTAAGAAAATATGTGCAGAATTCAGTAATCTTTAGGTTAAAAAATATAAAATTCTCTAATATTTTCATTTTTTTTCCTCGAAATATTTTCAAAGTATGTAGTAAATTTGGTAGTATGAAAATAAATGATGATAAATAATTTTTACTTGATATTGCATCAACTTTTTGCGCATTAAAAATATTGTTTTCTTATATATAACAGCTAATTAATGTATTTTAGTTCCAGTAAGAAAATGCCATGTAAAAGGTTTATTAATAGCTCTATTGCCTTATATAACATATTTACTGTATATTATGCTTACTAATACTTTTATGGATAAGCAATTAGGATTAAAATCCACATAATAAAAATATATCTTAGCTCATGATGAGATTACAAAATGCAAAGTGAATTTTTTTCCTACTATATATTGCATTAAATTTAATAGAGTTTCTTTGCAGAAATTATAAATAAATAAATGATTTGATTAAAACACACATTAAAGGAATAGACCGGAGAGAAACATAAGCATTTATATCACAAAACACTTGATGGGATTTACAAAAATAACGTAAGTTTGTCTCAAAACTCAACTGTAGCCCCGTAGCAGAGATTTGAAAATTCGATTTATGCAACCCGCACAACATTTTCATACTAATTTTTTGCATGTTTCTGACGTCATAAACATGAATTTTCACGCAAATTGCATACTTTACAGTATTTTCACGCTCTCTCGTGGGGCTACATTAACATTCTGGTAAAAATTGTCATCAGTTTTGCAGATCCCATTTTGTGTTTATTCATGAAAAAGCACATGTTGTTTTATGCGGTCCATGGCTTTAAAAACGCGATATCTGAATGCAAATCTACTTTAAAAACAAAATTTTCATTTAGAGTGCAATAGAGAAAATATTGGTGAAAATATAAATGCAGAAGATATGTTTTTAGCACATACAAAATATTTACATTTAATTTTTTTCTTTACTATTGGTATTACATTTAAGGTCAAAATAAAATGAATGTATATACAGTATAATGAGCAGTGCAAATAGTGTGCAATTAATTAATGTAATGACATTTTACGTTCATCCTCTTTGTGCGTATTAATGAGACTGAATGACCCTCTTTAAAAGACTGAATTATTCATGATTGAGATAGTTAATAGTTTTCTGTGTGTAGTTTCTCCGTTATATTACACACTACTGTTTTAAATCTCCCTTTTTTTTTTTTTTTTTTTTTAAGTTTCATTGTGTCAGGTACTTTCTGATAGTAAATTAGTTTTTTTTTTAGAACAAACCAAATTTTCATTACTATGAAATGAAATACATGAAGTCGCTTCTGATTTACGAACACAGTTTATTGAGATCAGTAAACGGATCTCTCTCTCTCTCTCTCTCTCTCTCTCTCTCTCTCTCTCTCATGATTCTTTGTACGTATAGTATAATATATTTAAATATTCACAGGCAGGTGTTAAAAACAAATACTTTCGCTTCAATTTTTTTTTATCTACCACTAACTTTATGAGTTACAACTTATCTTTTAAAATATAAAAACTCTCTTTATTTAAATACGTAAGTACGTTCGTATTTAATAACTACAATAAAATATAATCACCAATTACTTTTTGTACATATCTCTTCGTTATAAGTTTAATCAGACAATATAATTGCAATTACAGGTGTATTGTAATTGGTTGGTAACGATAAAGATCAGTAAGAAAATGGGAAGAAAATAGTCTCTTTAATGCTTTAGTTTATATTGAAATTTGCAATTTTGAAAATAAACATTATTAAGGGGTTTTATGATAATTTTAAGAAAGCTTGAATTTTGTTTGTTTATTATTTTTTATTAATTGTTTGTTTGAAAATTAAAAAACAAACTCTATTTCTAAAAGTAAAGCCTATAGCCAGTTGACAAATAGCTTATACTCTAATCAAAAAGTATACACTCAGAAAAAAAAATCTCGACACACACAAACTTAGAGAATACAAATTGCATAGATAGTACGTCAAAGCATGAGTGCATTTTCACTAATTCAAACCTGCAGTAGAGGCTAATGTTGATGTATGATGAATAATTATCTCTGCCTCTTTACTTTATAAGTGTTTTTAACATTGCTACTAATTGTTAAAGAAAATCATTTTTATGTCATATAAATTTCACGTAAGTTTTACTAAAAACTGAAAATATAAAAATTGCAACATGATTAACAGTGATTTAGTTGAGGTATAAACTAGACATTATAATAACAGGATAGAAATTTCAAAACACCGCTAAATTAATTATTATATCTCTAATTATTTAATTAGTATCAATTAGTGTAACAATTATAGCACTATTAAAAATCATATTACATCATAAAAATATTACGTTTGACACAAATACTTGACTTGAAATTTTTCATTTTTATGAATAAAATATCACATTCAATTATATTTTGAAAGGTTAGTATTATATGATTGAAAGATCATGATCATTTTTTTTATTTTAATGTTATATCATATTTCAACTGTATAAATAGATAGAAATATTTATTAACCTATCAAATAAGTTTTGTAATAATATGATTAAAATAATTTATATATAAAAACAGTGGTTTTTGACGAGAAATTGCAAAATTTGTTAGTATTGTGGCAATCAAATCAGTATCGGCCAAGGATGAATGTCATTCATAATTAGAATTATGGTTTGCGGCTGATCAAATTGAAGTTATTATTTACGAGATTATTAAATAAGTGAATAGACTTTATTTTCTTTTGCATAATAAAATACGACTTATTCGAACCTTTCTGCTGTTTTTAAATCTGTGGAAATATGTTATCATAAGTCGTAACTTTTTTTATATAACAATTATTTGTCTAGAATATCATTTATTAAAAAACAAATCAACACTCAGAAAACAACAGTTTAATCTCAATGTAAATTGTTATTGATATAGGACACCAATGCATGCATATACGCAGTAAACATTCATGACGTGAGTGAGTGATAATGTGATATGGGTGCTCTTTAAACATTGGTGTACATGCACGGACAAAAATGAAAACGTAATAAATAGGCGAGCTAATTTATCATAATTTTTTCAATACAGTATTATAAATTGTTAAAGTATTGCAAAATAACTCCATTAAATAGCATAATCATTATGATTCAAAGTATAATTATTTATATAATATGTTGTTCTAATTTAGCATCTTAATTATTAATTATGCAGCATTAATTATGTAGTTTATTCTTTCCATGTGCTCTGCACCCATTTCACAGGCAGTACACCCTGTGCACTGTTAGTAAGTCACCATTCAAAGTTAGTGAATTTTAGGTAATATTCTGATTGTAAGTATAGGGTGGTTGCATTCATGTTAAAGTTAACGCCATAAGTGAGTACTAAATAACATGGGCTGGTATGGGAAAATGACACATTTTGCCAGTTTAAAAATATTTAGCAATTTTTTTGGAGAGCATTGATGCTCTTAACAAGTTGAAATAGGTTTTCAAGTAAGCGAGAAAAATAATAATGGCAAAAAAATGACTTATTTTTCAAAGAAATTAGCGAAAACCCACGTTTGTCCTAAGCTAAGCAATGTTATTCGTTCCTCAATTATGGCATCAAAGCGCATTTATTATGACGTCATGCGCACACATCCTAACTATTGTGTGGCTACTATGGCTATATTTATATAAACTCGAATATCTTGAGATAATACGTGAAATTTTCAGTGAGTACTTCTATATAATTATACAAGCCTGTACTAATTTTTATTACTAGTGTAGATGATATAAAAAAAATAATCATGAAATAATGTATTATGTAAGCAATTCTATATTTAACATGCAAATAGCTTGATGTATGTGGATGAATAAATAAATAAAGTTATGATGTTGTGGGTTGAAAATTATTTTCAGTATAAGAAAACTTCTTCGCACACTCAATCACCAAAGTAAATTTATATGAAATTTAATTTATACATTAAATATTAGAATGTAACATGAAACCTTTTGAACTAAAAAGTTTGTATAATCATAAATAAGAAACCAAATAAAAACCTACGTATATTTATATTTTGTTAACCCTTATTTACAGAGAAAGTCCCATATAACATGACAAAATTAATTTTTTTTTTACGTGCAATTACTTATATATACAACATTTTATGTTGTATATTAAAGTAGCATCAATGAACGGATGTTTATGTGATATTTATTATCAGGTATTAGCTTTTAAATTAAAAGCTTATTACATGTTATAAATATGTGAATGTGAAATAAAATATTGACCATGTTGACGTATTTTAAACTTTAAACCATTAAACGATCACTACTAGCTTGTTTTGTACGCAACTTTGTCATATGGTAAAAAGAAAAAAAAAATGAATGTCGAAACTTACTTTAATTTCAATTCTTAAAATAATTACTCGCCTCAAAATAATTTGGATTTTTAATACAAATCTGAATAGTCACACCTGTAGTAACTTTGGTGCAAAGTTCAAATTAAGCTTTAATATAATTCTATAAATGCATAGTATGTAAATTCAAGAAGTATAACGATTTATCATTCCGATAAAAAAACACATTATATTAAATCTGTTTCAATGTATTATTATGACAAAACATAATTTTATATCAAAGTTTGGAAATTTTTAAAAATATCACTTTGAGGAAGCCGGTTTTCCCATCAGGTTATTTCATACATCAGGTTATTACGTATCAGGTTATTTCGGCACCTCTTTTCCTTATCCTTTATATGAAAACACTATTTTGCATTGTTGCACTTAACAACGTTTCCTGAAAATGTGTCCAAATTATAAATAATGAATGCCTCGTTAATGCCTTGTTCACATTGAGCTTTTTGTAATTGGAATTGCTAATTACTTTCACTTAAGAAAATTTCTTGATTGTTAAGTATTTACTAATTTTCCAATTAGCATTTTCACTTAAGAACTTTTTTTCTTAATTTTCCAATTAGCATTTTCACTTAACAATTTTTTTTTCTTAAGTGGGTAATTAGAAGAATTTTATTGTTAATTTCAATTCAATTAAGAATCAAACCCAACTTGATCCTTAATTGATTTTTGGTATTGCAAATTTTTTGAAAAAGGGTTTCCAATAGATTTTATGATAAGAAATTGATAAATTAATAATTTTTTTAACAGGAATATTATAATATTTTTTATTTTTCATATTACGGTAATTACTATTTTAGAATTTTTAGAATTATTATTATTTTAATACTATTTTTGTTTTGGGGGGTTTCCACTCAAATTTGGTACGTACATTGCATAAATACTCATGAACTTTTTTTTTTATAATTTTGTAACTTCAACCCTAATCAAATTTTTACCCCGAAAATTAAAGTTCGATCTTGTTTCTGAACATAAGAAAGTCACTTAATTACCTCTGGTTATCTTAACGTGCCAAAGACAATAGGTGGTAATTAAAATTTTGTAACTTCAACCCTCATTGAGATTAGGGGTATAGTGTACCCCGAAAGTTGAATATTTTTATCCAATCACAACAAAGTTGTTTATATGATATATGGGATATGGGTATAACTTGACATGCCAATTAAGCACAATGAGCATAATTGAAATTCTGTAACTTCATCTTTTATCAAGATTAGGGGTAGTTCACCCAGAACACTTCTCGTATTTAAGCGTAGCAGTCGCTTTAAATGGTTCCCATTTCTTTTTGTGGCGCTCATAAATGAGAACCTATATATTTCTTTACAAAACTAACCCGTCCTTATATTGATTAAGGGTTTAAGTTACAGAAATTTAATTATTTTAACCTCATTGTGCTTGGCATGTTGAATTACCAAGGTAAATGACTATGCTGCGCTCACATAAGAAATTTATTTATTTAAATTAAAACTACAAAATTTGCCCCCCCCCCCCTCTCATATTCATATTTGTTACAATTACTATTATTGTCTTTGACACGTTAATCTAGCCATGTATAAGCTATACTTATGTTGCCTGGCTCATGCGAATGTGTCAGAAGGCCCTCGGATAAAAAACCCTGGCTGTGCACGCAGGTAAAGCATATCGGCGAGCGGCACACAGGTAGGGTCTTTTGTCGTAGGGCCTTTTGTCCGCGGGCCTTCTGTCTGTATACGGGCTCATGCAGATAAAGCATAACTACAATTTTCCCCTAAAGGTGAAATTTTTATATTTTAATATTCACGGATATTTAGGCAATTTACCAAGTTGACTGGAAAGGCCTCTAAAATAAAATTAATAAAATACAAAAAAAGTAATAATATATAATAATTATAAAAAATATTTATAATTATATAATGAATAATAAAAAATTTAATAAAATTTATTAATTTATCAATAAAATATATTAAAATCTATTGAAAAGCATTTTTCGAAAAAATTTGGACTAAAAAAATTAATTAAGAATCAACTTGGGTTTGATTCTTACGTAAATTCAAATTTTGAAAAAAATTCTTCTATTTACTCACTTAAGAAAAAAATTAAGAAAAAAATTTGTTAAGTGAAACCAATTAAGAAAATTCTTAAGTGAAAAATCAGTTTCAATGTGAACACCAATCGTTCTTAAGTGAAAGTAATTAGCAATTCCAATTACAAAAAGCTCAATGTGAACAGGGCATAAACATCCTAAATGCACAAGTTGTTCTTTGAAATCAAGGTAAAATAATGCGTCATAAAATATGTTCACATTGTATATCATGTTCAGTGAGTCATGACTCTTACGTCTGGTCGTAGCTGTAAGTAAGACGGGGAGATCTCTCATAGATTTCTCCTGGGGTTTTGTACACATGTATGGGTGTGTTCGGCACCGTCCAACATCATCCTTCTGTGATAGACAGAATGTCATCTTGACACGCTCCTAGAGTTCACAACCTTTTTCTTTATTCCTTCAAATTTTTGAGTCGAATTAAAACAAATAAAAATAAGAACACTTATATAAAAAAAAAAAAAAAAAAAAATGGCGAACTCTAGGAGCATGACAAGTAGACATTCTGTCTATCACAGAGGGTTGAAGTTGGACGAAGCCGAAGACACCCTAACTGTATACAAAACCCCAGGAGAAATCCACAGTAGTGACTTCACCGTCTAGCATGTAGCGTCAACCAGAGACAAAGGTTAGTACTCACTTTGTATTATATAAGCTGATAGGGTTAATTATACCATCAGATCTATGCCGTATATCTGCTTTGTCATTATAAAAGTATCTTTTATATTAAGACAGGTGGAATATGATAATATTCATTTTAAAGGGACCTAAATGATTATAATGTGTATAACCATCGAATATTTTCGCATTCGAGAGAGAGAGAGAGAGAGAGAGAGAGAGAAATAAAAATATTTAAATGTAAACTTAAATAAAGAAATTAATTGTATCTAATTATGTAAATAAAAACAATGAGAATTTAAGAGCATTTAAAAAAAAGTTAATTATATAAGTAAGTGTAATTATATTTATTTATACTTAATTTATAATGGTAATTAAAAATTAGTTTAATTTTATTCAAATTATGAATTTTAATAAAAACCATCAAACAATATTGCAATATGCTATAGCAGATATTTATATATATTATGTAACATAGAGTTCACAACTTTTTGAAATTTTATAAAAAAAATAAAAAAAAGAATAATGTATGAAATTCTAAAATGTAAATTCACATCAGATAGAAAGAAAAAGAAAAAAAAAGCAATTACTTTCATTACTATTCCTTATAGTTAAGCTTAAACCTGAACCCTTAGAATATCTTTCTGAATAAAATCACATAAGAAATGAGCTTTTGGGAATGTAAAACATTATTTTTAAATCTAAACAGTTTCAATATAAAGTTGATTTCTTGTATAGTTTCTTATGCAGCTTTTTTTTCCAATATCAAGCATTGTTTTTTTTTTTTAGTAAATTAACCGTCATAGAAAAGATAATTCGCACAATTTGAATTGTCGGTATTGTTGAAGCTAGAGGTATAGGGACAACTAAGAATTATTTTTAAATATTGTGTTGGAATAACATCATTTTCAGGCTCTAAATTAGCGGAATGTGAAACTTAATTAAAAAAAAATGCAAAGCTTTATACTATTTTCAATAGACCACTTGCAATGAAATGTTTTTAATTCTTGCAACAAATAATTGAGAACGATTTTTTCCATAAGAAATGCATTAAGAATATGTCAAATTATGTTAAAAAGTTCGTTAATTGCAAGCGGTCCAAGCAAGAAATTTTAATTCAAAATTCCTCATTCGATATATTTTTTATGAGTTCGTAACAATTTAAAAAGTTGTGATCTCTAGGAGCATGATAAGTTGACATTCTGTCTATCACAGAGGGTTGAAGTTGGACGAAGCCGAAGACACCCTACTTGTGTACAAAACCTCAGGAGAAATTCACATGAGATATCTCACCGTCTAACTTACAGCTACAACCAGATGCAAGAGTCATGACTCAATTAACATGTTATACAATGTGAACACATGTTATAGTATGGTTATGAGTCCCTAAAATGAGAAGTTTAATACTTTTTTTTTTTTTTTTTTTTTTTTTTTTTTTTAGATTACTGCACAGAAAAAATAAATTACGCAATTTATGCTTCATTGATAAATTATTATAAACTGTAGAGCATAAATGTTGCTATTTTGTAATAACATAAGTAATTATGCTGAAAATGTTAACTATTATAATGCTAGTATAATTCTAATCACTATATAGCATAAATTATAAGATAGCATAATAATTAAGTATTTATTTTTCTAAGTATGGGACTAAACATCGACCAAGTAAACCCCCAAAAATAAATTTTGGGATTATATACAAATTTCTGCTGGCCCAAGCAAGTAAACTCAACCAATATTATATAAAACAGCGATAAGGGCTCGTATACGCACTTTAATGCTTATAACATAAAAAAACAATTTTCTAAGTTTCAAATTTAATACATTATTCACCTTTAAGGTATAAAAATATATATTACAAATCATAGAAGTCAACTATTATGAATACTATAGTGAATAAATCAATTTAAAATATGATTTATTAATAATGAAAACTACGATAAAAAACTTAATTATTTCAAAGATTACAATTCGTGGTCAACTATATATATAATCATGATTACAAAAGATAGAAAAAAAGAAAGTATTTTGTAGAGATGCTATACCTTGAAGATAAATCTACATACATAATTTCATTGCCATTTTTTTTTATTTGTTTGATATACATTTCACCATCTAAAATATAATGAGAAACAAAAAACAAACGGTAAATTTTCCATTTCTAATTTAAATATTAGGTCAAGGAGCACTTACGCATCTTTATCGTAAGTTCAAGGGTTTATAGTATTAATTGTATTTAGGGTTGATGTAACATGATCGTTCTGTCATTTTATTTTTATAAGTTTATTAAAGCCATAGACCACATAAAACAACTTGTGCTTTTTAATGAATATACACGAAATGGGATCTTAAAAACTGATGACAATTTTTACCAGAATGTTAAGGTAGCCCCACGAGAGAGCGTGAAAAAACTGTAAAGTATGCAATTTGCGTGAAAATTCATGTTTATGACATCAGAAACATGCAAAAATTAGTATGAAAATGTTGTGCGGGTTGCATAAATAGAATATACTGATCACTGCTACGGGGTTACAGTTGGAGTTTGAGTCAAAATAAAGTTATTTATGTAAATCCCATCAAGTGTTTTGTGATATAAATACTTATGTTTTTCTCTGGTCTATTCCTTTAATGAATATTATATACTTTGATTTTTAATGAAATAATGGATGATTTTGCTACATTTTGAGTAACGCAAATCTTATATAAGTTGCAGCAACGAGTTTCAACAAAGAGTTTCTACTTTATTGTATTACGGGAATTCTGCATTAACATGGAGCAACTTGCCAATTACAGTCTCCGTGAATGTATGGTTTATTGTTATAAGGTAATGCAATTAAAATATTGTTACTCTATCTGTATTTTAGATTATTATGATATAAATCTCAATTAAAGAACTTAAATAATAAAGTTGCTAAAGTAAGCGAGGTTATACTCTATTTTTTCCCCTAATCTTCACATGAAACCTTATTCTAAATTTTTATTTGTCAAGTGTTTTACTCTGAAATGTTGTATATTGGGATCCTGAAGATATAAAACCATCAATTTTTGGGCTCTGGTCAAAGTTGGTACGGTCATTTTACTAAAAAATGAATTTCTATTGGCATGTGGGAATGACATGTATTTATATAGAGTTTTGCGTTAATTGAAATCTCCATCTGATTATATTGAAAGGCTATATAGGCCAATAGAAGTTCATTTTTTAGTAAAATAGCTGTACCATAATAGTACCATGGTACTACAGTATATATGCTACCAGATTTAAAAGAATTAAAAACCAATCGAGAAATTAACAATTTTCCCCTAAATTTGCATGAGCTTGATCTTATATTTTTGTACAGTACATACCATGCCTCAAATAAAAAAACAAAGTGGGAGGGGGGTCATTTTTTGTTTTCTGCTTACACTTTTATGATCATCACATTTGAAAAAAAATTGCAATTAAATAAAAAATTGCAATTATTTTAAAAAGGGAACTGGTTGATTTTTGTAACATAATTTTTTATTATATAAGAAAATTCTAAAAATATGCTGCAAGCTGCAAAATATACTTCAGTGTTTATATAGCATAATATTTTCTTACTAGCATTTCCATGTTGTAGAATAGAATGCAGCTGAACCTTTTTTTTTTCTTCAGCGCTATAAATATTAAGTGTTATATTACAGCATAGTTAAATCAACCTCTTTTGCAGTCTCTTTTTTTATATACGTAGTTTTATCTGCGCAGGTTAATTACAATTTTTACTATAAATATTCATTCTATAAAAATGTTCATTTTTTTATCCTTTTTACAATAACCTGATGAAAAACATTGACATTTAAAATAATAATAAAATATTTCACTCTTAACCTGATTCTGTTCTCTTTATAGCTTACTCAATATTTATACCTGTCATGTACTCATCAATTTACTTTAAACTAAGTAAGTATAACCCTCTTGTATATATAATATAGTGAAATAGTGAAAGGTAAGTGATTTAATTTTTTTTTTTTTTTACTCATCCTACACCTTTATTTAAACAACAAGTATTTAAAATTTGTGTCAAATATTGGGCGAGTATAGTGTAAATAGTGTAATGTTTTTTTGTATGAATTTAAATATCATTTTTATTGTGTGATAACTTATTTGCATTTTAACTTATTTATATTTATGGTAATTCACAATGGAATTTAAAATATAAGTGATTTCACAGTGGAGAGTACAAATAAGGGCTCGCTCAAATTATATAGGTTATATCAATTACTGGGGGCTTATTTTGTAATTGTGTGTAAAGCGTAAAATTGTGTCTTGTAATACAGTAAGGTAGAGAGAAAGAGATGCACCTAAGAAAGCAATTTGTACATTAAAAAGTAGAATTATGGGCACTATTATTGAAATCAATTACATCTGGTAAATTAAAAGTCCACGTTTACCGGATGCTGTCTATACTTTAAAAAAATTTAAATCCAGTTTATAAAGGGGAAAGAGAAACAGTACTCGATTTAAAACGGAATTGATTCAAAATGGAAGTGATTCAAAAAAATAAAGGTGATCCGTTTCGAATCAATTCCGTGGTCTCTTTATAAAGTTAAAGAAGCTTTAGGAGACATATATAAAAAATATATGGTCCCATATCATGTTATATCAGGTTTTGATTACAGAGTAACTTTTATCAATATTAAGAAACTTTTTTATACGTACAAACAATTAAAAAAAAGTGTTTTTTTATTCCTTAAAAAAAAAAAAAAAAAAAAAAAAAGGAAGTCAAAGTGATGGAAATTCATATTAAAAATCAGCACACAGTAAATAAGTACACATGAAATATTTATATAAAATACTTTTATAAAATCTGAGTCAAGTTCTTTAAAACGCTTAAGGGAATCCGTCTGTTACCCGTATATAAATTCTTCTTACTATACGAAAATAATCTATTACTTCTTACTGTCAACTTTTTTAATTTAGAAAAATTTTATCTTCATGCAGAGTATAAAAAAAATTAAAATTTATTATATTAAGTGTGTGTACTTAAACACTAGAATTACTGTCAATATTATAACTTTCAATAAGATTGATATGCTAATTGTATACATTATAAATTTACATACATTTTTTTTAGCTACTTGGTGTTATAAATTTTGTATTTTGAAATCTTGATAAGAGTGAAGATGGACTTATTACTTTAAAGAAACCAATACTTTATAAAGTGCTACTTATTCTGTTTACCATAAAATTTACATGAACGATAATGAGTTATTTTATTTGCTTGTTGCTCTAATTTTTATATGAAAATAAAATATAGTATTTAAGAGGAGGCCCAACATTTTTTATCATACTTTAACTTAGAGGGGAAAAATGGATTGAAATCTTTGTAGTTTTCGATATTCTAAATATACTGTAGAATTACCCCCGTAAGCTGCGACACTAACTAACTAGTTAAACCGTAGGTTAAGTTGTTATTTTGATTGTTGCAACAATTAAAAAAAGATAACTAAGGTTTAACTAGAGGTTGCAGCTTACAGCCCGATTATTATTCAGTATTATTCACATGACGCGTAAATTTGACGAGCGTCGTCGACGCATAAACAATTCTGTAACAATATAAACAAATAGAGCTGTTCACATGTAATTTCAAAAACAAGAACGGCTTCATTTGTTTACATTGTTCCAACTTAGTTTATCCGTTGACGCGCGCGTCGACGCACGTCAAATTTACGCGTCATGTAAATGATATATTTAAAGGTTAAAAGCATCTTTATCCGTGCGGTTAAGTCATTTTACTTAAAAATGAATTTCTATTGGCTTATGGCCATTCAATGCAATCAGATGGAGATTTCAGTTGATGCAAAACTATCTAAATATATTTTATTCCCATATACCACAATAATATAGAAACAGATTTTTTAGTAAAATGACCGTTCTATCTAAAGCAATAAAAAATAAATCGTCAGGATTATGTAAAAGAAACAAGGAAATTTGGCTTTAACTATATAGTAATCCTAACGCTTGTGACGTCATATATATTTTTATCGTTATTGTCAACACTTACTGACGTCATAACCATTAATTCTATACAATAAATAAAATATCACAAAACTGTGCCCGATTAATAATAATCATTATAATAACCGTCATAATTTTAAGTCTGTTTTCCTCAAATTAAACCTCACTGCGAACAGAAGATAATATATCATACAACATTTTACACGTGTAAACAGACGACAGAAAAAAATCCTTCCCTCTCTCTTAAAAATATTTTGCATCATTGGTTAAAAAAATTATTTTCACTATATAAACGATAAAAATTTCTCTATTTATCAAAGCATACATATCTATATAGAATAAAATTTGATAATTACAATAATTAAAATTTATACGATGTTATCAAACTATAACAGGTAGTTTATAAATAAAAAAGAAGCAATCTTTTCTTTATACAAACAGCTGATTTGTTATGCATAATAATAATCTACATAGTATATCAACAAAATGAAAACAAAAGCGTATAAAGAAGTGTTACACACACGTAACTTTCACCATTCAGCGGAGAAACATGAATGAATCTTTTATGTATATAAATATATATATATTTTTTTTTTATAAAATAAGCCCGGGAGTCAAAAATATAAGTATATATTTTTTTAATTTTCACTTCTTTAGTTTATATATATATACACACACACTCAATTTAAGAATTATGATATTCAATTTTTTTAACATGTCATAATTTTAATTATATTACTTTCTTTATGAAGGAAATGATGCGTCGTTATTTTAATTTAGTCGCAATTGTACGAACATTGCATGATATTAATATATGTGCAGAATTCATTAATTATAAGATTTTCCAGATATATTTAAATTATTTTTAATCTCTCTCTCTCTCTCTCAATAAATTGAAAAAATACGAAATATTCGGAGGTAACAAGTCAAATTCATTTAACGTTCCTTTAAAATGAATATTGTCATTATTCTTTCTCCCCGATTACATAAAGAGATTCCTTTAACGATAAGGCATATAATAACATTAACCCCATCAGCTTATATAAAACAAAGTGAGTACTAACCTTTGTCTCTGGTTGACGCTACATGCTAGACGGTGAAGTCACTACTGTGGATTTCTCCTGGGGTTTTGTATACAGTTAGGGTGTCTTCGGCTTCGTCCAACTTCAACCCTCTGTGATAGACAGAATGTCTACTTGTCATGCTCCTAGAGTTCACCAATTTTTTTATATAGTCTCCTTTGTGTTCAACCCAAATATTTGAAGAAAAAAAAAAGGTTGTGAACTCTAGGAGCGTGATAAGTTGACATTCTGTCTATCACAGAAGGATGATGTTGGACGGTGCCGAACACACCCATACATGTGTACAAAACCCCAGGAGAAATCTGTGGGAGACCTCCCCGTCTTACTTACAGCTACGACCAGAGACAAAGGTTATAACTCAATCTACATGTTATACAATGTGAACATATTTTATTATATAGATACTTTTATGAAGCATGATGCTTCAACTTGCAATGGTCGTGAAAATTCAATAAAAATTATTTTAATTAGAACACAATTTACATAATACACCAAATTGTTGAAGTATTTTGTTGAGGTTTAAATATTCCCACGCGTTTTGTTTGTGGTTTTATTATTCCGTATCATAAATGAATAATGACTAACAAACTTCTTTTATGACTATTATCTCGATCATTAATTATGCATTTTTTTATTGTAAGTTGTTATCATTTTCTCATTGTATATAATGGAATTAACAAGCTCATACATTATCTGAATATTGGAGGAGAAACAGAAGAATAAACACAGAACACAGTATAAACTGTGATGAATAATTATATTATACATATTTTTAAAAAGAGTTTTATGTTGTGGAAGGCGGGTAGAATTTTGAAGTGTAATTTGGTAATAACAACAACAACAACTACAGTACGTATAATACTCCTTTTCAATGAGACTTTGTCCTTAAGGAGAGTAAAGGGTAGAAAGATATTGTTTAGTTGCAAATCATCACGGTAGCGTGAAAAAAAATAGTATATACCAATTACTTTTGGTTTCCAATATAATTATACTAAAATGTGCAAGGTCATGATTTAAATATAATTTAATTATTGCGCTTTCGGTGATTAAAAGTAACTTACATAATATTTCATGCAACAATATTGAAATATTTATCAAATGACATTATAATATGATTACATGACAAACAGTACACACAGAAATTGAATTCCTTTAATTATAGTTTTTATATATTTATTGTCCAACGCACACGGAAAAAAATTAAGGGCTGTACCATAATGGTAGAGTACTCCCTTCTAGAGTTCTCTACATAATGGTAGATTTATGAATCTTGTAAATTGCAACATTTAAAGGGTGTATCCGTATGACATCATATTTAATGCGCTTGGAAGCCATACTGGAGTAGTGAATAACATTTCTAAACATAGGACAAACTTCGTTTAAGCCAATTTTCTTTGGGAAATCGGCTAGTTTTTTGTTATTGTTTTCTTACATACTTAAGATACTAATTCAACATTTACAGCATAGATGCTCTCAAAAATATTGCATAGTGTTTTTAAACTGTCAAAATGTGTTATTTTCCTGTGTCACCCCTGTTATTGAGTTATCCAACATGGCGTTTACTTTAACATGAATGCATACACCCTATAACATGTATACTGCAACAATACAATAGATACACTGTATCTAGGTGAAATGTAATCTAATCCCCTGTATACCTGTATAAGTATAGTATATAATGTAGTATGTTTTAACTGAATTAGGTATTATTGTTGTATACCTATACCTTTTCAAATCTAATATCTACCTATTCCAATTTTACCAAATTTATGTTACCTGCAATAAGTGGTAATCGTTTTCCGTGCAGGTAAATTAAAATACTAACTTCTGGCGAACTTATAATGCACCACTTAGATAGCAACTTCACCTGTACTTATAATTTTTTTTATAACTCATTCTATTGTATTCATAACAAAGATTCTGCTTTGCTCATTATTCATATTTTGTTGTCACTCTTAAAGTGTTTTCTTAGTATAAATGAAATGAAATAAAAATATTAATACGCAAAGAAAGTATTTTCTAAAGTTATAAAACATAAATTTTATACACGTCAATAAATAGTATTGTCATTTAAACGTGCCTTTTTTTCTTGTAATAAAAATACCTTGTTTTTTATCCTACAACAAGATTTCTGACATTTAAAATTTTTGCATTGTCATTTGATCCTTTTTGTATATATATAATATGAAAAGAGTTAGTTATTTGGAAACTTATCATTGACAAAGATTAAGTTACAAAATGAAGATTGCTGCATGATAAAATTTAATGTACTTTCAGATTAGTTTTTTTTTTATCTTGTAATTTTTAGATTTCAAAATTACTTAATTTAAATTATTACTGAATTACTTTTCAATTGGAGGTCTCTTGTCTCTCTCTCTCTCTCTCTCTCTCTCTCTCTCTCTCTCTCTCTCTCTCTCTACCTTACAAAATTACATTTCTCTTGTGCTAAACATAATTTCACTAACAAAAAGACGAACTTGTAATTTTGTATATATATATATATATATATATATATATATATATAAATATAAAATTTCAAAAAGTTGTTAACTCTATATTATATAAATATCTGCTATAGCATAATGCATATTGTTTGACGATTTTTATTAAAATTCATAATTTGGATAGCATTAAACTAATTTTTATTACCATTGTAATTTTATTATAAATAAATATAATTATCATTCTTTATACAAATAACATTTATGTTATGAAATGCTCTTAAATTCTCATTGTTTTTATCTACATAATAGGACAATTAGTTTTTTTATTTAAATTTACATTAACATATTTTTGTATCTCTCTCTCTCTCTCGAATGCGAAAATATTCGATGTTTGTACACATTATAATCATTTAGGTCCCTTTAAAATGAATTTTATCATGTTCCACCTGTCTTAAAATAAAAGAGATTTTTATAAAGATAAAGCAGATATACGGCATAGATCTGATGGTATAATTAACCCCATCAGCTTATATAATACAAAGTGAGTACTAACCTTTGTCTCTGGTTGACGCTACATGCTAGACGGTGAAGTCACTACTGTGGATTTCTCCTGGGGTTTTGTATACAGTTAGGGTGTCTTCGGCTTCGTCCAACTTCAACCCTCTGTGATAGACAGAATGTCTACTTGTCATGCTCCTAGAGTTCACCAATTTTTTTATATAGTCTCCTTTGTGTTCAACCCAAATATTTGAAGAAAAAAAAAAAGGTTGTGAACTCTAGGAGCGTGTCAAGTTGACATTCTGTCTATCACAGAAGGATGATGTTGGACGGTGCCGAACACACCCATACATGTGTACAAAACCCCAGGAGAAATCTGTGAGAGACCTCCCCGTCTAACTTACAGCTACAACCAGACGCAAGAGTCATGACTCAGTTAACATGTTATACAATGTGAACAGTTTAATGCTAGAGTTCACGTTTTATTTTTATTTTTTTATTATTATTTATTTTAAATACGAGCTTTAAAATTTGTGGAAATTTGATAGAAAGTACGACAAAAAATTACTAAATAATGAAACTACCTATTAACGAATATACATTACTAAACAAATTAATAGAATAGTTTTGTAACTATATGACTAAATAAACACATTTATTGATCAGAAGATTACATATTATACTGATATGGATCTTGTCATAAAATAGCACAACACATTAAGTTACATTTAAAAATATAGAAAACATCCCTCGTCACTTTACATAATATATTAAGCAACTTTGTACGTACGTGCCTGTTGGAATATTAAAAAACAAAATGGCAAGTTCAATGTCACAGAAATTATTGAAAAGCTATAGGGTGCAATTACACGTTAGGTTCATCATTATTTTTCTTATATTTTTTTCGTTACAGTTTTGGGACTCTAATGTTTGAATATATGTAAATGGTTGATAACATCAATTTTTTTAACTCCTTATTAATTTAAATTATGTATAATTTATATAAACTTCTCCATTCTAACTGCAGTATTAGTCTCAAAAATTGCTTAAAAGGAATTCACCAATCTGAAAATCACCACCTTTAAGTCCACCTATATATCAAGCATTCACCGTCAAGCATTGAAATGTTTGGAGATTCGTAAGGTCAAGTAATAACAGTACATTTTTATATGACAAAGATGAAAAATATTTTAATTCAAATGTTTATAGGTTAAACTATCACATATGACGATGCACTTCTATATAATTAAATCAATTTCTTAAATTAAATTCTTTTTTAAATTCAATTTCTCTACATTTTTTCCTCGTTTTTTTTTGTCCTCAAAGTTTATTTTTTATTTTAATTTTAATTTTTTTTAACAAGGAAAAACGTCTTGACAAAATGTTACTGAAAGTTGTCACAGTTTCTTTTTTCTTTTGTTATTAATTTTATATTCTTTAAGTGTTTTGTAATTGAAATTATGTGAAATGTTATTTTAAGATCGTTAAGAGACAAAAAAATAACATTTAAAAAGGTCTGCATTTTACTTTCATTTTAATAGTTTATCCTCAAATTTTTATATAATGTGTAATTTCTAAGTCATTTATTGCAAAACTCTATTTTTTTTGTGCCTGTTCATGTGTATTTAATATTATGATTATTATTCTGCTCTAATGATAAATACATTACATATTATTACACATTACACAATTACGTTTTTTTTTTTTTTTTTTTTTTTTTTTTACGCACTTAAATTTAACGTTTCTTGTGCAGTTTTTTTTATTTATTAATTTTTAACCCAAAAGATTTTTTTTGAAACATTTTTTAATGTACTGTACTATTACACAGAGTATCCCGCAATTATGTCATTTAAATGAATACGTTTCTATTTTGTAATTGCATAAACAATCAATTTGTTTAACAGATTTATTATGCAGTACAAATATTTTTATGAATATAACTGAAATCAGCATTGGATAATTATTATGCATATATTTCTTTCAGTGTCGTAGTAAGTTTATAACATTGAGATCTGTGATGAGTATAGAGATAAGTCACGCCTGTAAGTAGTTGTGCAAAATAGTTGCTTTTAAATATTACATTAAAAGCAAATAATATAATTGATTTAAAAGTTTCTTAAAAAAGCAACAAATTATCTTTAAAAAACGTAATGATTTTTGAAATCTGAAAATGAAGTAGGAAGGTGATTTGGCTGAGAGCCGTTAAAACAGATTTGTTTTTAACTGCTGTACTCAAAGGATAAGAAATTTTAAATACAGGTACTAAAAAAAAAAAAAAAAAAAAAAAAATGGGGCGTCACAAGTCACCATGCATTTTTTTTTTAATTTAAGACTTTATGTTAATTTAAACATTTTTTTCTTTATCTGGCGATCAAAAGTCATGAAAATTTTATCATAAATAGCAATGCTTATACATGAATACGTATACATACACCTTGTACTTATAGGTGTAGTTGTTACCATTTACTTTCAAATTACTTATAAAAATTGGGTGTAAACTTTTTAGTTACAGAGATATACGTGTCTTCTGACCACAACCCTTAATCTGTGCCAGTTCATAAGATGCAATTTAAAAATAACTTCTTTTGCTTTTGCTTTTTTTTTTTTTTTTATAAAAGTCAAGGTTTAAAATTAATGTTAAAGAAAAAATTATTTTAAAATCATATTGTAATTTGCTGTTTGACATTTGAATACTTTATAATACAATTTTAATATATGCTCTGTCAGAATATTTATAACAATATAATCCGATTTTAATGTTTTAATAATGTAATATAAATTAAGTATGTAATGTAAGTATACTGTACATTCTATATAGGATGTATAATAATAAGTCTGTATATTATTTAATGAATATGTTATTTAATACTCTTCAATTAAATTTTTACATTTTGTTTTTAACGAATTCTGAAGTCTTTTTTTTTATATACATATATATATATATTTTTTTTTTTTTTCTTCTTCTTCTTTTTTTAGGTTAGAAATTTATTTTCGAGGTTGTAACTTATTTTCGAGGTTGCAATTCTTTGCAATTTAAGTATTAGCAATTTTAAACGGATTTGCCGTATTTTACGAATTAAAAATTGGTTATATTGTAAAAACGAACTAAAAAAATACACTAGGTAAAATTTAGACTATTTCAAATGGAGTTATCTATTAAATTGTTTACAATGCCATTTATTTTTTACTTGAATTAACTTTATTAAAAATGTGTTTGATACGAATATAATATTAATATTTTAAAACTCCCTACAGTTTTCCAGTCTCTGTTAGTTCAGTGAACTGCCTTCACAAAATCAATATTTGCATACTGCTCTCTTTGCAGAATCTGTTTATTCATTTTCTATTTTCATCCCATATATATCTAGATATTTTTTTACAATTAAAAATATATTTTATTAATATTTTAATGATTTAACACTAAAAAGTAAACAAAAATTATAAGAAGCATAATACGAATAACAAAAGAGAAAATATGATTTCACTTTATTGATTTTTCTATATTATAAATTTGTCACACCTATTTTGCATAACAAATAATTAATATTCACTACTTAATTTGTGTGCTTTCACTATATTATTAAAATATTATTATTTATGACAAAAATTTAACGCTTCAGAGTATTTTAACAATTATATAGGGGTCAAAATTTTGACACATTACTATTTCATTTGACATTCTACTACTATTATTATTATTATTATTATATTGTAATAGTTTTGTTATTTATATATAAAATTATAAGGTTTTTCTACAATTTAATAGTCACGTACTGGAAAAAATGCTCATTTAAAAAAAGAAAGACAGAAAAAACACACCAACATAATTTTCCACTGCTTTTACCTAACATTTCAACCCCTACTTCTCTGCAACGGTAATAAAGATGATTTCCCCAATTTGATTAGATTTTATATCATTCTAAAGTTTAAGGTGTCAGGGTAAAAAAAAAAAAAAAAAAAAAAATTGTTATGACGCGATTTGAAACTACTTCAGTGATTTATGACTTTATAGAGGTATTTTTGAATAAATTGCACAATAATTCACGATTTGAAATAGAAACTTTGTAGTGTTTCAAACTTATATGAATCAGTTATTTACTGAAAACTTTTCTAATAGGAAAACAATTTAAAAAAAAATGCGAACTTTTTTTTTTTTTTTTTTTTTTTTTTTTTTTTTTTTTTTTTTTTTTACAATCGACACTTGAACTGACAACGAAATTTCTTATGTCTGGTACCAGCAAACTTTATATTAATCCCACACTGCCCCTCTCTATTATAAAAGTCACCAACTCAGAAGACAATAAGAATGATTATTATACATTATTAGATTTGACACTAATACACATGCACACTCCTATATATAAATTTAGAAATTTTGTTTGTTATGATACCTACTCCTACACAGCTTTAGGCTACGTTAGACTTTGATGGGTAGAAATTTTCTCTCTATAGACAAAAAGTATTATAAAAAAACATTTACGTAACATTTGTATATTATGATGCATTAAGTACTTCCTAAGAAAGAGAGAAAACTTTTGCTCGTAACTTTTTAGTTTGAAAAAAATTATAGTAATTACAATAACTGTTGTTGAAAGAAAATTAAATTAAATATTAAATACCTGTCTGTCAAATTTGAAACAACTTAATTTTGGGTATATGAAAGCATTTAAAAAAAAAAGAATGGTAGTATTTAGTATAATTGTTACTCACTTTCATGGAATTTAGTTTACTGCATAAGAATATGTATATTATGTGCGTGGAAAGAATCTTCAAAAACATAAAAAAAAAAAAAAAAAAAAAAAAAAACGTTTTTTTTTTCATTTTCTATTATTCAACGTGATACATTAAAAATAACTCAAATTTAAGGTCAGTTTACATAGTGCAATATTTTCAATATGCAATAGATTTGATTGTATATGTTGCATATTACCTTGCAACGTGGGAAAAGGCCATTAATAAAGTGCCAAACGCTATTGTGTAAACAGAGAATATATAGTTAAAAGATAGCATTTTATTAGATGGATAGCAAATTAATTAGATAGCAAAATATTATAAACAAAAAGGAATATATAGTTACTTTGATGTATTTATAATTAACTCCTTTCTTATTTTAGCTGCAAATAATAAAAGTAATTCTAATACTTTTTTACACAACCACACCCCCTTTTTTATTAGAAAAAATAATACCTTGAAATTAAAAATACTTGGCCATTTATAGATTCTATATATTTTTCAAATCAATTATAAATATCTTTAATTTATAGCTTTCCAATTACCAAAATTACCAATTCAGATTAAAGATATTATGTATAAGGTTAAAACCGAATACTTATAATTAAATATTTTAACATTACTTGTTAGTATAAGTTTATACGTTATAAATATAAATTATTACAATTTTGGTATCTGTAGTAAACAGAAATTAAAATACTATGAATCAATTTAATTGCCATAAATATTTATGTTATTTTTTTTTCTTGTTCTTTTTTTGTAAATTTGCTAAATAATTTTATTAACTAGATATTTATTTTTTTTATTTTTTTTAATGTTTTTTTTCTCTCTTCTTTCTCGCTCTGAATTATCTATCTCTATCATATTTAAAAATAATAGTACTAATAACGAGCTCATCGGCTTTTCCGAAATAATTATAGTAAATTTAATATATGGGAAAAAAAATCATGACAATTTTCACATAATTTTCAGATATTTATAAATTTACATCTTGAGACAGTAAAAGAATAGTAATAACCCTCTGTAAATATGTGAATATTCATTACTGTGTCCCATTGGGAGCGATTCATCAAAATAATTACAAGTGAAGTTACCTTAAGTATTATTCACGTAAAGCGTTTCGTCACAAATTGGACTAAATTATCATTTTAGAATTTATTTGTTGTATCTCCACTTTTTTTTTTAGCGATATTGAGCCTCATCTCTTCTTTATACAGAGCTCATATCAAAAACTTTTATGCCAACTAAACCACTGGTCAGCTTCCGGTTACCAGCTTAACTTAAAGAGCATCCTATAAATATACCATCTACAATGGGAAACGAGTAATTTCTCTCAAATTGTAGCAGTTATAACCTAGTCAAAACAAATAAATTCTAAGGGGACGATATGATGTTTAAAGTCATATACAACATGAAACACCATATTTATTCTTTTTAATTTTAATGATTGAACACATAAAATGGGATCTACAAAACTGATGACAATTTTTACCAGAATGTAAATGTAGTCCCACAAGAGACCGTGAAAATACTGTAAAGTATGCAATTTGCGTGAATATTTCTCTTCATGACGTCAGAAACAACCAAAAATTAGTGTGGAAATGTTGTGCGGGTTGCATGAATCTAAATATTCAGATCACTGCTACGGCGCTACATTTGGGTTTTAATGTTATTTATATGTTAATTCAAAGAAAGTGATGTAAATGCTTATGTTTTCTTCTTGTCTATGCCTTTCAAAGATGTTTTAAAATTCTATGAACTGCAGTGCACGTTCAGTACAATGTTTATACTTTTATTTATTAAGGTCATAGAAAAGATGAACTACTAGAATTACGAGACTTGCAATGTAATATAATATATATTAGAAAATGTAATTTAAATTCTTTTCTTTACATTATAAAAGAATGTTGTTGCAAATTTCATTTTTTTTTTATTATTCTTATTTAGTTACGACATAATATATTTAGTAATTTTTGGTGATGACCCTCTCTATAGAATTACCTTTTTTTTTTTTTCTCACTGACCTCTTTTTTTATTGTATGTTTTAATAGATTTTCTCTATTCTTGTGGTCAATGTTTTGTTATTTTTATAGTTTTCAATGAGGTAAAGTTTTTTTTTTGCAATAAATTTAGCAATTGGAATGAAATCGTTGGCATATAAAAATCTACTCTATAATTAAAAGCATGTGAGAAAATGAAAACTCTAATTATCTAATGGTAACAAGGCAATTTTTGATCTTAAGTTTCTTCACGTTAATTTTGTATACTAATTTAATGTTATCTACATCAGAATTCTTTATATTTTAAGTCAGGGCTTAAAGTAAGCCGGAACGCACCGGTACGCCGTACCGGTAAGAATTTGTCTGCCGGAACGCAGTTCCGGTAAGAAAAATTTGAGGTAAAACAAATATATTCAAATTTATTTGAGTTTTCGTAAATTATTTTAGTTCAGTTTTTTTTTTTTTTTTTTTTTTTCATACATCTACTGAACCTATTGCGAGATGACATGAAATATCACCAGAATCAAACTTATATTTCCATTGGTTTTCTATAAATTGTTTTTTTTATATAATCAATTTATTTTATAATTTTAAAATTAAAAGTGATGTTTTTTTGCTGAATTTATATATTAATTATCAAAAATGTAAAATCTATAAATTCTATGAGCACCTATGTTAAAAGATAAATAGAATAAAATGTTTCTCAAATTTCACTCATAAGTCAGCATATTTTCATCAAATAATCAATCAAAATGATATGGCATTGCACACTCATAATTTTAATATTAACCATTAACCTTTGAAAATATAAAAAAAAATCTTGTCTTTTCTTTTCCTAAATTAAATTTGAAAAAAAAAGTTGTTTCAAAATACAGTACATATATTAATATTATTATAAAAATGTATATACAAATTTTTTCATTAAAAATCAAAATAATTTGAAAATTAAATTAATTATAAGTAGAGACCGGATTTTCAGGTGAAAATTTTGGCAAAAAAATGTTTTGCAAAGGTGATTTTTTTTTGCACAAAAAAGGTAAAAAAAAAATGTGAAAAAAGGTGATAAATTCAGAAAAAAGGTGATAAAATTCAAAAAAAGTAAAAATAAAAAAATAACTTTATTATTATTTTTTTTTTAGTGTATATCGACTAAATCAAATATAGTAACCTCGTATATCAGATTTTGATGTTTTCAAGTTTACAGTAGCACTGTAGCTCAGAAAAAAATTTCAAAAAATTAACTTTTATTTTATCCTAATGCACATGTATTGCACATTACTTCAAATTTTGCCAGCTTTGATGTCTTTGTAATTAACTAATTAGTAACAAAAAAAAAACTTTGTTTGTGTCATTTTGAAAACAATGATTTCAAAAGTGAATTTCCTCTGAAAGTACATGAGTTAAAATTTCAAATTCAAACAACCAATAAAGAAAATATTGATTATTCATGCCATGCAGTCAATAAAAAATTGCAAATAACCCCTTTGCCAAAAAAATGCAAAAAGCGTAACTCTGTAACTACAAGGGTTTTAAAAATGAAAATCACTTTAGGGGTAGAATTTTGTATTGGTAATATGAAACTATTCAAATTATTTTTTAAAGTTATTTGTGCGAGGAAATATATATTTATTTAAAAAGTATATGTGCTCCGGGTTGCATTTTACAGGCTGATTGTGCTGCGGGCTGCATTTATTAGGCGCTCACAAGAATTTTACAGCATAATTCGAGGTTATTTTAAGGTTGTAGTTTCAAAGTTACGTTTTTTGCATATTTTGGCAAAGGGGTTGGATGCAATTTTTTTTTTATATGCGTGGCATGAATAATCAATATTTCCTTTATTGGTTGTTTGAGTTTGAAATTTTTATCTCATGTACTTTCAGAGGAAATGCACTTTTGAAATCATTGTTTTCAAAATAACACAATAACAAAAGTTTTTTTTTGTTACTAATTAGTTAATTACAAAGACACCATCAGCTGGCAAAATTTGCAACTGAGCTGAAGTAATGTGCAATACATGTGCCTTAGGATAAAATAAAAGTTAATTTTTTTGTAATTTTTTTCTGAGCTACAGTGCTACTGTATACTTGAAAACATCAAAATCTGAGATACGAGGTTACTATTTGATTTTGTCGAATGCTATACTGCCTATAGGTATTTTGTGGTATTACAAGTAAAACTTACAACAACAACAAATTATGATTTAAAAATAAATTTAAAAAAATGTTACTATAGATGACATACAATAGTGCGTTGCTCCTAAAATCACGATCGCCTTTGGTTATTCAAATGGGATGCGCATTTTTTGGTGTAATAGAACAGGGTTTACGAACAGCATTATTGAATCTCTCTGTTTTAAAAAATTGCGGTAAAAAATCGTTTTTTTATAAACGTTTTGTAAATTCTTAAAAAAAAAAAATCCTCATTTAGGTGAAAAAAATTTATGAAAAGGTGAAAAAAAGGGAAAACCTAAAAAAAGGTGAGAAAAAAAGAGATGATCTCAAACGGCTCGAAAGTTGCTAGTTCTTGGACATTCTTATAAAAAAGGAACATATATTATTCATAGCAACAAAAAGGTGATCACCTGAAAATCCGGTCTCTAATTATAAGCAATTTTATTTTAATTTTTTAAACCTAGCGAAAAAATTTTAGCTTAAAATTAAGCAAAAAATAAGAATGCCACGCCCCTTTTTCAAAATTTTTTAGCCTGCGGCGGGCAACTGGGGGGCTGCGCCCCCCAGACCCCCCGATGGGGTGTGGAATTATCTCACTATTGCGTTCCGGTAAGACTTCAGATCTACTTTAAGCCCTGTTTTAAGTGCAGTTATTTGTGCACTGAAAAACTCATTTTTAGTACAGAAAATTTTAAGGGTTGTGTTCAGATGACTTATATCTTAAAATTTTAAAAAAACTTTGAAAGTTTATGATGACATTTAAAAGTTAACAGTAACTGCTACCTATGATAAAATTTTCAGAACCTGTGACCATCAGATAAGAGAGAAAATAATTATTGCAATTAACATGGGTTCTTATAGGACTAACACTTCAAAAAATCATAATTTAAAATCTAGCATGGTGACCTTTCAATTTTATTTTTTTATTTTATTTTTTTTTTTTTACATTTTTGAAGATACCCCTAATGTACAGTCCGCGCCACCTAAGGATGTTACCAATTAATCGAAATCAACCTACGAGCCAATAGACGCTCAAGCACTCAAGGTCATCAGGAGGTGGGGTAATACTAACTAAATGGGAAGTTTTTAGGCGCTATGTAATTGGTCGCATCCTTAGCTGGCGCAGACTGTATCACTGTGTAAAATTTCAGATTTTCCTTTCTTTGCAATTTTTAGTCAAATCCCACAGTACCTGATTTCGCGCCTTAAAGTTGTATTTACATATTCTTTCATTTGTTATTGTAAGTTTGTGCAGCAATGTCTTACAATATTAATTTAAATATGAATTATTATATTTTGTTGCGCAAAGTTGCAACACATAATAATATGTGAATGAATTTTAAAAAAGAATTTGCAAATTACACATTAATTACCATCTATTTACAGAATATGAAAATGTACAGACTTAGAAAAAATATTATATAAAAAAAAAATCAACATTTTGAAGGTTAGCAAGTTTTCAAAATAAATCTTCCAAACAACATGATGTACAGTACTTAAAGCACGTAACAAACTAATTTAAAATTACGTTGATTTATTTATATTTTGTGTAAATCTGAACTTATTATATATCTTCATTTTCATATAAACCTTGAATATAATATTAAAACAGATAATTTAAGTCAATCAAATTTTTAACACTTTATAAAATAAAATTAGTTTGAAATTTTAGTAAATACTACAATTACATAATAGTTTAGTGTTTAATGAGTATTAGAAATACACGTTTAAAAAATAAAAATACAATTATTCAATTATTTTATTACTATAGCACGTATTGTAAATATTGAAGGTTAAGCATTTCTATAATTTGAAATATATACATTTTTTTTTTTACTTAATTATTTAACTAATTTATTTTTACATCAATTACTTTGTAAATACTTGTACAGTACAGTATAGACATAATAAGTCAATTTACAAAAATTTAAAATATTAGATGATAATGTGAACCGTTATTGAAGAAAGTAAAGTGACGTTTTTAATATCAGTTTAAGTAAAGTAATTCTTTATTTAAATATTTAATAAAAAAAAACATTATTAGAATAATATTTTACATACAGCTTATATTTTGCAGCTCTAATAAAACGTTTGTTTTTCACATTCGTTTTATTTTTTATTATTTTTTTTTATACGTTGAATTTTTTAATTCTTTTTTTAAAAGAAATAATTTTTAAAAAAAGACCGTAAGAATTTCTGTTATGACATATTTAAATGAAAGATCGTAAATGTTTTAGTCTATAAAGCCAATTTCAACACTTTTCTAACCCCCGAGAGTATTTTTAATTGATATTTGAAAAAGCTCAAATTTCTGCTAGTTAGGATAGCTTTAATTTGCTAAATTATTGCTAGTATACACCTTTTATTTGTAACGCGAATAATTGAACAATGGGTTTGAAAATTCATATCAACAGAAAAATGTGTTAGTTAAAAATTTATACATAAAAAAAAATTCTGGCATTTTTTTATTTTTATTATTATTAAAAAAAAAATTAAATATATTTTGTGAATTGACCAAGCAATTCTCATAGTCACCCTGCTGATAAAATTAGCTACAACTTTGGAACCTTATTTTATAAAATATCCTTAATTAATTTTTCAGTGTATGTCCAATCTATTTTTTCTCAGTGTCAAGGCATGCAAAAAATGTGAAGGTTGATATTACTCAGGTGTGCAAATTAATTCACATGCATCTCAGATGACAAGGTGCGAACATGCACTCGAAAAATAAGTAAATGTAGATGACCCTAATTTAATCTGAGCGTAGCATCAATCTGATCTATTAGATAATCTCTCTGTAATCTTGTCGCATATTTTATATATTATACAAAAAAATAAATAAAAGAGGAATTTTATGTTTTCGTCAAGTGTTTTAAATAAGTAAAATTAAAGTTTTTATTTTTATTTATTATTATTATCATTTTTTTTTTAATTTAAAGTATTGTATATTTTAAAGATTGCCTGCCTTTTTTTGCTGATGCGTATATTGTGCTGCTGTGATTAATAAATGTTTAAGCTTTAGCATAAGATTTTTTTTCCACCATACAAAATAGCAAGCAACACTACAAGTCATCATTCAGCCACTGTTTGAAAGAAAGCAATGGTTGAAAATTTATATGACTTTGAAATTCCTATTTAACTATTAATAGTTACTGCGGTCAATTGTGCAAGAGTGTCTAATTCTTCTGAATACTCATACTTTAGGATACTACAGTATAAAATATAAATGTAAAGTTTCTCAGTACACTTCATAAAGCATAAAAAATTGCGGGCAAATGCAAGGTTTGAATATTTATTTTTATCATGAAAAAAAAAATCAATTAATCAAGAAAGAAAACAAGAAAGAAATAGCAATAAATATAAAGGGTTGTAAATTTAAACTGCAATCTTTCCTAAATAGAAATCAGTTAAAAATAAATTAGAGATTTAAGTACCAATTTCTAAATAAAAACTATAGAAATCTATAATCGAAGAATATATTTATTGAACTTTATATGGTATCATAATCTTCCTATACCACAAATAAAATTATTCTATGCACGATTAAAAAAATATATAGAAATCTTTTATTATATAAAATAATGAAAATAATATAATTTAATTTACACTATGTGTATAATTTAAAGAATGCAAATTATATGTATTTGCATTCTGAGAATTTCATTACAACTTTCAAAATGATGATTTCTTGAAAATTAAATTTTAAATTAAATATAATACATTATAACCATGAATAAAGATTATTATTATTATACTTTTATGTAGGAAAGTATAATTGGATAACTCATTGAGACTTGCTGCTTTCAAATTCAAAGAAATATTATTTACTTATACAGATGTTGTCATAGTTGTTGTTGTTTTAAACTTGTTATACATTTTTAACTTTATGTAATATTATCCTACTGGATAGAAAAGCAGAGAGAGAGAGAGAGAGAGAGAGAGAGAGAGAGAGAGATTGCTTAATATTGCTTAGATTGCTATTAATATTTTGTTATATATGTTTTTATATTATGTTTATCATTTATTATATATATGCATTCTCACGATGATATAAATGCATTATTAGAAATAAAATTTTCAAATGTTCTTAAAATTGAAAATTAGCTCGTGTTGAGTAAGGTCCATAATTATATAAGAGGTTAGATGCTCCTGGAAAAGTTTTAGCCAAGGTCGCGTACCTTAAAGAAATTCCCCAAAGACGTCATATCGCTACTTACAATTTTGTTCACCTTATCAGTGACGAGCTTGGTGAACGGCATCGTATTGGCTTAGAATCAAGTACATCCATCACAAAATAAAATCCTCTGCGCGAGTTTTGTGCTGCGCTCAACCTCTTTATTATGGAACTTGCGTATTGAAAAGATCAAGGGTTTTAATTAGAAAACATGTATTTCTGAAAATTGAAATAATAATAATAATACAATAATAAAAAAATAAAAACTCTTATTGTTTGAAAGTCACTGATCAGTGATCACTGTCAGCTGCCTCTGATAAAAACTTTATGTCTGAGAAATATCAGATAAGCGAGAAAAACAAATAATTGAGGGTTTAGAGAACACCTAAAATGTATACAAATTGTACTGTAATTCCAAATTTTGTATCCCAACTTATCATATAATAATAACTTTGTATGGTTATCTAATATCCTTAAAGCCCTTGTTAACTTATTTTTTTATCATTTAGAATACTAGGCTGATAATTAATTACCATACCTTATTATCCCTGAATTAGACACCACCACGTTGATTTTGTGTTAATTTTTATTTTGAGAGTTATTTCGCGCATCTGACATCACAATGTACCGATGGGGCCGTGATGGCGTGCAAAGAACTTGAGAAAGGGACTTAAATTTATCACGTGACTAGAGTGGTGACTGTGATTGGCGGTGGTACATTGTGACGTCAGATGCGTGAAATAACCGTCAAAATGAAAATAAATACAAAATCAACGTGGTGGTGTCTTATTTATGGATAATAAGTTATGGCAATTATCAATCTAGTATTCTAAATGATAAAAAAATGACAAGGGCTTTAAGAATAAATGTGTAAAAAAATATATATTTTCTGCCTTTTCAATGTTCATTGAAATCAACACAATTTTATACATTTTCATTAAATATAACCCAAATAACGAATAAGATTTTTTAGTTTCCTTAAAACAAAATGTATACATCTTATCTTAAATCTGTATAAATTAAAGTTTTAAAATTAATGAGCATTCAAATTTCTATTTAAAATAGATCAATCTATAAATCAAAATATATAAAGAAAGTTACAGCTGCATTTTTTTAAGATGCACTTTTTCTAATCAAAAATTAAATTTGAGAGCGTAGCATATTTTGGAGCATTTTTTTCTCTTGTCTTAAGGCAATTGAATACTTTAAATATCCCGTATGTTTAAACTTAAGAAAAAATTTGATACAGTTGTTAATACTGTATGTAAATATTAATGAAAATCATGAAACATAAAATGTGCTACAATTTCAATGTATGAAAAATTTTAATGGTGCAAAAAAAGGTCACCAAAGTGTAATAAAAATTATATTTTATTAATTTTTTTTAATTAAATGAGTTGTCAAATATTTTTTAAACCTGGATATGAAAGTTTTATTTTAATATAAATTAAAAGATAATTTCACTGGTTAAAAAAATAAATACGTATACAATTCAGATAAAAATTATAATTATAATCTTCTACATGCATTTTTTTATACGCTATAAATTAAAGTATTGCGTTTTTCGTTTCTTTCTCTTGTTTTTGTTCTTGTTCTTTCAGTTAAAATGATTCTATGCTAAATTCTAACAAGAAAAATACTTCCTTAACATATAATTGTTATTTATATTTATTATAGTAATTAAAGATTGCGTTTAAAATACAGACCTGAAGCAATGTAATAAAATGACCAAGAAAAAAACACACATTATTCTAGATTTTTTTTTTTTTAGCTTATACTTAAAAATAACACTAAATGGTTGATTTCTCCTTTGGTTATGTAATACATAATTATATTACTTAAAACAATAAAATATATTAATTAAATATTTTTTTGCAGAAAGAAGGTGTTAATTACGAAGTGACCGAAGTGTTAGGAAATTTGGCAAATAAGAAATCTAAACATTTTAATTTTTTTACATTTATTCACAGCTGTAGCACTAATTAGTTAATTTTTTTATTTATTTCCGCGGGCAATCTTTATAATTTACTATAAAAAATAAGTCCAAGTTCATAAATTATAACTTTACTCTTAATTTACAAAAAAAAAAAAAAAAAAAAAAAAAAAAAAAAACTTTATGCAGTGTCAAATATTGTAATTTATTTTAAAAAAAATTGTAGATTCTTATCATGTATGGCCAAAAAATTGACAAGAAAATGCTTTTTGTTTTTATTTCTTGTTTATTAGATAAAAAGGAATTTATAAGATTCTTTCTCATCACTTTTATGGCAGAAGAAGGTGTGTTTTTTATATCTTTCATTCGGTAAAAATTATATTTAAAGATACTTAATTTTATTTCCAGCCTTTTTTTTTTTTTAATTTAATTCAATTCAAATATATTTATTCATTTCTTTTATCCTACAATCACAATACACAATAGTGCATATCCGCTTAGGTCATTATTCTTATGAAAATAGAAATAATAAATTACTTAATTTATGCTGCATTTGAATTAATGTTAAATTGTAAATGCATAAATAATTATTTTGTACTGTACTTTACGTAAAACATAATAATATTTATAATGAGCTTAACTAATGCAGTATACATTCAGGTGTAATGGATTAGAATAACTACGTCACTTTATAGTTATTAGTAAGGTTAGTTATTAGTATTTCTACACATCAATATTTAGGGTATCAATAATGCACATTGTATACACAATTTAAAAAAAGAGTTTTACTTTATTATAAAGAGACACTAATTTAAATATAGAATATCAATCAAAAATAGCAAGAAAATGCAACCTTTATATTTAATTTACTTTATATAAAAACAAATAAATAATAAATGGGGATTATTGCCAGGATGTTATATAGCATAATAAATAATAGGTAAAATTTGAATATATTGCTAATTCTTGTGTTTTCTTTGATGAAAATGTTTTAGTTATGCTTAGAAATCAAAACTATATCATACGTCAATATCACGCAAGTTTGACGTTTCATTAAATGTGTCTTACTCCCAAATAATAGCTAATAATAATAATAGCATAATTCATAACTATATCATAATTATTTTTGCATTGTACATTTAATTAAAGCACAACGTCAGCACACACGTGTTTCTTTTTACAACTATTGTCATCAATTTTAATTTCATCTATACAATTTTATATAGGAAAATGTATTAACATTCCCTATTTAATATTCTATAAAGGTAATTGAAATGGACATTGAAAGATCGGACATATAAGTAACTTTACCTTGCAGCTTGGCACGGTCATCCAATGATGAATTGTTCCTCTGTATTGTCACTTAACTGACGGTAATGAAATCTCCAACACTATTTCTCTTGCAAACTGAATTATTTATTTAAATTTGATTGTGTATTATAAAACAATAAATTTATATCACTAAATGTAAGAATGTATAGAGCACACACACTTAATTTTGATGAGACTTGGTTTTGAGAAAACAGATATTTTACTATTAAGGTAATGTATAAAATAATGTTTGCTCACTGCGCTCCATTAGATAGTCAACTGTAACTCTATATATTACCTGTGCTCACCAAATATCTCGTATAATAAATAATAGTCGAGGCGGAACATGAATATTGATGAATCACAACGTAATATTATACAAACACTCTGAGTCCCCTACGAGTAGCCTAGGAGACTCTGGTTTTACATTTTTCGTCTATTCTATAATAACAACATACAAAACTCTGTACCTGTAACCTGTATGCGAGGACATAAGCTACCTCTTCTCTCATTTTATATAGAGGAAAATTAAATATTTTTTTTTCTTATAATTTAGAATTATATAAAAAAATATTGCTTGAAAATGTATTTTTATAAACACAATGCAGTTAAATTTTCAATTATTACATACTGCTGAAATTATAGGTGTTTCGAATAAATGTTACTCATAATTAAGTATGTTGTATTTTATTCTCCATGTGTATTTATATAGTAAGAAAAAGACCAAATTATTATTATTCCTAAAATAATAATAAGAAGAAAAGGCATATTTTCATATACCGAAAAAAATTGTGATTGCGGTTTACATCAACTTAAAATGTATTTGTTTCTGAATGAAAAATAGCAATGCCTTAATCAACAATAGTAGCCCAAAATAGTAGTGATTACAGCATTACATTATTAAGTATTTTTATATGCATTTTATCTTCCATTACAATGAATAAATTATTTAATATGACACTGGAAAAGAAATCCTCATTAAAATAAAAAGTATCTTGAGAAAGTTAAATATTTGTGCATTAATTTCTGAACTTTAATTTTCATGTAAAAAATTACATGATACATCCTATAGACCCCTTTCACATCCTTGCGCTTTGTCGCCATGTTTGTGGTGCCTAATGCATTGTCCAGCATAGGGGAAACATCATTTCTCCTAATTTTTCTCGCAAAAATAGTTTATTTCAACTGATCAAAATTTTCTCATATTCTTCGAGCTTATTAGAAGTAAGAAATAAGTCCTTTGATTGAGGTTTGAAGCTTCTTTTGCTATTAAAAAAATAAAAATGACGTTTTTCCTATACTGGCCTATGTATTCCTGACCAGCAAAATGGCGGGTCTTAAATATGAGTGCAACCGGTCTATAATTAATCTATTCATGCATTTTTCATAAGAATTGTGTTTTTCATAGCGTAGCTCCTCTTATTAAAAGAATACCATTATATTACGTAAAATTATAATAAAAAGAACATTCTTAGTGAAAAGTGAAAACTTTTACGAGAATATATATAAAAAGTAAAATTTTAATTTAAAGGGTCAATGTTACCATAACAATATAATTTTAAGACTTGTCAAATCTCACAGTAGACATTTAGATTATTAGTCCCTTGAACTACAAAAACACACTTTGAAAAAAAGATATAAAACACTATCAGTCGTAAATTAAAACAAGTTACTAAAACCAAAATTATGTAACTAAACTCATCTCCATATAGCATTTTGTTTTTAGCAAACAAATTAAAAATCTGAAAGACCTTGATAAATTTTAGGTTCAAGGATTTTTCAGGTTAAAAAAACATATTTTTTTATGTATGTATATATATTTAAAATGATACAATTTTATATAATATAGGGTTGTATGTATATAATTTAAATAAGGTTATAATTTGTGAAAATATACCCCATGTGAAGTTTGTGATACAAGTGGGAATTGTTGAATAAGTAATTCAATTTAAAAGGATATTGCCCCCAATAAATTCATTGCTCTCTATGTAATCAGAAATTTCAAGAATAATTAATTTGGTACATAAACTTCAGTAAGGTTAACAAAAAAAATGGCTGTTCTGATAGCACTTACTTTTTTTTTTATTGTTGACGTTGATTTTTGTTCTTCAGAATTATTCTTTTTTCATTGTTTTTAATTTAGATTTTTTTATCTAATGTTAAAAATACAGTATGCTCCTATTGGCTAATGATAGAACTTCCTAGTTATAAGGATTGGCAGTTTTTTTTATTGTCCCTTAATATTGTCACTCAAAAAAAAAAGTGTGCATTACTTCAGTTACGAATCCTTACTTATTTGAGATAAACACTTTTCAGTTATTATGAGTAGCTAAAATAATGCATTTAAGCAAATTATTAACAATAGCTAATTTAAGTTAAAATAGCTGAAAATAACTGAAAACAACCGAAAATAACTACAAACAACTTAAATTATATAGCTACTTTTAATAATTTGCTAAAATGCACTATTTTAGCTATACTAATAATAACTCAAAAAGGTTTATCTCAAATAAGTGAGAATTTTGTAACTACAGAAATATACACTTTTTTTTTAGTGATAACTTTAAAAATAAAATTAAAATAGCGTCAGTGCTAAAATATCCGATAAATCGAATAAATTATTAATGATATTATATACGGTTCTTTTAGTAAATGCAATAACTACTTTTTTAATCTTAGAATCTAATTGTTCCAAATCAGGCACTTTTAATTACATTTTTCCATATATTTTTTTTAATGTGTTACTACTTACTATATATATTTTTTTTCATGCAATATTTAGTGTGCGAGTGAGAGTGAGAGAGAGAGAGAGAGAGAGAGAGAGAATTAATTTAATTCTTGAAAACTATATAAAGATATCAAAACACTTTCATTTATAATAATTTATTAAAAAGATACAAATCAAAATCTACTTATAAACTTTTTTTATATTTTATTTTAGTTAATTGATCGAGTTTTTAAATGTCTATGACAAGAGAGTGAAAATGTGCAGTAAATATTAATTAAATCAAGATCAACATATGTGCTAAAATAAAAAGTATATAAGAAGCAAAAGGCTTGTCACTTGGTACTAACGTATAATTTAATCCGTCATAAAACTTGTTGTTAAGATGAGAAACTGTTTCCAACCTACTGTCCAAGTTAGCAAAATAATTCCATATTTTTTATCATTTTAAGTCATCACATCAGATATACACAGGTATCAAATAATATTACTTGTCATAAATTTTTATTGATTTGTATTGAAAAACTTTGATGAATCAATCAAGTAAAAATACAGCTATCCATTTTTTTCTAATAAATGTTTAACTACTCTCTGTTTTTGTTTTTTTATTCATAAGGCTACTTTACACAGTGAAGTATTTTTATTTCAGTTTAATACGCTTAATGCAGCCTAATATTTTGGCTGCAATAGTGCACGCGCATTCAAATGTATATAATGTTTTGATATAGAATAACATTATTTCGATAAAAAAAAACAATTGTCACCATGTGGACTGCTCTTCTTTATGGCTTGTACACGCTGAATAATATTCACATTGTGCGATATGTATGTTATGTGTGATGCGCTGTTTTTGCGCTACCCAAAATGGTTTAATTTTGTTGCATATTGTAATGTTTTAATTGTCTTTTTATTGTAATATTATTGGCTCAATTTATGGCCAAGGTTCATGTAATATGGCTGAAATAGCCCTGGATGCACCTTAATAAAATATTATTATTAAATATTTAATTGCATACAATTTTAGTGCTGTTAGTTTATTTGTACATTAAAATTTTTGATCCATGTAAAGGTGCCTTTATGCTTTCAATATATAGCTATCCAATTCCAAATACATATTTTCAATAGAAAAGCATTGAAAAAAATGACCCTGGATCATAATTATAATTTAATCTAAGAGGATCAATAAATCACAAAATTAGATTTTTGTTTCGCATGGCTATTATAAGTGAAAGCACATTCGCGTAGAAATGTATCGTTAATAAATAAAATCAAAAATCTTGACAAAAATACGCATGAAAATTAGAGAAAAATTTAATTTATGCCCAGATGAAGATGTCTTAAAAATAAATACTTTTCAGCTTTAAATATTAAACAAGTTCAGAATCTTTTAACATATATTTATCTTAAAAATATGTATATCTCATCTATATTTAACAAAAAATCAAATAGATTAGCAGATCATAATTTTGCTTTCAGTTCCAAGGTCTTGAAAGAGAAAATAAAATAAAAACTTTTAAAATGTATATTAATAGTATATAATTTATATTTAATAATCATATATATTGGTATACATATCTCTCTAAGGATGAGTTTTTAGAAAATATATTGTACGTGCGTGTAATTTATTTATAAAAAAATAAGTCACTAGTCCGGTTTTATAAAAAAAAAGCTTGGCCTCAAATCGCATCAATTTGCTTGAAGCAATATTAAAGATTAACATTACTTTTACCTTCATATTCTTTCCAATAACATCTTCTGACTTTAATTGAGGAAAAAATAATAATGTTTGATAAAGTAAGTAGATAAAAATGATGGTCATTTTAAATTATTGGGTTATATTCTATATTTTTATAACTTTATTTTGTTTTTTTTTTATCAGTAAAATTTATCAATGCAATTCAAAAATATAAAATAATATCTCGTCCATTAGTTTTGATCTTTGTTATTATTATTATTATTATTTACCTTCAAATTTCAAACAAAGTACATTTTATAGCATAAGAAAATTGAGTAAATACTTTTCTTTTCTTTTTTATAGTATTTTCAAACTTACAAAGCTATTATTTTTATTGAAAGTTAAATAGTCGTTACTTTGTACTACCTAGAGCCTGTAGAACCCCCATGAAGTAACCTCCTCAGTTTGAGTATACAATACAGTTGAATCAGATAATTCATTTAAAAATCGAAAAAATTGAGATAAAAATACAACAATTGGATCAGAAAACGCATTTGAATTTACGCGATTTTTAACACTATTTTGATCATTCTTGAGTGGGTAGGGGGTCCACAAAAACAAGAAAACCTTTTTGATATAAGAAACATATTTTTATCATTCTGAGACAAACATGTGGTTAAAATTTAAGACATATGAAATAGTTTTTAAAGAAGACTGGGACTGAAGTATTGTCATGCAATTTTTATCAACTTAACCATGGGATACTGAAAATAATTAAATAACTTAATCCCTGAAAAATCAAATACATTAAATTAGGGACTGTGTTTCAGAATTTTTCAGAGTTTTTCTGGATTGAGAATTCAGATTTGACCAATTTACTGTAGAAAGAAAAATGAAACAATTTGTTGAAAAATATTATTCAATTATATTGTGAAATTATTTACAGTTTATTATCGATAAAAAAAAAATTTAAAAGTAAACTTATGTTATTCCATAGCTTAAAGTTGTAATTTAAGATCAGCTCCTATAAAATTTTGTCATTATTGATATTTAATGAAAGTTATGAATTGAGATTATTCGTATGATTTCTTATAAGAACTGTATTATTTTCGTGTCGATTAAAATTTGATTTTGTAATTAAAATAAATTTGAAGTATATTTTTAATCTGTTAAACTAACATTAAGATTTCTCTAATCTGTTAATTTTTTACAACGATAATCTCTCTCTCTCTCTCTCTCTCTCTCTCTCTCTATATATATATATATATATATATATATATATATATATATATATATATATATATATCGCTAAAATTACTTCATTAAATTCTGAAATTATAACTCTTAAGTGATAATCATATTATCATTCAAATCAGCAAAAAAGACTTTTCAGGAAAAAAAAAAACTTTTTCATATATATTGAAGCGTGAATATTTTGCATATTTGAATTATATAAGTAAAAAAAAAATGTGAATAATTTAAAGTCAAATAACCTCCGAATTAACATTTTATTAAAGTAAAGACTATGGAAATGGTGATCTTGATATAAAACATACCTTTTAAACTTAAAAAGCTCATTGAACGATTTCAGGGTCAGACGCAGTTTAAAAATATCACCCTCTTATAAAATATTGTTAACTTATACTTTCCTTAAATATACGTTACAGTAAGACGTCTTTGAATAATAATGAAGAAACAAACATGTTTTCATCATTAATTTTCATTCATCACTCTAATTACGTCCTAAATTTTAAAGTCAATATTTTTTCCTTGTTACGTTTAATAATATAAAATTAGTAAAGAAAATTATCAAAAATATTTTTTAAAACATTGGCAATTTTTTGATATAGAGAAAAAAAAATGAAAATTCGAAAGTTTTTGTCATTTTTGTGTGTTTCGTAAAGTCATTAAAGAAACATTAATAATATTCATTAATAAAGTCTTTTTTTTATTTTTTTTTTTTTACATAATATTAATTTATATTTTAACCTTGAGAATTAAATCATTAAAAAATGTAGATGACATTATTAAAAAAAAATAATAATAATAAACCACTGGTTTCATTTCAATAATTACATGGGTTTTGGATTTGCAATAAGAGAAACGAATAATAGGGTGTATCCGCATGACGTCATATTTAATGCGCTTGGAGGCCATACAAGCATACTGAGCATAGGACAAACTTCGTTTAGGCAACTTTCTCTAAAAAATCAGTTAATTTTTTGTTAATGTTATTTTTCTCACATACTTGAGATACTAATTCAACATATTTACAGCATTAATGCTGTCAAAAATATTTTAAAAAATGTTTTTAAACAGGCAAAATGAGTTATTTTCCTATGCTGCCCATGTTATTGAGTGATCCAACATGGCGTCAACTTTAACATGAATGCAGAATCAAAATTGAAGCGTAAGCTAAACTTCATTTGATACGAAGCAATAGTTTCAATATACAATTCCTGCATAAATGTATATTGCGTGAAAATAATTACGTTTTCATACAATAACTTTAATTACACAATAAAAATATTGCTCCGTGTGAAAAGGCCTTTAGTGTATAAAATTTTGTTTTTATGTATTCAAACTTCATGAGGCATACAAAATTTAAACACATTTAAGGATAATTTTGCAAATATCCTTTTTAATAAGGCAAGACCAAGGTCATATACATGTATCAAATTTTTGTTCTGCAATATACAGTATTGTACTATTGTAATATCATCTTAAAATTGTGAAATTAAAAAAAAAAATCTTTAAATAATGATATGCAATGGTGAATGTTGTTGTATTACTAGAAAAAAGTTTAAGAACAATAAAATGTAAAATAATTAAATTTACAAAAAAAAAAAAAAAAAAAATGCTGTGTCAGAGAGTATACACCAAAACATGGCAAATAATTCATGATAAAATAAATACATCGGATTATTACAATCTTTTAGCGTTTGAATTAATAACTCAATGTTTTTCTTATGAAAAACATGAATTTCATTGAATTTCAAAACAATGTAACAATTTCTAAGACAACGTCATATTAATTTACAAAAAAAAAAAAAAAAAAAAAAAAAAAAAAAAAAAAAAAAAGTCAAATATAATAAACATTGGATCACGTGAATATTTACATATTATTTAAATATTGTCTCCAAGATTATACATTCAATGTCTGTCTGTACTAAAGTAAAATATTTTTATGTAATTTCTCGCCTCGCCTCAAGTCTCATTATAT
The DNA here is from genome assembly GCA_949318235.1 of Ecdyonurus torrentis. Classification (NCBI taxonomy): domain Eukaryota; kingdom Metazoa; phylum Arthropoda; class Insecta; order Ephemeroptera; family Heptageniidae; genus Ecdyonurus; species Ecdyonurus torrentis. The sequence continues at coordinate 10,574,287 of OX439137.1, forward strand.
TACCAATGATTTATATCCACGTGTGTTTACAAGCAAAGATAAAATTCCTTGACTTCATTGGCTCAATTTCAAAACATATTCTGTGTATAATAGTCTCGCACTGATGATCATAATACCATTTTTAATTTTATTGCAACCTTATTTGAGAAAAACTGCATTTGATTTTATTGAAGGTTTTTTTCTTCTTATTTTTGTATGTAAATTAAATTATCAAGGATCAAGTGTGTTTATCACACTGATATGTATCGTTTATTTTTTTAATGTTAATGCCAGTGTATGATTATGTAAGTAGATAACTTATGTAATCCAAAGAAGATTCCCGCTGAAAAGTACAGATCAGCTGGAGACATGTATTGCGGGTCAAAATTACATTGATCAAATGGACAACAAAATATAACTTCCAGGATAAAATAAAAAGCAACAAAATTAAATAATGATAGTCTCTTTGGATTACCTAATCTATTGAAATACCTTAGTGTATAATACTAAACCATTTGAATAATAAGAAAAAATATCATAATTTTTATACAAAACTTATATCAAAATATATATTTTTTTAGTAATATTATGTTATATACCAGTAGTAGTAATGGATATTTTGTGATTTTATTTGTACATCATTTTTACATTAGAACTCTGCAAGTTAAGAAATTTAACGTACTTAAATTCCTTTTAAAACACTTATAATAACGTATACCTTAAGAAAAAAAATATATATATATATTCGTAAACGAAAGCATAGCATTAATTTCTCTTGGCCTCTCTCATTCTCCCTTCTTTTTTCTTTATACATAAAATACATATAATTATATCATTTGTTTATGTATACTACCCATGCTTTTCGTTACAATAATTAAGTATATATATATTTTTAATGTAATTCTAACCATGTTTGAGTTAGGTGTAAGAGTGGGCAAGACATTTGTCAGGTTCTTTCAATTGTTGTTACTTTATTTATTTATTTATTATTATTATTATTTTTTACATTTACATACATAAGAGAGAAATCTGTATATATGAATCATTATAAAACTGTATTAGCAGTGGCTAAATAAATCACTAATTCATTTCATTTCAAAAAATAGTAATGGTAAACTGTGAACTAGGCTTAACATTATTATATTTCTTGAAGGAACTGTTACATACGTGCAGCACACTTTTTTAATATATAAAAAAATCTATTTCACGAAGTGCATAGTAATCAATATTCTATAATGAATAAACCATAAACTTTTGTATGTCATACACGCATTAATTGAATATAATTATATTAGAATTTTTATTATATATATAAATTATGTTAAATTTATAAATTTAACACTGAAATTCTTAATTCTCAGAAAAAATATATTTAGAGAAAGTATTTAATTGAAACTTAATTCTCATCTCACAAAAAAAAATGCGTAATTTACTACTGTATTTTTTTAGTACTTGTACATGATTACTTACTTAGCTTTTTAAAATTATTTTAATTATAGTAAAAGTATTTAAAAATGTAAAATAACTCTGTAATTTTATAACTTTAATTTTTGTTTTAAGTAAGGGGTCGCAGGTTTAGTATGCCCTGATTTGGATCACCTTCTGCAATCAAATTTGGTATTGTTTTAAAGTTTATTATGTCAGTTAAAATTTTAGGGTAAGTCATCATTGAAATAATGAAGAAAAGACTTGTTGAATTTAAAATTGAGCCTAATGGGTCTGAAATTTATCAACTTCTTCATTCATTGACATATTGCATATTGACACTCCAATCATAGTTTGTTTTTTAATCCAAAGTAACACTGACAAGAAAAAAAAAAAGAAAAAAAGTTAACGATAATTTTTTACTGCATCATCTTTGTCATTACAAACCTTTATCTCTAAATATTTTACACAATTTTATAGATTTTTTTTTTTTATTTTTTTTTTTTTTAGAAATGCTTCCCTAACGCCTTTATATATGTGAACAAACTGTTATAGTATAATAGGTGGTAATGGATTGGATAGAGAACCTGTATTTAATGTGTGTATGTTATTGTTATTATGGTATAGTATTTCTATATAAGCACATTGATTCAAAACAAATTTTAACTCAACTATTGGTATTGCTCAAATTTCTAATTTTATCGGTAAATTTCAAACAATTTTTATTTATTTGAAATTTATCTATTAGAAATTTTCTTACGTTAAAAATGAGACTTATATAATACCAAATGTCATGGCTCTTGCGGTTTAAACTTTGCAATTTTATATAAGAGAAAATTAATTACTATAAACAATTAACAAGAATATTAAAATTTTAGCTCAATGTGGATAAGGTTATTAATTTGTGAGATTTAAGCAACCTATAAAACAAAACATTTCTTTTCGGTCAAAGTTCAAATACTGTTGAAGATTTTACACGTTCTAAAAAATAAGAGAAGACGGGTGATTTATTTTGTCAATATGTGTACACTGTACACAATATGCGTGATTATATCATGTTTTTAGTTTCATTATTAAAAATCATGTTATTAAAAAGTATACAAAACATGCTGTTAATTATTTTCTATTAAAAATTTTATAAACATTTTTTTAATGCTTAAAGCGCACTATGCTTAGCAGCCCTGAACATAGGTATTCCACTTTTTTTTTTAATACATATTTTCCAAAATCTAGAGTTGTTATGTATTCACGTTTTTTGAAAAAACGAGAGAGAGAGAGAGAGAGAGAGAGAGAGAGAGAGAGAGAGAGAGAGAGAGAGAGAGAGAGAGAGAGAGAGAGAGAGAGAGAGAGAGAGAATAATTTGAAATTCTGACTATACATTTTAATATTATTATTTATTTTTTGTATATAATATAGCAACAGTATATAGAAAAATAAATGGACGAGAGCAAAAAACAGTACAAGAACGATGCTATTTTTTTTTTTTTTTTTTTCTTTTTTTTTTTTTTTTTAGGGGCCATGCTAATCTTCTCTGTATCGTTCCAATTTTAGTATATGTACTGCCGAAGCAAGTTCCATTTTTTAAGCTGTCAGACTGTCTTTAAAAATTTCAAAATATTTAAAACTCCCCAAATAATCTAAAAATTATATAAAAGTTGTTCAAAATTTTCACTAGATTCCAAATCAAGTCAGAAATACGTATACGTATTAAATTTTACTAACCATGGTGACATCTTCCTTTTACGTTTCATATTCTAGATATAATCAATCAATAATAACTTTTCTTACTAAATTTCAGTCGCATATATTACAAACTGAAATATAAAATTGTGAACTTTGACTAAACATTACAGAAAAGTAAAAAGAAAATCGAAGTACTTAGAAAGAGAGTTCAGATTTTAAATTTCTCACTTGCACCTCCCCGTTGTGAATAGCTCATATCATTTTTTATAATTGTCGAAAGATTGTCATTTTTTTTTTTCGTAAGAATTTCCCCGGTGATTAATGTTCTTATTAATGAGATCCCAATTATCTAAATTTATTACAGAATACAAATAAGATTATACACCACAACATTTCAAAATCTTTTATGTCATTACACATGTACAAAGTAACCTTTACCTTGTTAAATATAAATTAGACCACCAAATAATAATAAAAAAAATCTTAAACAATCAAATAACAATAACCATTATTTCTATTTTAAAGTATTAAATTTATTCAGGGTTAAAAACTACAATTATTATCAAAAATATTTAACCTCGATAAAGAGAAGTGAAATTAAATATTTCACAGTCCAATAATTCTTCTATAAAATCTAAATTATATATTACATATATTTAAGAGAGTGAAAACAGTAACGCACCATAAATTATAATCATTCTCATTAGTGTTATCTAATCTTATAATAATTAATTAATTAAAAAAAAAAGAAATTTAATAATAATTATATAACAAAATATTAAATGTTCTTAATCGAATTTTTTGAAGGGTAAAGTAGTTTAATCATGCAATTTGTTAAGGTTTTATTTTCATTTCTTTTTATTACTTATTACTACATATCCATTTAAGGAATGATAGGAATTTTTTATATAATATTTTCAATGAGAAGTCTCCCACGCTTTGATGATATTTGTAAAATGATATGCCTATTTTTTTTTCTTACTTCAATGTCAATTTGTAAGACCTAATGACCATAAAAAATGTTATTATCAGCATTATAAAAAGAATCAGAATAATGTTGTAAGTATTTATATAAATATTAATATAATGGATCATTAATGTTTCTTAAATACAAAATACTTAAATGTTTTTACATATAATATATATTAGAGAGAGAGAGAGAGAGAGAGAGAGAGAGAGAGAGAGAGAGAGAGAGAGAGAGAGAGAGAGAGAGAGAGAGAGAGAGAGAGAGAGAGAGAATCAATGAAGGTATTTTTATATGAATTTCCCACAAAGTAGCATAATGTGTGTATTTTTCTTTACCAAATTTGTTTGTTAAAAAAATATATGTATATATAAAGTTTTTTCTTTATGATTTAAACTGTTTTCTTACACGGCAAAAAAAAAAAAAAAAAAAAAAAAAATACTAAAGGGAGTTACATAAATCCTGTAAAATACAATAGGTAAACATTAGCCCGATATACTACAACAACACTTAATGTAGGTAAAATATACTACACAATAAAGGTGTTTTTCACTTAGATAAGATGATATTTTACTTAAAATAGGTGATATCAATATCTGTTACACGTTAATAAGTATCTAGCGTGATTCCCAGGATTCATGTACCTGCCATTTGTAGATTTTTTTTTTTCAGTGCATTTGTTAGCTTATACTTATATGCTTATAATTTGCGCGTTAAATTAATGTTGGTAAATCTTTGAAGTGTATAAATGCACAAGAATTTTTTTTACGTGACCACTGTGAATATTTATAATAGTTTTTTTTTATTCAAATCAACATTGTGAAATATTTAATATATATTTTATTCATAAATATTTGAGTTTAAAAGTATCTGTGCTCCATTAAATCTAACATAAAAAAAATCTTCAGTGTTATAAAAAGACATTTGCAAAGAATATTATTAGTAGTAATAAAAATTTCTTTTTTATTATGATATCGTGAAATTTAAGCTACACGCAAACTGTGAAATAATTGAAATGTATATTTTTTAGATGAATAATTAAAAATAATTTATTGAATAAATTTTGGTTTAGTAAAGGATGAAGCTTATTACAGTCCAAAAATTATGTAATTATATTCAATTTTATATTATGTAATTGTATTGTTGTTGTTTTTGTTTGTTTTATAATAATAATAATAATAATAATAATAAATTTTTTTCTTTGTTTTTCTTATTTTTTAATAAATTGAATTCCAAAATTCAAGTATATAACTGCAATGTATTTAAATGAACTGAACTTTTACTATTTTATGTAAATTGTTATGCAAAAAAAAAAAAATGGAATATGTGAATATACTGTATATTTAAAAAATAATGTTATTATTGTATTTGCATTGATATAAAGTATGAAATCAATAGATAGCGTATTCCAAAGCGCAATACATTTTTTCATACAGTCAAAGAACATTTCAGTGAAGAGAGATGCTAAGAGAATGCTTTTTAAAAACTAAAATCGTGGAATGCAATAATTATATATATCAATCAATATAATATTTCATCATTTTATAAACTCAGATAAATCAATATAATTACAATCACTTTCGATATATAATACTTTCTAGATGATTGCACTATAGAGGTGCGCAGATATAACTTTAAGTGCATTAAATCGACACCCACTGATATATAATATGAACGTAGAGGATTTTCCAACAGTTACATGTTAATTAAAGTTAATATATTAATATGGCAATCAAATGTATAAAAAAAAAAGAGTAAATGTATAAAATATGTAAATTTATTTGAATTCATAAATCATGAAATAAAACTTGAGAAGAGGTGTCAGAGATTCAATATCTTCACGTTTAAATCGCCTTTTGTCACCAGCATGTCTTAGTTTGAAGCTTATTGTGTCACAGCTATTCCTGATTAAGATTTTAGTGTTTGTTGCCATTTTAAAATAATTCCAAAAAAAATTAGCTTTGCAGGCTTAAAATTTTCCCATAGTATCAAAACTTTGTACAGGGAAAGCCCACAATTTTTAGATATTTGTTTTTTAGGTGGTTCAAAATACCAATGTAAAAAAAAATAACAATAATAAAATAAAATAAAGAAGTCCTGTTTCAGATAACATTTTTTTATCAGCTAATCGTAGTAATTTATCCCTCTTCCCTTAAAACAAAAATTAATTATTTTTCTAGTAAAACACAATATCTCACAACATTCTGCTCCTGATATAAGGCTTTGTATCCACCAACTGCATTTTTTTTTTAGTAATTGCTATTATTATTAATTTTTTTTAGTAAATTGTATACGGAGTACGTAGGAACTATAAATTAACATCTATTTTGTATTATATCAAATATACTTTTATATTCATAAAATTATTATTTTTAGTAAAAAAAAAAAAAAAACTACAGTTTAATTATAGTGGTTATTGTGAAAAAATAAAATAAAAAGTGAGGAGATGCTATGTATTTAAATTTAAAAAAAGGTTGATGAATATATAATTTGCATTTTAGTTTTGATTTTTAACGCTCTAATTTTCCTATAGTATTTATTTTTTTTCTTTAGCAACATAGTTTGTAAAGATTTTATTTAAAAGTGAACTATAATAAGAGTGTAACTATATATAAAAAGCCAAGTACATACATACTGTATACTATATTATTATGTAATTAGGGTAATTTTATTTTATGAGATATCTGTGTGCAATTTTTAAGACGGTTCAGGGATCAACTTTCAAAGTACTTTTTGTATAACATCTTGTATAAAGAAAATAAAAAACAACTGTAGCAATTTCTCTTTAAAGAAAAACGTTTATTTGTTTGATTTTTTATCGTGGTTTTTAGAGAATTTGATTCCATCTTTTTTTTATATACATTTCTGAAAATGAAAGTAATGAACATTGTATCTTAAAATTATTATCTTTGTAATTAATGTATTTAAAGGAAATAAAAAATTTAAATATTTCACGATTACCACTGCAATTTTCACTTTAAATTTATTTTTATGTTCCTACATAATTCAAATGCAAAATTCCCTATATTAGTATTCATTTGTAGTGCATTATCGAAACTAATTTTTAATGGTGATGTTTTAATATATAGATTTTTTTTTAATCGTTGCAATCAGATTAATTTTGCAATAAAAACTCCTATTTTCAAATATATAAAATATTTTCGAAATCTATTTTTAGTGTGCAATCAGATACAAAATGTACATTCAAGATTTTAAAATTACTTTTCTATTATTATTTATAGAATAGAGAAAACCTCTCCATTGATGCCAATATTTAATGGAAAGTACAATAGCAAAATGTGCAATTATCTATATATATTATATATTATCTCGATATGCCTATAATGTCTATAATGTGCCTATTTATATGAAGAAATATTATTATCATTGTTTATTAAATTTATTACAAGAAATTTTAATGATTTTTAATTGAAGTTGCATGGAATCAAATTTATTGCATAATAAAAATATTGCTCACAGAATGAACATTCATTTTTCATGAATGAATGTTAAAAAGTTTAAAACATTCTTGTAACTTTTACGCAGCAAAATAATTATTCCCATTTTAAAAAAAAGGCTTTATTTAACGATTTGCTGCGCAAAGTTTCAACAAATAAAATGAATTATGCAAATGCACCATACATATCATGTTGTAGAATAATTATTATTTATGCTATTCCAAAATAGCAACATGTATGCTTGCATAATGACATAAATGCTACATAAAATACATAATTCTTCTTATTCATGTACAGTACATACTGCACAATTAAATTATCATAATGTAAATACAAAAAAAAGCAATTGCATCAAGATAAAATATCCAGACTGTCTGTGTACACGATCGCCCACTTTTATATTCCAGTAATCTACAAGCAAAAGCAGACTAATGCACTTCTTGTATTCTCTGAGATGACTCTCAAGGTCAATAACTGGTTTTTATTTTATATTATTCTTTTTTTTTTTTCTTTTTCTTTTTTTTTTTTTAACCCTGTATATTATAAAAATGTCGTGTGTCTCATACCTTCATTAGGTCATGTTTCCAATGTGTACTTCACAGTAATGTTTGGAACTGTATAATACAGTAGGCAAGCAAGTGTAATGTACATAATACAAGGTAATTTCAATTACAGACTAGGCTATACAAATGTTAATCTATTACTTTATAGAAATACATTGTTATAGGGTGTATGCATTCATGTTAAAGTCGACGCTATGTTGGTTAACTCAATATTTGGACCGGTATAGGAAAATTACCAATTTTGCCAGTTTAAAAATACTAAGTAAAATTTTTAAGAGCATTGATGCTATTAATATAGGTTGAATTAGTATTTCAAGTATGTGAGAATATTAATAATTATATAACAAAAATTTAACCCATTTTCCAAAGAAAATAGCCAAAAATGACGTTTGTTCTGCTGAGGAATGTTAATAATTAATGCAGTATCGCGTCTTAGTGCATTAAATATGACGTCGTGCGTATACATTCTATATACAGATCCCTTGCACATTCTTGCACTTTGTCGCCATGTTTGTGATGCCTATTGCATTGTCCAGCGTAGGAGAAACATCATTTCTCCTAATTTTTTACATAAAAAGAGTTTATTTCAACTGAATAAAATTTTCTCATATTCTTCGAACTTATTAGGAGCTAGAAATAAGGCTTTGATTAAGGTGTGAAGCTTCTTTTGCTATTATAAAAATAACAATAACGATTTTCCTATGCTAACCTATGTATTCCTGTCCAAAAAAATGGCTCTTAAATATGAGTGCAACCGGACTATATACGGAGCATTGCATGAATTAAAATCTCCTTATGAATACATAAATATTATGTATTGTATACACTTATAAAAATACACAGAGTGAATTGCTTTGTATTCTGCAAATTATAGCATTTTTAGTATTTTGCACTTGTAAAAAAGGTAAATATTTATTATCTATTCATTATATAGCAAGGAAATAATAATTTTAAAGTTTCATGTATATATGACATATAGCTATGCGATAATACTTTGTAGGTGGGCGTTAACTTCATTACTTCAGAGCTTGTTGAACCATCAACTGGTTCATAACATTTCTTATTTCTAACTACTTTGTGCAGTATAAATATAGAGTGACTGTGAAGCTTTATTTTTTATGCTTTAAGAAATAAAATTGCTGTATGTACAGCATAGTATTAAACCAATATAATCACTTCTTCTTTCCATCTACTTTTCGTGTAATTATATTGTTCTTTTATAAAATAAAAATTTATATATATATATATATATATATATATATATATATATATATATATATATATATATAATGATGAACTATGTTTATTTTTTAAATGTTGTATCTAGATGGCTTGAATCTCAAAATTTTAAAAAAAAACTTCCAAACTTTATGATGCCATTTGAAAGTTAATAATAACAGCTACCTATGATAAAGGTTTCAGAAACCGTGAGCATCAGATAAGAGCGGAAATAATTATTAAAATTAACATGGGCTCTTATGGGACTAAAACTTCAAAAAATCATAATTTAAAATTTAGCATGGTAACATCCCAATTTTTTAACATTTTTTAAGATAACTTATCCTATCACAGTGCAAAATCATAGATTTTTCTTTCGTAACAACTTTTTAGTCAAATCCCGCAGTACCTGATGTCTCGCCTTAAAGGGAAAGGTCCATCTATATGCAGCAATCTCAAACCAATGTTTACAGATTGCAAAATCTTTATTAAATAATTATTTTTCTCGGTGCTTCTTATATTGCACTTTTTTTCTTTCTTATCTAACCACAAAATAATCCATTGCAATAACTTTACAAACAATTGCAATATAAATCATTTGTACTAAAATTGATGTAATCATAAAGTTCGAAGTACCATTATGTACCTGTGTTTAAACATCTCTCTGTTTTTACTTCCGCAAAACTTAATTTATTGTCGATACACTATCAATGTACATTTTGAACATTTATATTTTACCCATATTTATATAGGAAAGTTAATTTTAAAGCTCCATCAACAAAATTAAAAAAAAAAACGTAATAATTTTTTTGATTAATTTTGTAAACATATGATTCCTGCAGCTGAAATGTTTATGTAATATTTACACGTAAAAAATAAATTACGTAATTTATGCTACATTGAATAATTTCTATATTGTAGAGAGCATGCATAAATGTCACTATTTTGTAATAACATAAGTAATTATGCTGAACATCTTAACTATTATGCTATGTAATATAATCCCTGTACAATATAGCATTAATATTGCTGCATTGAGTTAGCATAATTCTTACGTATTATTTGCTTTTGTGAGTGCATCAAAAATATATTTTGAAGCCCAGTTAACACGTTGTAATTTATTTTGCAATAGTGATTGCATGCAAATTTAATTCTCGTTAATGGATCCTATGTATTAAAATTTAGTTATCTTTGAAAATATTCTATAGGGTTGTTGCATTCATTTTAAAGTCAACGCCATAAGTGAGTTCTAAATAACATTGGTCTGTATGGAAAAATGACACATTTTGCCAGTTTTATAATACTTATAGCAATTTTTTTGAGAGTATTGATGCTTTTTAACAAGTTGAATTAGGTTTTTAAATAAGCGAGAAAAATAATAATGACGCACAAGAATTATTTATTTTCCATAGAAAATAGCGAAAACCCACGTTTGTCCTATTCTAAGCAATGTTATTCGTTGCTCAATTATGGCATCGAAGCGCATTTATTATGACGTCATGCGCACACAACCTATAATAACAATACCGTGTGTGATAAGGCCTTATAATTACGTAAATAAATAGGGTAAAAAGTCACTTTCTGATTCACTGCAGAATACCCTTAAAATATGCATTTATTTAATAAGTTTTGTTATATCTAAAAGAATGCATTGTTACAAAGGAGCCGGTTGTCAACAAAAATTATAATTTCTTGCAATTTTAAAATAATCCAACATTAATTCTATACAGAATTTCACATCTTTTCAACACATTCAATCAAAGCTATAGATTTTAACTGTATAGCATACTGCATATCTGTATGAATCTCCTATACTTCCATCGTTAAACAAATCACCAAGATGGCGGATATGTAAACAATGTTATGTCATATCAAAATTATCATACTTACATACATTTTTTATCTTATCACATGCCATAACTATATCAAAACTTAACGTATATACAATAATACCAAGAAAATGTAATTTGACAATTAAAAAACACACGTGTTTATATTTTGTATGAATAAAAATAAAGTATATTTACTTACCGGAATACTCTCGTTTATTATGTAGTCTGGTACTTTGTTGTTCTGTCATAGGTATAAAAGAAATAATTACAAATATAAATAAAATAAAACAATTTTTCTTAATAAAACACATGTTGTTTTTAGTATAGTTTAGATTAAAAAAATGAACGCTAAAAAAGATGATCTTGACACTATTGAAGCTATACAGCTACTAACTTAGCTTCCCGCCATCATACTTCGCTGACCTCAACTCTCGCTATCATATACTTAAATCAACGTAACTTGAAATCTTTATAAATAACCTATTTTCTTTTAATATAAGTTTTATTTTAAATTTAATATATATCAGATATATTAAATACATTTTTTAATATAAATATAATTATATTATTAATTTAAATTAATTTATCATGGATTAATAGTTTTTTTAAGAAGTCAACTTATATGAGTTGAAGTATATCTATTAAAAGAAAATAAAGTTGGTTTTACTTTCTTTTTAGGTGCAAAAATGAACCTTAATTTAAATTCAGGATATTTAAAAAGTAATGTACGTAATATATCAATTTGTTCCATAAACCGACATTTTTTTTCTTTCTTAAAAAAAGGAAGAGGATATCAGTATGCAAATTTTTGTAATTCTTCAATAAAATACGGTAATTATTAGAAAAATACTCATTGTAATTTAAATTTGATTTTCTGGTAGTTATTTTATTATTGTTTCGTAATTCTAAAACGGATGGATCGTTATATTATAAAATAATACTAAGAAAATTGCATGATAATATAGAACAAAAAACGCACTATACCTATGGTTATCACATCATGAATATCGGCAGAAAAAGGATAGAGGGACTGAAAATGTCCTATTTTTTTGAAATTTTGAAATGCTTTTTTTTTTTTTTTTTTTTTTTTTTCAAAACAATACTAAACCGAGGCTTAAGAATTCGAAATAAGCGATATTAGAATCATTTTTAATTGTTTTGAGATGATGTTAATAATAAGGAAAGTTTGCCCCTAATTCATTATTTGCATTAGAAGTTTTTCATTGTTGCAAACTAGGTGATCGAATTGTTTCCATACAATGATTTTCTTATGGAAAAATGAATTTTAACACTCTTGGAACACTGAAAAAAAAAAATCTAATGCAAAATGTGAATTTTTCAAAATTATTTTTCTTGTTTGCAAAATAGGAATTTTTCAAGCAAAACTTCGTCCGCATGTAAGCTTTGCATTTCGCGGTGCAGGAGACTGGGAAAACTCTAATACAAATTCTTTCATTTTTTTCTTCAATACTATTGATTATAAATTCATATAAAAAATAGCAACAATAAAAGATGAAAATTATACTCTATAAATATAATTCAATAAATATTTATAAATATATAAAATAATAATAATTAAAAAATTTATCGAATGGATAATGTCTGGTATTCAGCACAGCGACCGGTATTTGTAATTTTTTTCTTCTTCTTTTTTTATAATTTACTTCCTTTTTCAGATAGAAAGTAAAATAAAAAATTAATAAGAAGTCCCATTTAACTTCTATATATAAAGTTCGCGTTACTGTCACAAAATGTTATGGCGCTACCTTACAAGCGTCAATCAAAGAGAGAGTCATCAATGCTTGTTATCTTATAAGAAAAATTATTTTTTGCAAAATTATTTTGATATCTTTTCATAATTTTTATTGTTACTAATCAGTACATTTAACGTTTTTAAATAACAAGTGCACGTTTAGTTAATATTTTATAAGCTAAAAATAAATTCAGACACAAATTCAAAATTCAGACTCATATTGCAATTTTCTTCCTTCAGTTCAAAATTTATTTATAAAAGTAAAAAAAAAAAGTGTTTTTATGTATTTTTTTTTTTTTTTTTTTTTTTTTTGTGTTTGTATGTTTATATGTATGTGTTGTGTTTTTATGTGTTTTATGTTTATACCTTAATATTAAAGATATCATTTTTTTATAATAAGAAATAAGACCTTTTATTTATACCCAGGCAATTCATAACATTATAAGTTTGTTACAACAAGCGTTGGAAGTCATTATTTATAATTAACAGAGTTAATAAATAAATAAGATGCATGTATCTACATTAATTTAAATTCATTTATACAAAGGTCTTGTCTAAATTAACATGCTTTTTGCTGAATGACATAATTTAGTCAGTAAAATGATCCAAATTTGAGTGTGTTGTAAACATAAGTACATCAATTTTATCAATTTTTTTAAAGTTACATCTAAGTATTCATATAAAATAGAGTATAATTTATATATTAAATAAAAAAAAGTCAATAGGTTGTTAAATAATGTAACATTATTTAAATTTCTAAGTATTGATGGTAGACACTATATCATATATTTTTGATGTAATGTAATATGGGCTCCTTTAAGGGTGTATGCGAATGACGTCATATTTATTACGCTTGGAGGACATACTGGAGTAGAGAACAACATTGCTCAGCATAGGACAAACTTCGTTTAAGCCAATTTTCTTTAGGAAATCGGTTAATTTTTTGTTATTGTTATTTTTCTCATATACTTGAGATACTAATTCAACATATTTATAGCATCAATGCTCTAACAAATTTTGCATAGTATTTTTAAACTGGCAAAATGAGTTATTTTCCTATGCCACCCATGTTATTGAGTTATCCAATATGGCGTCAACTTTAACATGAATGCATACACTCTATATAAATTAGATTTATATGTGTTGGGACTTACTTGTTAGATTTATTTAATTAAGAGTTGCTTTGTGATTTATGATGAATTATTCTACATATTAACTTTCCATTTTACATTTTTTTTAAATATAAAAAGAACATGTATATTTAGATTAAATCATGATACTTTTGAATACAATGCATAATAAATAAATACGCTATAGAAGTAGTTCATTTGATAATCTAATTTCTTCATAATATGTTTTAAATAATTAACTTGCAAGTATAATGTTTTTATATTTATATTTTTAAATTTGATGAAGTCATGTATTATGTTGAACTATTGCGTTTATTATGCAATATTATTATCATCGCTGTTCATATAATTTATACTTATAGTTAATTTAATAGTGATCTTCTCACGTCAAGATAGCATCATTTATTGGCATCAAAGCGCAATAAATATGACGTCATGCGCATACACATTTGCAGCTACCTGGTGACTTCACTCCTATTTTATATAGCAAAAGCTCCAGAGCTGTGACTTTGTAAAGTGTAGATCGTTCATTCTTTGGGAATTTGTAAAGAGTAGAAGCTTCATTTTAGCATGAAAAGATCGATAGGGTGTATCTGTATTTTTTTTTTGGGGGGGGGGGGGGGGGTGGCAACTTATTATTGTTAAAGAAACTCACTATAGAGTGTATGCGCATGACGTCATATTTATTGCGCTTTGATGCCATACGAATAGCATAGCTCAGCATATAGGACAAACTTCGTTTTCGGCTATTTTCTTTAAGAAATCTTAGAAAACCCATTAAAAAAAATATAATACTAAAAAAAAAACGAAATTATTCCCTGTAAGTATAACCATTGATAAATGAAATGAATTCGAATTACTCAAAATTTGGATTAATTTAATTAAAACTTTTCAAGTTATATCTAACTTAAAATTAAATATCTGCAGTAAAAATATTTTTTTAGACAGGAGTTAAGTTTGGCTAACATAAAAAAATAAGTAGCAATAGTAAAAAATAAACTGCATTGACTATTCGTTTTAATTTTTTTATTATTAGTTCATTCTGCAAGAATTTTATAAAACATAAAATTGGTAAAAAGTTGATAAAATGCATGTAAACCAGTAAAGAAAATTAATAAGTTTATAATATAAATATACAAAACACCTTGAAATTTCAAACACAAAGCAGATTATATATCTTACAATATTAAAAAAGGTAAAAAAAAAAGGGTAATATAATATATTAGTTATTTTTTACCTTATATATATATATATATATATATATATATATATATATATATATATATATATATATATATATATATATATATATATATATATATATATATATATATATATATATATACATACATATCATGACGCCATAGTCCCTTTCGGGGTAGGCCAGGACGAATCATCAGGTCTCAACTTTATGTTACCATTTTATACTACATATTTAGCGATCCCGGTACAGTTACAATATTATTCATAGCTATCTTAATAATTAACAAGTTAACAATAAGCAAAAAATAGTACTATTATACTACAATACCTATATAATTATACAAAAAATAACGTTTTACAGTGGCATTTTCAAATAATATATAATTATATGTGATATAAAATATAATTATAACCATAAGAAAATTTACACGTAATCTACCCTTAAATTACTTTCAATTAAATTGATCCATTTGTTCACAAATGAAGTGGCAGCTACTCGCACAAACGGTATCCCACCACTGTCGCTCTTCACTAGCAAGGCCAAGAAGTACGCAGATATGAGGTTGAGTGTTCGTATTGTCCGGTTCAAAGCCAGTCGTGTACCAATTTGTGTAGGTGAAGGACTGACCAGTGCCGGACCACATGAAGAAATCATCGCTTTGGCGAACACCACTTGTCCAATAATATTCGATTGCTGTGAGAAAACAATTTTATCAAAAGTTGTACAGCATATTTTATTAATAAATATGAATAATAAATAAAATATAAAAAATTGTTAAGAAGCATAATTTATAATTTTTATTTACTTTGAATTTCATTAAATTTGAATTAAAGCATGTCATATTAAATTATTCTAATTGATCTTCTCAAGATAAGTCAAGTACATTTTACAGATATATAATATTAAATAATACAGTATATTGCTGCACATTATTTAAAAGGAAATTAATTATTTTAAGTAAGACTAAAAAGAATAGACTAATAGGATAGGATGAGCTCGTTTACCTAAAAAAGTTATAATAAAGCATGGAGTTGAAAATGGGTTAAGAAAAGAGACTTTTTTTATACTTATTGTGTTTTCTTGTGTGTGCGTGCTTATGGGTGGGTGAGTGAGTGTGTACTGTATATCGAACACGCAGGATGTTTAGGACGTATCAGAGAAATGTGTTTTTGCAAACTTTGAAGTTTTGAGCGTCATATCGCAGCAACAAAATGATCAAAATTATTTATTGCCTATTATCTAAAAAAACTTTTTTAGTTGACAATTTGTATGAGTATGATAAATATACTTTCCTATTATTAATAAGCTCGGCAAAAAATTAATTAGTGACTGAGAATGCCTTTTTCTTAGAGCTGTAAAAAACTCGATATTTTTTAGCCCGGTTTGACTTGAACCCGGGTTTAGCTTGAAATCGAGCTTAAACTCGAAAAACGAGCCAAAGCTCGGAAAGCTCGATATTTGAGCCAAAGTTTAAAGTCGAGTTTTTGAACCTATCAAGTTTTTGAAGCATGAAAAGTCATAAATACAATACTTTTTTTTTAATATTTTAAACAGCTAATTTCCAAAAAAAAACAAAAACAAAAAAAAAATTACCTTTTTTTAAAAATTATTATTTAGCTCGTTTTTTTCACGAGTCATCCACGGGCTCAACTCGAAATAGTTCGTTTTCAAGCTAAAAACTCTAAACCCGGGCTGAAGGATTAAAAAAAAAAAACAAAAAAAAAAACAAAACAAGCAAACAAACAAACAAGCACTCAAAAAAATTTGGCCCGAGCTCGAACCAGTTTAAATTTACAGCTCTACTTTTTATCTTCGAATTTTTATAATAATGCCAACTTAAACTGATATATCTACGTAATCAATAATGTAAAAAAATTACAAACTTATTTTTATTGTGTATAAACATCTTTAGTATACGCTACAATGCCGGAAAAAAATACAAAAATTTGCACTTGCCAAAAATTAATAAAAACTAAAACTCAGAGTATTTCTAGATACAAGCCCAGTTAGTGATCCGGCTGAAACTTAAAATATGTATTATAGTGTTCTATTAACAATGCTTTTAAAAAAATTGCAGCTTTGGATTTTACGCAGTTCTACAAATTTTGTTGTGTCTGATGAAGCATGAAGTAGGTAACCCGCCTATCATATATATATATATATATATATATATATATATATATATATATATATATATATATATATATATATTTATATATATATATATATATATGTTTCAAACTTCAAATGATATAGTTCTTCCTTACTACACATAAGTGTAGATCGGACTCCACGAGATGGCGATATATGTATATATCAATATATAAATATTTGAAAATATTTATCTAGCACTATTACACCATCTGAAACGAATCATATAAATGCAAATAAAGCCAATCAGTTAAAAGGAAGTCAGCGGCCGGAATCGAACCGACAACCTTTGGATTTGCGCTCCACTGCTCTGACCATTGAGCTACGCGGCCAACCAATTCAACCATGATTCTCTACTTGCATTTACACAAATTCTATGACGACAAACTTGTCGCCTATTCGCTGCCCGAGAGGCACCTGTTTCTTCAAACCAGCCTCTCTTTAATATATATATATATATATATATATATATATATATATATATATATATATATATATATATATATATATATATATATATATATATATAAAATATGTATAGTATATGTACAGTACATATATTTCTCGTTAACTAAAACAAATAAATTAATTTTTTTTTTAAGCATAAAACACCAGTGTGTCTGGAGATACTCTGAGTTTTAGTTTTTGCTATTTTTTAGCAAGTGCAAATTTTTGCACTTTTTTTTCCAGCATTGTAATATAATAAGTAACATAATATTATGTTATTAGAGATGTTTATACACAATAAAAAAAATTTAGTTTTTTTTTTCGCATTATTGATAACGTAAATTTATCAGTTAAAATTTGCAATCCTATGAAAATTCCAAGATAAGGTTCTAGCTCTCATTTAATAACTATTTTTTTGGCTAGATTATTAACAACATATGAAAAATATGAAAGTATGGTCATATATTGCTAACTAAATAATCTTTAGTTTTAGGAAATATTTATTAAATATTTGTTAATAATTTTGTTCACAACTTCAAAGTTTGTGAAAATAGCCTATTTCTCTGATTCGCCTAAACATCCTGCGTGTTCAATATATAAAATAAAAGAACCATTACTTTTATCGACGAGATGATCAGCGATTGCCTGATGTTTTTCTGCAGATTGTATGGAAACCAACTTCATATCTAACTCGTTGCAATCTTGCACTGCAGCGTTTGCAGAAGTCTATAAATTTATGCACAAGTAAATTTTAAAAATAATCAATCATTTTCTTGTAAATCAAAATTGAATAACTTACTTCAAAAGCGCTGATAAAGTAGTACCTCCCTCCGATTTCCACTATCTCACCGACCACTGCTTTCGAACCATTACCTTTAATAGTATATGAAGAAAATGAATATTTTAACATCTCATCAATATTAAAAATGTATAGAACACCTTGAACAAAAACATGTGTAATATTCTAGCATACCTAAATATCAATGTTGCTTCGGCCAGAGTCATTGGTTTCTTATTTATTTTCTATTCACAAAATCACAGCTGCGGGTTTGTGACGTCACAGCTCACTAGTCCACGTACGTGGAAACAGACGAGCTATGATGTCACAAATCCGAAGCTATAATTTTGTGAGTGGGAAGTAAATTAGAAATCAATGACTCCGGTCAAATCAACGTTGTTGTTTAGGTATATGCTAGTATGTTATAGACATGTTTTTTGTTCAAGGGGCTCTACGTCTTTAAGTTAAATCTATACATACAGAGACTTACTTTGATGTAATGAAAAGGCCCAATTTTCAGCAATCTGAAATTTGTTATTTAAAGATTCATTAAAAAACTAAACATATTTTACAGCCATGCTGTTCTTATAAATAACCAATCTCGTGTTTTATTTGATATAACAAAATTAAATACATTTTATTTTATAAAAAACATATTAATTTAAAAAAATCTAAATAATATATTATATAATTATATTATAATAAATAACATCTATTTACTCACAATTACTGCAAATACAGCTACAAGAGTGAAAGCACACTTCATGTTTATGGACATGCAAAGACACTGTTCTTATATTCTTTTTGATATTGATATCCCTGCTATGCAGTGCGAAGAAATTATGTGAATATCTTTATGTCTTTATCTATATCAAAAGACAGTATATCAATCAAACTATATATATTATATTAATCTTATTGTTTTTAGGCTCACTACTGTATCTGTAAATCTCAAATGAATTTTTTTTAATAAACTGATAAGAAATATTTTTTAAAGTTACATCATTAAATATTTTTGATGCATAAATAAATAAATAAGTTTATTGATCAGAGGATTACATACAAGTAATATAGATCTTGTCCAAAGAAAAAAACACATAAAAAAACACACAAATAAATATTTACAGAATCTACAAAATAGTCCCTCCTCTACAACTCACATTATGCAACTTTGTGCTTATTCTGAAATATATTTATAAATAATCTAGTGTCAATCTCATAGAATTCTTTTAAATTATACAAGACACATTTACACATCAAATCAACAACTATATTCCTCACATTTTTAATATTACAATTTTGGGATATTAAGAATTTTGAAAGATGGTTGTAAATTGATGTACATTGATTTTTAGGACTTTTAGTGGTAAGTGTGAGATTATTAGATTCATTATATGTATTAGATTGCTTGATCTGGTCATTTGTGTACATTCAAACACAAAACTGGATGAACTACAGTATTAAAAAAAATAGTAGTAAAAACGTACGATAAGGTCTCTTCATATAATATGCCAATTGCCAACATATGATATTACTAGCAATTTAGCGTAAACTATACTGTAAAAATGTATTAATAGCTACCTATGAATAATAATTTAATAATGAGCAAAAAATTATAAATTAAATAATAAAATTTGAAAAAAAAAATGCAGTATTTAAGATCCTTAATTGAGAATGAATAGGATAATAAGATATGAGCTCGTTTACTTAAATAGTAATAATAACAATAAATGCTGCATGGGAATGACATTTTTTTAAAGGAAAAATGTTGTTTTTTATACTATTTCTTATGTCTCTTTGTGTGTGTGTATATATATATATATATTATCAAGGAACTATTACTTTTATTGACGAAATAATCAGCGATAGCCTGATGTTTTCTGCTGATTGAATAGAAACCAACTTTATATTTATAACTCGTTTCAATCTTTCACTGCAGCGTTTGCAAAAGCCTATAAATTTATATACAAATAAAATAATATTTAAAAATAATTAACCATTTGCTTGTAAGCAAGAATTGAACTTACATTAAAAGCGCTGATAAATTAGTAACCTCCCACCGATTTCCACTATCTCATCAAATTGTAAATGAGCCAGGATCGTCATATATTCGTAATGCCGCCACGCTAAAAGTTTTCCCATGGATACACAAAACTATCCATGGGAAATATAAACTACGTGGAAACAATTAAAATCTGTCCATGGATATTCAAATTCCCATAGATAGAAATAAAGTCCATATGGGAAAAACTAATATCTTATATCCTTGGGAAACATGTAAATATCCATGGGAATCATTGAATATCCATGGACTATTTTTGCTAGTTCGGTAAAGAAAATACTGTAGTACTTGATGAAGATCTATTCATAATGTATCAAGTTTCGCAGTGGCTCACGAAAAGTTATCTCGTGATCGTTAACTTTTTTTTTTACAAAATAAGTTACTTTCTTTTAAAAGTATAGATATATTTTATAAAATTATACCACAACATAATTTTTACCTAATTATTACTTGAAATGTCAATTTATATATTATATATATTAATTGAACGAACGCAGATTTGCTTTCTCTAGCTGTAAAATGTGGTCAATATAAACCCCGTAAGTCACGTTTGTCATAATAAATTTTATAATTAAAGCCATAGACCACATAAAACAACATCTGCTTTCTAATGAATAAACACAAAATGGTATCTTCAAATAAGCTGATGACAATTTTTACCAGAATGTTAATGTAGCCCCACGAGATAGCGTGAACATGCTGTAAATAAGTATGCAATTTGCGTGAAAATTCATATTTATGACGTCAGAAACATGCAAAAATTAGTATGAAATTATTGTGCGGGTTGCATAAATCAAATTTACTGATCACTGCTACGGGGCGGGGCTACTGTTAGGTTTTGAGACAAACTAATGTTATTTATGTAAATCCCATCAAGTGTTTTGAGATATAAATGCTTATGTTTTTCTCTGGTCTATTCCTTTAATGATAGTGCTATTAAAATAATCTTATATAATGCACGCAATTCAAATTAAATTTTACCCCCTACCCACCCAAAAAAGCATCAACATTAATAAATTTATATAATTGTTCTGTGCCAGAATATATCACAAATTATTTATTGAAAAATATATCAAAATTAGTTTTTGCTTGTCTGTTTACGGTTGATTAGTGCAATATAGCACTTTACGATATGCTCAATAGTTTACAAAGCCATATTTCATTCTCATAACATTCTTATTTTAAACGTTTACATTTATTAAAAAGAAATTTCAAATACTATCCTTTTTTTTTTTTTTACATATGTACAAGTACAATTTTTATATAATGACATCAAACATGGATGTAATGTACAGTAGTAGTTTTTTTTTTTTTTTTTTTAGGTTTATTTGATTGCATTTTCTGTAAAAAGTCAAAAATATACAAAAGAAAATCCTTTTTTGGGCACGATATGGATTTTTTTTAATGAATATTATTTGTAAAATAATCAAAATAGCTAGTTCAGGCTAAATTTTTTTATTATATTAAATATTGCTCACTGAATTTCAGAGGTATTTTTTTTAATAAAATCAAATCAATGTTTCAATAGTTATGTTAGAAAGAGTACTGCGTCAATTCAGTCAAGTCTGTAATGTAACCTACGACCTATCAAAATCGTCCGCAGCAAGTTCAAAGTACTTGAAAAAAACATTTTGGGGGGAAAAAAAATGCGGCATATAAAATGTACAAAATGTATAAGTGTATTATAATAAAAAAAAAATATTAAAAAAAAAAAAAAAAAAAAAAAAAAAAAGCTTTTTGCACTATTGGTGTCGTTGTGGCTGGATCCGTAAATTTCGTCTCATATTATTAAATAATAATAATATACAAATCACAATATATTTTTTTTATAGGAGAAATTATTAATGCTCACTCATTTTTAGATGGTCTTTTTTAAAAGAATCTGCATATACACAAACATTTACATTTTATATAGGGAACATTTATGAAGAAAAAGCTAACAACGACAGATAGTTTAACACACTATATTAATATAAAATCCAACTAGGGCATCGATTAATCGATGCTTTAACGATACTTACAAAAAAGAAGAAGAAATAAAAAAATACAGACATCACATTGATCACTGATCCTTGCCATTTTTATCTGTAGTTTAAATTAACTCAGGATCTTTAAATTTTTTGTAAGTTAAAGTGGATTTTAATGAATCAAAATAATATAATATAATATATGACATATATTGACAAATGGACAGTTAAGTATTTTGTTATTATAATATATCTCTCTCATATAGTTTTGTTTTCGCACAGAGAGCACACTTGAAAGGTTAAGATTATATTTATTATAAAACCAATTAAAGACTCTGACGCAGTACAATAGTATTATTATATGCATGATGGTTTAATGTTCCAGGACTCCCAACAATACTCATAGCGCACAGCACATAATTACATTAATTACATATCGACTATTAAGGGAACAACTGTTTTGAGGCTGACTTTAAGCGCGATTTCGGTCACATCCGCTGCCGATTCTATACTTACTATGCATGCGCAGTACGTCGAAACGGAAACAGATATTAGTGAAATCGATAATATATAGTAGGCTTCAAAACAGTTGTTCTTTTATTATAGTCAATAATTAAATTCTTCAGAGATAATATAGCTCACTTTGCACTATCATGTGATCCGACTGATCCAATGATCCTGATCACTGTCTGTCTGTACTCTGTTCATCAGCATGTTCTCATTCGCTAGTTTAGCTAGTTAATATCTGTATACGCACGCATACCTGGTCCTGGTGCATTACAGATAAAACGTTAAAGAACAAATAATATTTTTTCATGCTTGATGAGAATCTATATTCATGTTTTTGTTGGTGTTTTTGCTCTTGAAAAATCAAGTTATCTTTTGAGATATATAATTGACCATTGCAGACTCATTTCAAGAGAAGTATAAAAGTATTTAAAATTTTTAGTATGTTGATAGCAAGTGCATTATTTTCATCTTTATACTATTTTATTACGATAAACAGTGTTGTGCGGTAACCCAATAAATATAACAATTTTTACAAATAATTATTTATACTGTATCATATATTTAATTTATGTTTGCTTTAGGAATATATTCATGCATGGCTAATTGCATGGTAGTGTGGTCTAACAAAAATACATTCGTGACTTTGTCAGAAAGAATTTGAGTATTTATTTTTCAACCCTTAGCCAAAAAAAAAAAAAAAATATTAAAAATTGTAAGACAAGTCCGAGCAGTCTCAGTTCTCAGTATATGGTTGGCCATAATTGCACAAATATACTTATAATTAAAAAATAATACATGACAAAAAATATTTTATTTTTATTTCATATATAATTGCCCTTTTTTATAATATTATTTGACATAAGGAAAAGAAAAATTTTACCAAATGTTTCATTCATTTTTAGAAAAGTTTTAACACTTTTGTTATACTTGTATCCTATAAATTCCAAATTAAGGAAACAACACGTATGACGTGTGCTGTAAAAGAGGAAAGGTACAGTACAAGCAAAGAGAATGGTAAATAATATTTCAGATAAATTTAAAAATATTTTATCTCTTAAAATATCAAATTTAAGAGGCATTAAATTTTATTATATTTTATACACAAAAAGGAAATTTAGGAAAGACGCAACGTGTCGGAATTCATTTTATTCACGAAAACAGAGTCGAGTATCGTAAAAAATTAAAAATAATCAATCAAATGTTAAATTTCTTTCATGTTAAGGTCGACTCCATAAGTGAGCGCTAAATAACATGGGCCATAGTAAAGGAAAATAACTCATTTTCCCAGTTTAAAATACGTCGCAATATTTTTGAGAGCATTGATGCTGTTAACAGGTTGAATTATATAGTTTAATTGTCAAGTATGCAAGAAAAATAATAATGACCAAAAAGTAGCTAATTTTCCAAAGAAAGTGGCCAAAAACTACGTTTGTCCTATATGCTGCGAGCAATGTTATTAATGCTCAAGAATTCAGCATTCAGAATGACATCATGCGCACACACCCGCCTATAGTTAAGTATCATTTCATTATAATAAACCGATTTCAGAACTTCAAATTTTTTACTATATAGCTAATTTATTATATTTATTTAAGTTTGTGTGCTGCGGATTCCCCTAGATTAGTGATATATATATATATATATAAATATATATATAAAAAAAAAATATATATATATATATATATATATATATATATATATATATATATATATATATATATATATATATATATATATATATTATATATATATATATAGGCCTATATTTTTTTTTTTGGTGTAATTTTTTTTTTTTTTTTTGGTATTTACTTATTTTTCGAACAAAAAGTATTGTTACGATATATATATTAACGCATCGAATCAAATATTGATCGTTATCGTTATAGTATCGATCGTTATCAAAAATGCGATAATCGAACCCAAGACTGCTTATAGGGTGGTTTCATTCATATATGTTAAAGTCAACGTCATAAGTGAGTACTATAAATAACATTGACATAGGGAAATAGCACATTTTGCCAATTTAAAAATACTTCGCGATTTTTTTGAGAGCATTGATGCTGCTAACAGGTTGAATTATAGTACCTCAAGTATGCAAGAAAAATAATAATAACCAAAAAAACAGCTAATTTCCAAAGAAAATAGCCAAAAACTACCTTTGCCCTATACTGAGCAATGTTATATAATCATTGCTCAAGATGAGCATCGAAAAGCACTCAGAATGACGTCATGCGCACACACCCTAATAAAATATCTAGGAGCCGTCTTTATTCATTTTTTATATATATAAAAAAATATATATATCGGTCTGTTTTAGGTGTATACTACTCTACTGTATACTCTGAACGACACACATTATTGCAATCCCTGCGCACCGACGCTTAAATCGGCGGCGGCGGCGTAGGTTTAGTGGTAAGGGTATCGGTGGCGGCAAAATCGGCGGTGCCGACACATTGACTGAAGGGGGGTCACCTAAGAGGCAATTTCGAGGTTCCCGAGGTCGCGTTTTGGGAGCAAGAATTAGGCGACGGGCCATTAGAGGATTTTACCCTGGGCCCGCGCCGTCCTTCGCAGGTTCAAATGGAAGGGAGGGGAAAGTTCACGCCGTTGCGAGACCTTTCAGCGGCGGCATGATCGGCGTTCTGATTTTTAGGCGGCGCAGGGGCGCAGGGGTCTTTTTACACGAGATCTCGTTAAGATCTCGAGATAAAAAAATGATATTATAATACAAATTGTGTACAGAGAGACTAAGCTGAAAAAAATACAAAATCGGAAATGCATTAAATTTATGATTGTGCTGATGTGTATAGAATAAAAAAACAAAACAGGAACTTACTTTTAATCTTGGCGCAAAAAGAGAAAAAAACGGACGAAGCTGCTCATCATAAATAATGGAAGCCGAGAGTCCGAGAGCCGACGTTTTTTGGGTGAGGAAACACTATAATTTCTTTTACATACCGTCAGTGCATTCAGAACTTGTGAAATACACCTTCTGGTTCTTTATAATAGTAAGCTTAACATTTAAAGTCAGTCAAACACTTAAAAAACAAGCAAACAAATCTAGTTTCTGCAACTAAAACTGAAAAACTTTTATTGTTGCAACAAGAGTCAAGATTGAATATTTAGCCGATTTAGCGCTAAAGAAATTTTTTATGCGTCACGAACAGCTGATCAAAATTATTACCAACTACATAGAAATAAAAATATTTATTTCATAATTATTACTAATTAAAAACAGTATGACATGAAATATCGTTATATTTTTATTAAATAAAAGAAAAGTTTACATATTTTTAAAGCATTGGATGCATAATTTATAAGTATTTACATCTTTTATAATTTTTTATTAAGTTGGTATTAAAAAAATCTTGCGCGTGACCTGTCAAATATGGGGGACGAAAGGCAGCCCTTATTACAACAAGAAAATCATGGAGGTTATTCTAATAATACAGGTAATTATAAATATTAATTATTATCTAAATAATATCTATAAATATTAGTATATAATAATTTCTTATAATATCGAATCTAGGCCATTGTTATGTCTCATATGAACCACACCTATGGTAGCATGTTTACAATATTTTTTTTAATGCGTCAATAATGCTTTTTTTATACTTGTTATATAAATTTAATCTATTATTTATTGAAAATAACTTAATTTAATATTATGCTTTAGTAGCAATCAAAATATAACGTATTATTAAAGAAGACTAATGGGGAAAAACGTCAATAAATTATGGATATCCCCACCCTTAACCTTTAAGGGGTCAATAATGCATATGATGTATGATGCATTTTATCAAGAAATTGATCTTAATGGAACTACGAAGTATACACACATATATATATATATATATATATATATATATATTTTGCAATGTTTATGGAATATTGTGTAAGAATTAATAATGTATGAAGTTATTTTTGTTTTTCCAATAAGCATTTAAACAGTATTAGCTTAAATGAACAACGTACATACCAGTACATTATTGTAATGTATAAGTAATTATATGTATTAATAAAATGAAGATAGTAAAATATTATTGTTTAAATTCAATATGAATAGTATTTTTATAAAAATTGTGTAAAAGTTAAAATTTTACCACGTTTGTTTATTATTTTAATGGTCCACTGCTTCACTTCACATGCAAATATGTGTGTCTTTGTTTATAATATAATGGCATATAAATGTGTAAACACAAAGCAATATTAAAGTCTCTAGAAGATATAATAAGTACTCTGATGGAATTATTTCTATATTGTTGAAAACCTCACTAAAATAACATGCATTTAATTGGCCATCGTGCATATTGAAATTTCTTATGGGGCTAGAATACTTGGGAATTTCTGTTCATACGTTAAGCAATACATTATTATTATTATAAATTATGCTATTAATTTCATGGAATATGGAAATGATTTTAAAGAGCAAGATTTCAACAATGAAATCATATCTGTATGTACAGTACTTTAGTTTACGGTACTGTACCTACGTACCGTACCTACTAAAGATATAAATTTGTACGCATGGAACTTTATTTTTATTAGTGTATGTATACACTCAACACTGTGACAATTTTTTTTTCTATTGAGTAATGTGCAGAATATTATTGACTAATTAAGGAACAACTATTGAGACTGACTATAAGCGATTTTGCTAACATCCGCTTCCGTTTCAGCGTACTGCGCAAGCAGGTAGAAATGAAAGCAGATGTGACCGATATTGCTTAAAGTCATCCTCAAAACAGTTGTTCCTTAATGGACGTTATCGGTTTAGCGCGCGGGGTGCTGCGGGGAAAGCTAAGGGTCCCCTAATTTAACATTACGCTTATGGAGAAAAACACGTTTTTTGCGATTTTTGAGAAAACTACTCCACCGATTTTGGAGAAATTTAAATGAGAAATACTAGACATACTTTTACGTGTTTTAAGCCATAGAAAATTTTTAACAATTTTTTAAACCGATAACCTCCATTAGTCAAAAATTTGTTAATAAAAAAATTATTAATCTCAGTACATTACTGGTAGTGTAATGAATACAGATACAGTACTGTAGTTTTAAATTTTATTTTGCAATATATACATATTCATGATTCATACATTCATTTTTATTTGTTGTTACTTTGCATAGTAAAGTATTACGTTCAATTTATTTTTAAGTGGATAATTGTTTTGCTGACTCAAAGTTATGTCAAATGACATTAAGCATTTATATTAAGAGGCATTGAATTAGTTTAACTTATGTTTAATGTTGAATTAACATAGTATATTTTATAATTAAATTACATGTTCAGTTCTGTTAACATTGTATTTTATTAACATTAGCATAGTCATCTGAGGTGACTTTGAATTTCCAATTATCTCTGTCTGTGGGTCTCATTTCAGAACTTTTAAGAATTTTACTATAATCCAAATTTTGTTCTTGATCTTAATGATATCTCAAAATTTTGAAATGAGTACATAAAGTAGAGATAATTGAATGTACAAAGTCACCAGGTCAACTGTACTTTTTTTTTTTCTTCTTCTTCTTTTTTTTTTAAGTGTGGTCCCAAAAATTTCAGTAACAGTCCTAAAATCTTGCAAGTCTTAGTAACAAATTACAGTTTTAATTTCTAGCGTTGTTCATTAAAGTACATAGTACATGCTATATAATAATACTATAATATTTTGATAATACTATAATCAAAATTGCATTTTTCTTATTAGTATTATTTATTTATTAAACACAATGCGTGTACAACATAAATCTAGACTTTCGATTAATAGAGATATGGATAGGCCTTAAACATATAAATAGTATTAAACCACCCCATTAAACTGTACATGCTGATCATTGCCCTAGGCATCATAGCCCAGACTTAACTGCCTCTTAGTACATGATAGGAGATGATATTTTTGTATTTTTCACATGTCAAATCATATAAGCAACAAATACAATCATTACTACCGTTATGTAGAAACACATTGTTTCTATCTATCTTTTAATTATCAACCTATCGCAAAGTCGATTTTTCCTAATTATATATTTATTACTACCGTTATGATATTCTTTAGCAGGGGCGTATCCAGGATTTTGCGACGGGAGAGGTCCAGCCTATATTGAGCATAGGAAAAGGGGGGAAACCACCCCCTTTTCCAATGCTTTTTCAGACCTGACGGGGGGGGGGGGGGGGGGGGGGGTCCAGACCCCAAAACACCCCCCCTGGATACGCCCCTGTTCTTTAGTGTACAGTTAACCGTTGTGACTGAACTCCCGGGGTGATTTTGAACACCTAATACTAATGACTATTTACAGAGTTAGGCTATTTACTGTAAATGGAAATTAATGGCACTTGGAGAAATGTTGAGTTGATAGCATGCTACCATTGAGTTCAATCCTTTACCCTGGGTATTTAAAGTCTCAAGTCTCTAACTTTTTATTGGTTGAAGATTTTTTTTTTTTTTTTTTTTTTTTTCTTTAGTGTTTTTTTTTTTTAGAGTTTTTAATGTTGTTAACATATCTGTCAACAACTGGATTTCGGCTATACTCTATTACATTTAAATGTATTACAAATAAGATTGTTGTAATGTAATACTAAAGTAGTGGTTGCATAATATTGCTGGTATGTAAAGGTATAAAGTTACAATATAATATTTCAGTATTCTGTCATTTGAATCCTTCTAATGATCATTATTCTTTTAACATATAACTACATTGTATTTTCTTTGTAATGTAAAGGAAAGTAACATATAAATAAGTCTCCATTTTCCTACCAACTTCCTGACCAAGGTTTCCATGGTTTCCTCGGTATGTAAAGGCAAATGCCGGGAAGAATTTGCCAGGCCATGGCCAACCCGCCATGGAAGAACCCGAATCTTATGATAGAGTTTCGTAAGTTTCGGGAGTGTAAATTCAGTATAAATGCAATGTAAATATGTAAATAACTAGCATAAGTTGTACCTCGCCTAGAGGTTTGATAGAAAAAAAATAACTTTGTTGTTATTATTTTATTATTATAAGATTAGGAAAGACAAACTATCGTGATTTAAAGGAAACATATTTAACTAAATTTAAATGATTAAATAAATTTTAAAAAAAGAAAGGAGAGGAGAGGAGAGGAGAGGAGAGGAAACCAGCAAAGGCCTTGCCATAGTGAAGAGAATCCCACATTTGTTGAGAATCTTGCTAGTACAAAGGTTAAAAAATAAATAAAATACCGAATAATTATAGGATAAAAAAATATATATATATCGATGCTTCCGCGTCAAAAAAGATTATCTGCCGATTCCACAGACCCCGCGAACAGATTAACTGCGAATTCCATACTTTCCACGAGTGGAGTAACTGCAGATTCCGCCAGCGCGACCCGCAGAGCAAGTGCAAATTTTTTATTGCTGGCGAATAGACTATCTACACTTTCCACGGGTTCACTTGCCGTGTTATTGATAGTAATTTTCTTTTTCTTTTCGCTATGTTTGACTTTTTAATATTGTATTTAAAATATATATTAATAGATTTTAAAATTTTACAAAATAAAATATTATTTTCTTTGCTTTTGAATCATTTAGCTATTTAAATAATGGCAATATGTAATGAAAAAGTTAATACTCGATAATAATTATAATTATATTATACTAAGTTTATTTTTATTATATATTTTTTATATTTCTAAATTTCGTTTAATAGATTAGAAATTTCCAAGAATTTTACAGAATGTCATTTTGAAGGTTCAAAGTCCACATTAGAATAACGTAATAAAATATAGCCTTTATCCTGCCCAATACTATAAACAAAATTCCGATGTTTAACCAAGAGAGCTCAGTTTTCATTCAGTCTGTGTTGTGAGTAGTATGCAGTTTACTGCTAATTTTTTTTACTGGCTGCTGGTATTGATGTTATGAAAAAAAGTTATAATTTTATTAAATTTTTAGGTCGTGAAGTGTTATAATTTCAAAAAGAAAATTTTTTTTCTCAAAAGCAGTTTGTTCTCTCTTTCATTTTTAAGTTAAAAATAATAATAATTTGTATTTCGCCTTTAAAATTATGAAGTAAGTACTACAGTAGTATTAGAAAAAAAAGTTTTTACAAGGAAATATAATTTAAAAAATTGTTATGAATGTTAATTTAGAATATTACAGCTAAATAATTTACAAAATAGAGCATTTAAAAAAAAAAGGTTGTTAACTATTAACAAAATTGGGTAAAGAAAAGTATAGATATATTGTTAGTTTTTTTTTTTCATCCTATAGGACTAATATTTTTTTTAAGGTAGTAATTTTAATAATTAAATAATCAATCAATGCTAAGAAATTAAAAATAATAAAAATAAAATTAAGTGTAGCAATGCAGATAGTCTACTTGCTAAATGCACATGATCTCTTGGGGAGCAATAAAAAATTTGCACTTGCTCTGCGGGTCGCGCTGGCGGAATCTGCAGTTACTCCACTCGTGGAAAGTATGGAATTCGCAGTTAATCTGTTCGCGGGGTCTGTGGAATCGGCAGATAATCTTTTTTGACGCGGAAGCATCGATATGAAAGAGCTTTTGGCACTAAACTCCAAGGTAAAATGAAGTGTGTCATGTCTCCATTAATCTTAACAGACTCGGAGAGAAACTCTGAATGATTTTAGTGCCAAAAGCTATCTAATATGTGATAGTCTTCTTATCTTTGTGCTAGAAAGATTTTCACTAAACTGTGGGACTCTCGTCACTATGGTAAGGTCCTGGTTTTTTCCTATCCTTTTCATTCAAATTTTTCATCCCTGACCATGATAGTTTATTTTCCTTTATATCTTTATTTATGACTTGTTTGTTTTAAGTGCTAGGTAACAGGATTCGTGTAATTATCTAATCTCGTGATTTTTATGTTGTTTCAGGCCCTCAGCAGGCTACTGTTTGTCCTATTGGACCAGATGAACTTCCACCACCATACACTGCAGCCACTGCAGGAGGTGTGCCCATGGTTACATGTCGAGTGTGTCAAGCTATGATTGATATTTCTGGCAAGAGAGATCAACATGTTGTTAAATGTCGAGAGTGCAGTGAGGCTACGGTGAGTTCATGACACATTGATGTTCTATACTAGGCGTCAACATCTTTTGTTGTGCAGGCAAACTTTGCATCTAAAATGTAATTACACCAGATGCACTCTGACCAGGGTTGGATTGGCTCTCAATGGGCTTCGTCTTTGAAAAGGGTTTAAAACCCTAAAGGGGTACTAATAAAGGGGCATAACAACCTAGTTACTCCTCTTTTAGAGGACCAAGGGAGCCTCCAAACTGGGGGGGGGGGGGGGGGGGGGGGGAGCTGTTCAAGCCTGACTGACCCAATATCCCTAGTAACAGCACAACCTATGTATAATATGAATAAGGGTGGCCATGCCATAATGATAGTATCTGACTATTTGTAAGGGGTGAGTTAAAACAAGAAAATATGGGAGGAGCCTGTGTGACAGAAGTTGTTGAACTCGAGTATAGTAATACCACAATTAAGAAATGTATATTCAAGGTCATCAGCTTCTGTTGCACGAGCTCCTCACAACTTTTCTTGTTTTTACCCAAACATAAAATAATCCCTAGTGAATTCACATGTTTAGCTTATAAATAACATTTTTATGTTTTAAATTTTGCATAAAAATAAAGCACCACTAAAAACATCTAAGTTACAAAATGTATATTATATTGTTTACATATTGTTTACATATATTGTTATATTGTATATATATTCTTACTGTTTCTGTTGTAGATAGAAAGATTAGAGCTCGTTAAATTGAAAATTAATAAAACCATAAGATCCTCTAGTTTTGATAGTTTATTTGGGATCAAATGCTCTAGAATAGATGAGTGTTTGATAATTTTTTTATTCAATTAGACATTTAAAGTATAGGTATACTGTGTCAGTAAAATACAACATACAGAACCTAGTATTATGTCATGTTCTCACACTACATCAAAGGCACAACATTATAAATACAGAAGTATGTATATAAACATTTATTAATATGACTATGGTGACAGGATATGATACATTCCCAGGAAGTGTCTTGCTAAACTTTTATTATTTTATATATATTGCAAGAAGAAGGAAATCAACATTGAAGTTAACAATGCAATTTCTTGTAAAATATAAAATGCCAGGAAAATATGTGGAATCTATAGCGTCAGGCAGTAGTGTTTTCAGGCCAACCTCTGCTTATGTTAGGCATAATGAGGAAATTAAAATCATTTTTGTTTGAATATATTATCAAAGGAAATAATAGGGAAACCTACTAGCACTCTACCACAATGAATTCTGTGCTAGGTGAAGTTCTCGAAGTAACAATTAACAAAAATATTTACATTGATTATGCTGTTGCAAGGGTTGCATAGAGTGTAAGTGTTAAGATAGAAACATTAAAAGATTGGAGTATTATAATATTTTGTTAACCATGATATTTGTATCACCTCAACCTTTTCTATTATTGTTATTATTATTTTTGAACACATTGAACAAAAAACTTGTCCAATATCCTAACATTCCTGAAAATCAACGTTAATTTTATTGATTTCTAATTTATTTTCCATTCACAAAGATTTGCGTGCGGACAATGATGTCACAGGTAACTTGTTGTACACGCACGTTTACCAAGTGAGCTGTGACGTCATAGTCCTCGCGCACCATTTTGTGAATGGAAAATAAATTTGAAATCTATGACTCTGGCCAAATTAATGTTGATATTTAGGTATGTTAGGATATTAGACATGTTTTTTTGTTAAAGATGTTCTACATCTTTAAGGTAGTAGGTTACCTAAGATTCTACATTATCAATTTTCTCCATTGTTAAAGCTTTCCCTAACATAAAGCCTATCTGTGCCCAAGTTGAGGATCATGTAATCAGAACCAATGAGTATGTTGTGGCCTGAAATAATTAATCGTGTCAATAGCTGGTAATGTAAGGCTATATCCCAAACTTTCCCTTCTTGCCTACTCAATACTACCAGCCAGTGGCGGTCCTACAGGGGGGATTGGGGGGCGGATATCCCCGGGCCCACTAGGTTTGGGGGGCCCGGGACGAGGCCTACATATAAAAAATTCAAATAAGCTAAAAAAAAATTTGAAAAAAAAAAAAAAAAAAAAAAAAAAAAAAGGAACTTAAGGGACGGGAAGAAGAGAGAGAGAGAAGTTTAAGAACCAATTTAATGATTTTCATTAGTAAAATTATTCCTAGCAAACAAATTATCGAAACAAATTTATAATGTAAAAAAAAAAATAAAAAAAAAATAAATAAATAAAGCATAATATATATAAATCTGCAGATAAAATACAATAACTCTTTAATTTACTAGTAATAATACTTCAGTATTTTCTTATATTTATTTTTAAACAAGGGCCTCCCTGGTTTAAAAAGGTAAAATAAACTATACTTACTATAGAACTAGAATTATAATGAAGACTTAAAAAATTTCAGGGTGTTATTTTATTGCATTTTCATTCTAAAAGAGGGCAATGTCCTAAGTCCGATAGATATGGACCTAAGCTTTGAGCTCATTGAGTATATTAATTCTTTTTAGAATTCTTAAACTGACGTTACGGTAACTTTTCCTATGCCCGCATGCAGAGGTATTGCGTGTTGACATTTTTTTTTTTTTTTTTTTAATAGAAATGCTTATTGAACTTAAAATTTACAATTCTGCAAATAAATCGATTCAGGACAATGTCTTCTTTTAGAATTTGAAATAAAATTTTACCCTGAAAACTTTTTTAGTCTTCCTCATTGGCCATGGCGTAGGTAAAAAATTGTTCAATGATAAATAAACACTATATATATAGCTCAATCTACCTAAATTTTAACATTTGTATTCGTCAAATTGACCTTGTCCTCTGCTCCTTAAATGATGATGACTATCAACTTTGGCTATTCAAATAGAATATGTGCATTTTTTTTTTTTTTTTTTTTTTTTTTTTTGCAAGAGACTAGGGTTTACGAACATTACTTTTGTTTCGGAAATTTGAAAATAATTCTAACAGAAAAAAATAAAAAATAAAAAATAAAATTTAGCTTTTTGAGAATATGAAGGAAACATTTTTTGCATGCGCTTAATCTCGCCTAAATCTGCAAAGTAATTAAAAATAATTTATTTTGCATTATGAATTCTTGTACACTTTTTTTTTTTTAATATTTCATTCTAAATTAAAGTTTAATTGTTAAAAAAAAAAAAAAGTAAAAATAAACATAAAATAAAAAGATTTTTTTTTTCTTAAAGCTATCTGCACTGACAAGTATACTAAATTTGTGCACGGAATTGCCTGTAAATAGTCACGTGGTAAAAAAATCGCGCCTGCGGCGGGCTATTGGCGCTTCGCGCATCTATTGAGGGGGCCCTGTCAGATTTCTGTCCCCGGGCCCAAAATTCGTAGGACCGCCACTGCTACCAGCGTAGGGTGTATCAGATGCACACCACTACATCCCAGAGACGACGCAAGCCTCTAGTAGCTGTAGGGTTTTAGGGAATATTTTTACCTTACTAGAGAGTAAGAACACAGTCTAAAGTAGTTTGTTAATGAGAAAATGTTGGTCATGTTAGCATAACAATATTTTTGTTCTTATCAAAATAAAGTGCTACACTGATTGACAATCTACCTACTAAATCCAAAATACTTTGCCATATTAATTAAATAATAACAATATTAGTGTTCATTACTAACTCCCACTCCCCAATTTTTCCCTAATCTATTTATGTGTTTTTCTAGCAAATCTTTTAATTATGAATCATCACATCAACGATTTTTCCTAATATTTAATACATGTTGCACTTTGATGTTGTTGCGAGCAAAATGTCTATCTCGTTATTTGTCACGTGTAGCAATATGGGTATCTTATTTTTTGTCACGCGAAGCAAAATGTGTAAGTCGTTTCCTAACGTTATGTAGACGGTGCACGACTTACACATTTTGCTTCGTGTGACAAAAAACAAGATACACATTTTGCTAGGCATCACAAATAACAAGATAATACATTTTGCTCAGGGTGACAAGAAACAGGATACACATATTGTTCACAACAACATTGACTTCTTTTATTAAAAATAAAATAATAATACAGTAATAAAAAAAAAGTAACCTAAGCCAATACATTATGTTTTTATAATAATCGTAAGATGCAAAATAATAATAATAATAATAATAATATTTTTGAATTTGTTAATGTTTCAGCCCATACGCAATGCTCCCCCTGGGAAGAAATATGTTCGTTGTCCATGCAACTGCTTGCTAATCTGCAAGAGTTCATCACAGAGGATTGCATGTCCTCGACCAAACTGCAAGAGGATTATTAATCTGGCTCCAAGTCCAGTTACACCTCCTGTGCCAACCATGCCTGGCATGTGTCGAGTCACTTGTGGACATTGTCATGACACATTTCTTGTGAGTATAAAATGTATTACGTACATATCGACCTTGTTGCGAGCAAAATGTGTAACTCATTTTTTGTCAAGCTAAGCAAAATGTGTAAGTCGTTTCCGAACTTAATGGAGATGGCGCTCGACTTACACATAATGCTTTGCGTGACAAAAAAACGAGTTACACATTTTGCTAGCAACGAAATCGATAGGATATGTAAACTTATGGAAAAATTGTCATCTCATTGACACAGTTTCTTTCTGTCTGTCTTCAAATAACAATATTTCTGACATCAGTTACTAGTATTGTATTTTCTTTTTTTTTTTCTTTTTATATCATTTTTTTTTTTTTTATTATATCATTTTTTTTATCAAGGTTTGGTCTTTTGTAAGATCAATACTTGAGCTCTCACTGTCAGCCAATCTCATGGCTGGATTGATTCATAAACTAAAAAAAAAAAGTTAATTTTAAATCCCTGATCCGAGAGAGAGAGAGAGAGAGAGAGAGAGAGAGAGAGAGAGAGAGAGAGAGAGAGAGAAGTAATAATTTACATGCTGTATGTAAATTTTATTTCAGTTTTGCTAATTTTTCTCCTCTTCAATCAAATCTTCCTTCTCCCCCCTCCTATTTTTATTTTTAACTAAAAATCAAATCAATAATGCCCCCCTCTTTTTTACGATTACCAAAATTTAAAAAGCTGTATGACTAAATTGTAATGTCATTTTATTTTATTTTAATTCCAGTTTAACACGCTAACAAATGCATTGGCCAGGTGTCCACACTGCAGAAAAGTGTAAGTACAGTTTCTTATCTTATCACTGCAAAACCAAGAGTGCTACATTACATGATAAGGGCATGCTGGGCATACTTGAGCTGCTACACAATTCAAATTCAAACATATTGATTAGTTATGTTCAATCTAACTTAACCACTTACTAGTTCAGCGCTATACTAGTCCCCAGAAGATTTGATAGAAAAACATGTAGATAGATTTGAAACTTTAGATAATGGGAGATTAAGCTGTGACTTACAGGAATGTCCTGTATATGAGAGTGAAAATATTCGAACCCAGTCTGAAATTAAACATGTATCCTCTTGCAACCTGTAATACTTTCGTGGTTGCATTCATAGTCATCACCATATGTGAGCAATAAATAACATGGTCTGGTATGGGAATACAACTAATTTTGTCAGTTTTAAAAATAAATAAAATTACTTGGCAATGCTAGCCATTCTAGCTGTATAAGCATCATATTATTGGGGGTAGGGATTTTTGAAGAAAAAAAAAAAAAAAAGAAAAAAAGAAAAAAAAAAAAGAAGAAGAAGTTTTTTAGTCCTTAATTTTGCTGTTGTTGTCCAATATACTTTGGTTATTGGGAAGCTGTTTATGGGCAGCCAAAAAAATGGGAGGGTGAGGAGTCAAACATTTTCATGTAAGCCCAATTATTAGCCTTAAAAATTGTATGGCTATCGTTTACAGTTCGCTACAGTTTTTTGAAGTTCATGTAAAATTCACTTCTCTGTTAGACATGGTTTTTGTTTGGTTTTTGGTTTTAATTGGAAGACTGTTAGTTCTCTTTTAAAAAAAATAAATTATAGCCTAGAAACTTCAATATGTATAATGGATCTTGTCTTATAATTGCCTACTATTGATTACAGTAACCCATTAAGATATTGTTTTCTATATATGAAAACTAATGTGATGTTATTATTACAGCTCTTCAGTTGGACCTGATTTTGCCAGGGGGCGAGGAATTATTTTTGCCATCATTGGACTGATCTTTATTGCCCTAGGCATTGGTGTCACAGTAAGTGTTTAATTTTGGTTTTCTGTATTACAGTATAGGTATTGTTGTTGCATAGAATTTAGTTATGTTTTGTTTGTTTAACCGGCAGCTTTTGTCATCGTAATGACATTAAAAGAACTGTCCAGACCATACAACATGCCCCCCCCCCCCCTTTTTTTTTTAATAAACACAAAAAAGGATTTTCAAAAATACAATTATTATGTCTAAGAACATAATTTTGATGCCCAAAACGCATAATCAAAATTTCAGCTTATGCAACCCACACAACTTATTCTATTGCATGTGAACAATCCTGACGTCAGAAATGTTCAAAATTTGTGTTATTTTGCCTACTTTACAACTTTTTCGCTCTCCCTTGCCGGGTTACATTTGAGTAACAGTAAAAATTGAATATACTTTTGTGTTTAATGAATTAAAAGAGCACGTTTTTAAGCCTGGACGGGCACTTTAATGTTGTAATGTCTTTATGATTACGAAAGCTCTACCAACATCATGTAACTAAACTCTGTGCCAGAGATCTTGACTTCTCCATAGAACTTCTACTGTGTTAAGTTCCTTGCTGGTATTTCTATCTTTAACTGAAATATACATCCTTCTGATATTTTTAAAGTCTTGTCAACTTACTTTTTTATCATGTAGAAATACTAAACTGATAATTACCATACCTTAATATCCATGAATTAGACACCACTATGTTGATTTTGTATTTATTTTCGTTTATTTTCCTTTTTGCGGTTATATCACGTATCTGACGTCACGATGTACCGCCGCCAATCACAGTCACCGCTCTGGTAACGTGATAAATTTAAGCCCCTCTCTCAAATTCTTTACCCCTATCACGGCCCCATTGGTACATTGTGACGTCAGATACGTGATATAACCGCAAAGAGGAAAATAAACAAAAATAAATACAAAATCAACGTGTTGGTGTCTAATTCATGGATAATAAAGGATGGTAATTATCAATATAGTATTCTAAATAATAAAAAAGTAAGTTGACAAGGGTTTTAAATTGAATTTTAAATGAGTTTGTGCATTTTCTGAAACACAGTGCAAACAAAACACATTTTATACAAAGTACACTTTTTACAAACAAGCCTATTTTAAAGGTGTAGAATACCTTGAACAAAAAACTTGAATAATATCCTAACATACCTAAATATCAATGTTAATTTAGCTGGAGTCATTGATTTCTAATTAATTTTCCACTCACTAAATGCCAGATGCGGGTTTATGATGTCACAGCTCGCTGCTGCATGCACATGGAAACAAGGGAGCTGTGACATCATAAAACTGCATCTACCATATTGTGAATAGAAAATAAATTAGAAATCAATTACTCCAGCCAAATCAGCTTTGATATTTAGGTATGCTAGTACGTATATTAGATAAGTTTTTTTGTTGAAGGTGTTGTACGCCTTAAAGTAATTAATTAGTATGAACAGAATAATTAACTTTAAAACAAATGACATCAGTGTTTATTCTTGTTTTTATTTTCTCAGGTTGGTACATACCAGTTGGTAAAGAAGAATGGGGGTATTTATGTTGCGTATGTTGGTAAGTTAACAACAAAAATTATTTGACCCAAACTTCCCCTACCTCCTTCAATCCCTACATCTCTTTTAAACATAGCGGTGGTAGGTGGTTCTTATGTGCACACTACTGTACCTAACCTAGGAACAACCTAAGTGAGAATTGATCAAACAAAATTTGTGTGTGTATATTTTTGAATTATTTTTAAACTTGAAAATACTGCCTTGTCGGGTATTTTATTAAAAAGTTTCTGCAGTTTTGTTTAAAAAATATATAAATTTTTTCATGTGTAAACAAAGCTTTTTTTTTTTTTTTTTTTTTTTTTTTTTTTTTTTTGCATTTTTTAAACAGCAGGACATTCCAAAACTTACCTGGTGTGAAGGGGCAAAATTGGGACTGTTCTGGGAAAATGGGGACGTATGGTTAGCCTACTTGTAACATTGTTTACATTTAGATCCATCGGTCAAGCATATCTATCTATTATTGTATCATGCAAATGATTATATAATTAAAGCACCTTGTATTGAAATTTATATTATGCGGAAATCTTTAATTAAAATAGATACAAAAAGGGAGGATGCAAATTTGCAAGCTCGAGGCTGCTAATGAGAGAAAATTTCTACTGCTGTGGATGGAATACAAACAAACTTACCTGAGGGCTGATTCTGTATTTTTTTCACTTTGTTGTCAACAAAGAAATTAGCATTAGAAATCAAATAATTTCATTCGTTATGAAATTACAGAATCAGCCCCCTGATTTACCACCGTCAAGTTGCAGACACGTGTTTCACTCTACCCCTCTATTAAACCGTAGTGTTTTTTTCCCATATTTATATTATTATTATATCATGACAGTACCATTATTATCTTCTAACATCAGTAGGCTGACCATATTATTTAGAGACAAAATCGGGACACTTTGACCCTAGGAGAGAGGCAGTTTGGGATGTGGGATGGGGGCCCCGCCAGAGGTGAAAAATTTTCTTAAAAGGGGGCGTGGTTCCCGATTTTTAAGTGTATTTTGATTGTTTTTCAAATGGCCATTATTGAAAAAAAAAAAAAAAAAAACTAAAAATTAATTTTTCTATAGAAAAAATTATAAAGCTATGTTCAACTTTTTATTATTATTTTTTTATACTATAAATTTGAACTATTTTGACCTTTTTTGCTTCAAAAGCGATTTTTTTTTTGTTGCGAACAGTCATTAATATTTGCTCCAAAAATTGTAATTTTAATAAATAATAGCAATGATTTTTTTTTTTTTTTTTTTTTTTTTACTGTTTTACTATCTACCCAGCAAATGAGATTTAACAAAGAAAAAGGAAAAAAAAAAACGGATTTTTTTTTAAAGAGAAGAAAAACGATTTCAGATGGGCACTTAAAATTTAATTTATCTTGCAAAAGATTTTAACCTCTGCTATTAATTGAATAATATGTATATTAAGGAAAATAAACCATCGCGGTTAGGTATGATAAATTGAAAGAAAAGGATAGGAGAAAACCAGCAAGGGCCTTACCATAGTGAAGAGAGTCCCATAGTTCGGTGAAAATCTTGCTAGCACAGATATAAAATAACTAACACATTGGAAATATTTCGGCAATCGACTCCAAGAGAGATATGGAGCGTGCTATGCCTTCATCAGTCCTTACAGACTCAGAGAGAAACTATGAATGATCCATTCATAGTTTCTCTCTGAGTCTGTAAGGACTGATGAAGGCATAACACGCTCCATATCTCTCTTGGAGTCGATTGCCGAAATATTTCCAATGTGTTAGTTATTTTATATCTGTGCTAGCAAGATTTTCACCGAACTATGGGACTCTCTTCACTATGGTAAGGCCCTTGCTGGTTTTCTCCTATCCTTTTCTTTCAATTTATCACATCTGCTATTAATTGATATAGTTATTGATAAATTACGATATTTTTAAATAAAAATAAAGAAAATGTGTGTGTTTAGTAGATTTTTTATATTATATTTTTATTTTTTCTCTTGCATTGTATTTTTTCACTTCATGAGAAATCGGGACATTTCAATTTTTAGCCGGGACAAGGTGTCAAAATCGGGATTGTCCCGGGAAAATCGGGACGTCTGGTCAGCCTAAACATCAGGGAACAATATTCATGCTATGTAATCAGATTGCATAAAATATAAATAGTTTTAAATAGAGATTAGATTCTGTCAAATTTATTGCACGTTAGAAAAAATTACCATATGTGAACACCATAACTTTACAGTTTACATGTTTTGTTTTGTATTTTTTCAGGTGCATTCCTTGTTGGCCTCCTTGCATTTGCACGAAGTCTCTACTATTGTACTATGAAAGTTAGCTTAATAGAAGGACCTATGTAATATTAAGTTATATTCTTAAGTATATAATTATCTCAATAAATATATTAAAAAGAAATACATTTAAAAAAAATTTATATATATATAGAGGGCATATACATATAAGAAACAAACAAACAAAAAAATTGCAAACAAAACAAAGCAAGGCTACAAAAATGTATCTGTGATTAATTTAATTATGTTTTTTTTTTTTGTAAGCTTTTCTCTCTAAAACTTTATATGTTTTTTACACTGTTAATTATTTTTCTAAATTAGCACTGCTATATAATACAAAAAAAAAAATGTAAAATAAGTACGAACTTTTCAACCAATATACAACCATTATGAAAAATAAAAATACATTTTTTTTTTAAATAAAAAGAAAATCATATTCCATTGTTGTCCATAGCATGTACACTTAAGATTGTAAAAAAAAATACTATAATTTAGCATGCATTTTTTTTATAACTACATCGGAAGTTTTTAAATTATAGCCTAATTATTTTTACAATTTTAAGTGTATACTGGTCCTCGTCATAAAGTTATTTTTCAAAGGAGATGCCGCTTTAAAAATAAAAAAAGTCAGTAAATGATATATTTTCAGTTCATGGAACACCTGTATAATTTTTTGTTTCTATCAAGGGAAAAAAGAAAAAAAAAAGTGCTTTGCTAAACTCAACTTTTAACTCTTTTTGTTTTCTAAACGGCAATCTTCTTTAATCATTTCCTTTTTATCATTTCTAATTTCATGTTAACTTTAAGATGAAGTCCAGTGTTCTTACATGGGCCACATATTTTTTAGAAGCAAAATAAAATAAAACTATATTGATGTTGTTGTGAGTAATATGTCTATCCCGTTATTTGTCATGCATAACAATAAGTGTATCGATTTTGGTCAAGCTAATCAAAATGTGTAAGTCGTTTCTCAACATTACGTAGATGGCGCTCGACTTACACATATTGTTTCGCGTGACAAAAAAAAAATAATAAAAAAAATACACATTGCTAAGGGTGACAAATAATGAGACAGACATTTTGCTTTGCGAGACAAAAAATGAGTTTCACATATTGCTCGCAACAATATTGATATACAGTAAATACATTTTGCATAACCAAAATAAAACATTTTAAAGTATTTGTTTGCACCAATCAATTTTGTGTTTCTTTATTCTAAAGCTCTGCGCTATTTTATTAATTTAAATATATAAAAAAAATAGAACATTTTTGTGATGCCTATCAATTTAAAAATATCAATCATTATAAAAATCCTACTTTATATATTAAAAAAAAAAAGCTCACAATTTTTTCCAATTGTGAACTATTGTTTAATATTATTGTAAAATAATAATGATAATTCTTAAGAAAAAAAAAAAAAAAAAAAAAAGACTTTATAATAAAATAATTGGCTTTAATTTTAAATTGTATAGATTTGTAAGCCATAACAGCCCTCCATAATAAATTGCTATATGTAGTATACAACATAATTTCAATAATAACCTTATTATAATAAAAAATTAAGAGTTGGATATTTTATACAATAGAATTTAATTTTGCCAATAAATTTTAATTTTGATCATATATATAAAAAAAAATGTATGCAGATAACTTCAAAGTAAGCTTTTATTTATGAAAGCGTGTTCTGTAATAATTTATGGGGGAGAGAACTTCCAATTCATTAATTTTCTGAATTGAATGAACTTCCAATTCATGCCAAATGTTGGACTGTTTCATTTCATAGCAGTTGCAAGTTGCAGCTAAAATAAAGGGGTTGGCGGTCATTTGGACAATATATATATTTTTAGCAGCACCTTCAAAGAGCTATAATTCTGAACAACTTTCAAATGCTAAGTTTACAACTCTCTAACTTATCAACATGGTCATTATTCTAAAATTCAACAGTTTCCAAGTAACTTTAAGTGACTATATGTAATTAAATAATTTAACCAACGGTGCGGCGCAATAGTATATCGAGGGCTACTCGGCATTTCTGTACTTCTGCAATCTCCTTGGGTGCAATTTTGGCACATTTGAAATGTTCACCATGCCCACTTGTACAGGCTAAGGGTATAAAGATGTTTCAAAAGAGGAGAATGCAGATGGTCCAAAATTGCAC
Source organism: Ecdyonurus torrentis (assembly GCA_949318235.1). Taxonomy (NCBI): domain Eukaryota; kingdom Metazoa; phylum Arthropoda; class Insecta; order Ephemeroptera; family Heptageniidae; genus Ecdyonurus; species Ecdyonurus torrentis. The sequence continues at coordinate 10,618,551 of OX439137.1, forward strand.
CCACAGAGGTTGCAGTAGTACCAAAATGCCGTGTAGCCCTCGATATGTATTTGTTTGACGAGCAAGAGATCACGAGTTTCATACTCAGTGGGTATATGCGTCCTTTCATGAGGCCGTGGTATGCACACTGGGTGCGTTGTCATGTTTTCCGCACATTAATGCTTGTGTGTATACCTGTGTGTCACAGATAAAATATTAAGAGAAAAGTTGTAGCTTGGCAGGTCTATTCATATCTCCAGCCAGTCCTGGCAGTACAAGGTGGTAGTGGCCCATGCCAAGTCTCTCGGGACAGTTCACCAATCCATCTCATCTCATTCATTTTAATTAAATCACACATTGGGTTTATCCTGTTGTATGATATAGAATATATTTCAAATAATAACAAAAAAAAAGTTAATAGAATTGAGATAACTTAAAATAAACGGCATACGGCATACATTTTTTTTATTTTATTTAATTTAAGGGTAAATGAACAATTTAAAGAAGGCAGTTATTAATAACAAGAAGGTATTCCCTATATTACTCCCAAACATTGTACATTACCATAAACAAAATATATATTATAATTCTAGAATATTCTTACTATTTTATTTGCCTGTCTTGTCTATGTATAAATGAGTGGATTATAGTATATTTACACTTTATTTTTATTAGTTTTATTTTTTCTTTATCTTTAGTCTACTATTATTATACATCTATTTTTTTCTATTTATATATTAAAAACAATAACAAAATCTTTATACTTGGTGCTCTTTTTTTTTTTTTTTTTTTTTTTTTTTTTTTTTTTTTCATAATTTTTGTCCCTCCCCTCTTTTTTTTTCTCTTTACATTCCTTTGATTGCAACAATTATGTTTAGAATGTAAATAATATAGTTCTGTTCAGTTGAAATCTAATAAATTTTACCATTTCAAGTCCACATAATATGTTTTTCTCATAAAAAATAATCTTATTCATAAAACCCTGTTTGTTTTTAATCTCTGGAACCTGAAACAAAAAATGCCATCATCATTCTTTTAAAAGGGATTGCGCATTGTTTGGGGGGGGGGGGATAGAGAGGGAGATAACAGGAGTGGTGTTTGTAAACTCTATTTTACATTTTTTGGAGCAAGGTAACATGATTTACAAACATCATTAAGGTTTTTGAAAAAGCATAATACCATTCAAATTTTGGTGCAACATTTTAAATATATCGAGGGCTACGCGGCATTTCGGTACTTGTGCAATCTCCGCGGGTGCAATTTTGGCACATGTGCAATCTACGCCACACCTACTTAAGGCACATCTGTACAGGCTAAGTGTATAAAGATGTTTCAAAAAAGGTGAGCGCGGAGAATGCAGATGTGCTAAAAATGCACCCGCGGAGATTGCACTAGTACCAAAATGCCGCGCAGCCCTCGATATATAGTATTATTATTTGATTTAAACTGTACATGAATTTGTTAAATAGGAATTTGTGTGTGGTCATGGATTTGGCCAAAACTTTTCCTTTTTTTGAGTAGCATTTGTAATTTTAAAATATATCCTAAATTTAAAACTGCATTAATGTTTAACATCTACGTATCCGATATAAACAAAAATTTTCGTAGAAATGCTCCATGTCATCATTAGGCAATTTGCAGAACTCATTGTTGTAAAAAAAAAAAATAATAATAATTTTTCCTTAAGGTACATAGCAAATTAATTGTATCAATTTTTAAAACTGCTATTTTAATGATATGCTGAGCAAAGTTTTAGGAAATCTTTGAATATTTGCATGAACTTTATTGCTATAAGTTATGCACTCTAGTTAAATCTTATTTCATTGTTGCAAAAATACATTAAATAAATAATAAGGTTTACCTACAGGTAGCACCTTACAATGATAAGTGGTTTTCACATTGGACACAGAATTTTGTGTAAATTGTTGTTTTTCTATTGAGGCAACAATAAGAATATTAAAAAATGGGAACTTATCCATTGTGAAGGCTTCTTAACAAGTAAAAATGCAAGGGTCTAAATCAAGAAATTTTATTAATGTTGTGGAAAACAGTTGATTTCTAATCAAAGGTACAGCTCTGGCCAATAGTTTCAATCGGGCAGCGGCGGCAACTGCATTTTCTCATAAAGATACCATAGTGTGATTACGGGGCCTATGCAAATCGTTTGGGAACTTTTAGCCAGAGCTGCATGATTTCAATGATATATACATTAAACAAAAATTGTATTGCAATTTTTTAATATACAGACATTAAATTTTTACAACAGAAAATTTTAATAGTAGTTTCGCAAATGTCCTGTTAAATTTTACTAGAGTTTCTAAAGTTTAGGAACTAAAAGTTTAGGAACTCGAGCATTACTAAGTAGAAAAATAATTGTGCTATAGTCATTGGCAATGCTTGTGTTATCAGCAGTTGCATTTTTAAAAAAATACCTTTTACACTTTTTTAGGTTCCTGAAATTTTAGTAAAAGAAAGATTATATTTTTATCAATCTTTTATCAAAAGATTTCAAAGTACTAAATTGAGTAGAAGTAATTTTAAAAATGCAACTTCTGAAAATTGATCAATGGTACTCTTTCATTTAATATTGTAAAAGTAGGGTCTTACCTGAGTTTAACAGGTAACTGAAAGTTGTCCAGTGGTTAGCTTAGTGGTTTAAGAATATAGTGGTACACTTTTCCAAAGACTATATAAAAGGAAAATTATGCTGCTTTCAAAAGAGGCTAAAAACTTATTGCTTAATGCTAGCTCTGTGCTTGCAACATGTGATGACCATTGGCTTCTTGGTACTATCAAGATAATGTTATTTTCATTTTATTGTCAACAGCAAATGTCAAACGACAGTATAAACAGACTTTTTATGACGAGTGACAAGATGTTAATTGCAGGTGTTGCAAATACAGAGCTGTGGCAACCTAGCACTTAACTAAACTCAGTTTAGAGCACATTTCTCTTGAAAGCAGCATCTTTCATGTAACCTTTATGCCACGAATAAAAATCGAACCAATAACTATATAGTACTATTACCACATAATTTATTTATTTTTTTTTTTTTTTTTTTTTTTAAGCTGTCTCAGCTTCCACATGGATTAGTGGGGCCAGCTTTCTTCTAACACTGTGGGCTCTCCCTGGGGACTTTCAGTCATTCTACTTCTGCACGTTACTCTTGAGGTACAACGCCTTACAGCGCATCACGCGATACCTTGCAAACAGGCAGATCAACAAGCCATACTTTTATTTTCTGTTGTTATAATTTATATGAACGAAAAATCAACTATGCGAGATGTATGATAATAATAAAACAAAATTGATCGTGGAACACATTAGGAAAAATTGATATGTGCAAGCTCATGCTATCTCCCTTTTGCCAGTTTAATCTATCTATCTATATAGATATATATGTTTTACTATCAAATCTTTTTATTATAGTTTATATGGAACTAAATAGAAAGTTTTTCTTTTAATATGTATGTTGATTTGTGTTCATTAATAATGTTGTTTCCTTTTAAAATTTAATAAAATATTGTATTGAAAGTTTTGAGTGCAATTTTTATAAGAAAATAGTTAATATGATGATATATTATTGAGAATATTTTGTTTTGTTTCATAAGAAAAGCAAACCTTTAAACTATTGTAATTCATAAGCCTGAATTGAAAGTCGTAGATTGAAAGTGGCTGAAATACCATGAAAGTGAAGTGTCAAATTTTTATTTTTTTTTTATATATAATTGGGCAAATTATTATTGAAAATAGATGTATTTATTCATCTATTTTTCATTTCATTTTCTCAATTTTTTCCAATAATCAAAATCAATAAAATAAAAATTAATTCACATTTCCTTAAATTTGTATATTTAAAAAAAAATATCATGCTCATTTTAATTTTTTTCATCCTATGTATTAGTACATGTAATATTTTTTTGACACTAAATTTTATTTACATTTGTACTTTTTTAAATATAGGTATTGATAAACAGAATTAATTTCATACTATTTCTAATTAAAATAACATATTCAAAACTATTCTGAAACACACTTATATTATATATAAATGTAAATTTATAATAAATAATAAATAGAAATTTAAATGAGAAATACTATATAGACATATTTTTACGTGTTTTAAGCCTTAGAAAAGTTTTAAGAATTTTGTATACCGCGATAGCCTCGCTCGATCCATTGTGTGTTTACAGACTAGTATGTTTATACTCTCTTAATAAATTCAATTCATTAATTATAGTTTGAGGGCCTGTATCTTATCTGCAACTTATATATTTCATTTTTGTAATGTCATTTTTAATATAATTTTGTCAATGCTGAAAGAAACATTAAAGGACTGGTATTAAAATATTATATTGCGTATGGGAGTAAAATGTAACTTAAAAAAATGCAATTAAAACCCTTGAATGAATGTTCATTTAATATTATCTTAAAGAGAAAGTTCAGAGGTAATAACATGGCTTCTTCAATGTTAGATAATGAGAAGAACTGTTCATAAACTCATATATAATGACCCAAAGTGCCAAAGCCCTTCCGTAGCCCCATGCTAGCCCCTTAAACTTGCGCTCATCCTGCGAGATATGCAGGAAACCCTCTACAACATTTTGTATATAGTAAAGCCGTAACTATGACGTAAAAGATACGGGACAAGTTGCATATCTCACAGGATGATCATGAGTTTGCGGGGCTACGGAAGGGCTTTGGGCCATCATATATGAGTTTATGGACAGTTCTTCTCATTATCTAAAATTGAAGAAGGCATGTTGTAACCCCTAAACTTTCTCTTTAAAGCATATAAGTTGCAAACAGAGTTTATGAGTTTTTTTTTTTTTTTTTTTTTAATATCTTATTTAAATTACTATAACAATGGGTAAAAAGTAAAATAATAAAATGAAAAAATTTGTGTGTATCGGCTTGCAGAAACATGTATATTTACAGTACCATAAAAGTTAATTAGTTATACTTTTGACATAATAGTAAAAATGATATAATAAATAATTACAAAAACAAAACGTAATTTTTTTTATTTTACTCAGCTATATGAAATTAAATTTTATAGGACATTGTGTCGTTTATTTTATTATTATTATTTTATGTATATATATTAACTACTATATACAGCATGGACAGTCGCACTTTATGTATATCAGTATCTTCGGGGTTTAGAATCCTGCTACTTATGGTAATAGTTTAATATTATTATTTTGATAACATGTGTATGCGCGTATATAATAAAATTATTTTATTTTTGGTGCTTAAAATTTAGGATATAGCAGTAGCGTTGGAAATTGCGCTCACCAATAATACAATCGTTATTATTCAGGAAATATTAACGGATTTAAGGAAAGGTAAAATAAATGTATATTCTCTTTCATAAAAGTTGAATTCTATTGGCATAATATAGAAATAGCATGTATTTAAATGGTGTTTTGTGTCAACTGAAATCTCCATCTAATCGCATTGTATGGCCATAAGGCCATACAAGCCATAAGCCAACAGAAATTAATTTTTTTTTTATGAAAGAGACTGTACCTAGTGTAACGATATAATTTAGCTATTTCTTTTCACCCTTTTTTTATAGTAATTTAAGTATTAACTCCCCCCCCCCCCCCCAGATATTGCAGAATTGGAACGTCAAATAAATCAAGTAATTTCTGAAGATTTGAATGGAACAGAAAAAATAAGCAACCGTTATTTCTTTGATGAATATGATGATTTACTTACGCAGGCCAATACTATCATTGATGGTAATTATATATATATATATTTTTACACTATTTCTAGGAGGGATTAGAATATTCTTTCTAGCTTTATAAATACTTATATTATAGTTCTTTATCGAAATTATTTTATAATTAATATCGTGAATAATATTCCAAGGTATATACTGTAAGTTTATATAAATAAATGCCATAATGGACATATAGACTTTTAGTATTTAATTATAAATACTACACGCAAAATTAAAATAATTTATTATATTTAATTAATTTTTGTTATATATTTTTGTGCGATTGCCTTTTATATAAAATATATAGTTTTATCAGCTCTGCACTACTACAGTTAATTTTTTTTTCTACTTTTTTTTTTTGTGTCTGGATTGTGTGTGTGTGTGTGTGTAAATATATAATATATTATATTCTTACTCGTATGGAGCAATATTTTTAGCAATAAGTATAATCACAGTTAAAATAAAATGCAATTAAAATTTATTACGTATAAAATAAAAACCGTACAGAAACAAAGGCCATATTATGCTAAAATTTCAAAGTCTTAAAGTGTTTTTCGTAAACCAAAAAAAAAAAAATAATAATAATAATAAAATAAAAAAGGTGTTATATTTGAATAACCAAAGTTGCGCTCGTCATTTTAGTAGTATAGAAAACATAGGAATAGAATTAAAATGAGGGCAAAGTATTTTACAAAAATACAACTTGCGATAATAGTGGCAAATTTAACGATATAAATAGTAAAATTATCTATACATAATTACTATTAATATTAATTAATGAATTGATTTTGTTTCTCTCTCTCTCTCATTTCATAGATTTGACGACGTTAACAAGTTCAGTAACTTCTGTAGTCAATGCAATCACTCCATCACGTCAGCACAGAGTGGAAAATGTTGGTCCAATTTCCCCCAAAAATTCAATGAAAAATACAGCTCCTATGTTTCAAGGCTCTTCGGATAGCGCTACTTGGGAAAACTTATATAATATATTTAATAAATTAAAATCACTGTCAAATCATGCCCGAGTTAAATATTTACAATATTACTCACGTAGAAATTGTTGCTTCGACTTCGATCCGTTGCATAGAATTTTAAATACATATTTTGAACTGGCTTATTTTGAAATTCTAAGAAAACTTGATTTTATAGAGACAAGTTTCAGAAGTGAAGCTTTTTATTTATCCTGAAAATGCAGTAATTGGATTTTTATTTTCATTATTAATTTTTTTTTTTTGCTAAATTTTTGCGATTTGTACAGACTCTGTCATAGAAATTTTTATTCTTTTTTGCCTTATTTCCACGAAGGCAATAGAGTAAAAATTTATATGACAGTGTGTACCTTTTAAGATTGAAAAGACCTTAAAATATTATTGTAAACAAATTGATCAAAATTCTAATAGTGAACACTGGTTAAAATTAGTAAATTTCATGCTTTATCTTACAGAAAGACTTAATTTTATATTATAATAAATTCTTATAAATAAATGAATTATAATAACATCGATTTTGAAAAGTCAAATATAAACCTGTATCAAAAAATACGTAAGCAATTGATGTTTAGATAAAATATAATACAAAATATTTTTCAATCTGGAAACGGTATTTTATTTATGTGGTAATTAAAAGGATGAAGAGCGGTTAGTATTGGAAAATATCTGTCGAAAAAAGAAGTTAATAAAATATTAAAAAGAAAAAAATGTAAAAATTATGAGGGTGTATAATGCAAATATTTGAATTGCGTGTGCGTTTAAAAATTTAGTATTATATGTCTTAAATTTATAAGAAAGCATCCTTCTGCATGATACTACTTGCCCTATACCCTGAAATATTTATCAAAAAAAAAAAAAAAAAAAAAAAAAAAACGAAAGATAGATAAATAAAAAAAAAAATGATAATAATTAATAAAAAATAAAAAAATATTAAAAATTATAATATAATTGATATGGATGATAAAAATGTGAAGATATGAAACATGTATATGAAAAAAGACAAAATAATGATCAATTATGTATTATAGTGCATGTTCATAGGGAAACAAAATATTGAGATATATACTGTATATACGCGCCTTTATAGAAAAAAAAATTAAAACAAAATTTAGTAATAATATTAGGTAAAAAAACAAACAAAAATTAAACACTTTATTCCCAAAAATTCATGTATTGTTGAGTGTTTTATTATTATAATATCCAATGAGTATCATCAGCATTATATAATCATCAAGCATTTTTTTATTTAAAAATTGAAATAAGTAGCAGCTGATATACCATTTATATTAATAATTCAAATATTTTAAATGTTAAAAATTTTCTCCATAACTATTTTTAATTAATAAATTACATAATTAGTTAACAAAATTAACAATTAAGTAGATGCTTTTGAATTTCAAGGTAAGAAATTTACGTACATAAACATTTTTACTTAACAATAATTATTTTATTTATCTATTCATTGTTATATTGGAAATTAATTTTAATGTTAAACTGATTTTTAATTGTAACTTTGAAACAACAATAAGATGTTTTTACTATAACGATGACATTAGGGCCTTTTTTTTAAAAAACAAATATATATATCTTCTTCGCTTTCTTTAGAAGCGACAATTTTGCCATCACTATATCAGTGTATGAGCCGAGAGGAAGAGAGTAAGTTAATGCGAGGAAGCTTTTACAATAGTACAGTCAAAGTATGAATATATCATCATCTTTGAGTCTTCTTAAGACAGTTCTTATGCTTTTATTTCTGGTAAATATTTTTATATATTATTTTCATAATACACAATATAATGTAGCCTTAATTATGGAATTAATTCCATTAGAGTTAAAAACTAATTTTAACAATAAAAATGATATAAAAATTTAAAAGAAAATTAAAACTTTTTTAATAATTTGTAACTTTTTATCAATTTCTTCTGATTAATTAATTATCATATTTTTCTCTTTATATATATGTAATTTTCACTTGTGAGTATTGTTAATTATTTTATTTGTTTTGAAATTATATAAAATTGTATCATATAAATGTAAAATAATATAACATGTGTAAGAAAATTAAAAAGAATTAACAGATATAAGGCTATGCCTTTATTGGATTTTGTAAATTGATATGTTAAAAAAAAACGTTTATTATAAAATCTCTCTCTCTCTCTCTCTCTCTCTCTCTCTCTCTCTCTCTCTCTCTCTCTCTCTCTCTCTCTTCACTTATAGTTCGTCACTCCATCGGCGTCTGCTGATCTCTTATCGAATGATACATCATTAAATAATGAAACGACGTCTCCAGATTTGGTGACAGGTATATTCCTTCATTATAGTTTTATTTTTATTATTATAATTAAAATAACTATTAATTATACCTATCAAGATTTATAAATCATATCATTTCGTTTTATGTGAACTATTGTCGTTCACAAACAACATACACATTCACATTGATACTATTGTATCAATATATAATGTGAAAAGCTACCGAAAAATTAGGATATATATTCACAATTGGCTTTTTGAAGTGAAAATGCTAATTACTTCCACTGAAGAAAAATTAACGTTCAGAATTAACCCTTTTTTTTCTTCTTTTTTTTTACATAAGAAAATTCCACTTACAATACAAATCAATATTTTTACGTAACAATCAAAATGAAACTAATTAGCATTTTCATTTACTTGTTAGAAAAGACAATTGTAAACAAAGGCTTGGAACTTCTGTCAGCACCAAAATGAGGACTGCTTTATTTTGCTTTTAATGTTGTTTTGGTCTTGCAGTAAAAAATTATTATATTTATTTGTTACCTTTTTTTATTTTAATAAATACAGGCTTAATATATAATGTTACATTTTATGTTATTATATTTTGTATGACTTTTTTCCCTAAAAGGAATAGACCAGAAGAAAACATTAAGCATTTATATCACAAAACACTTGATGGGACATGGGACTAAATAAAATAACTTTAGTTTGTCTCAAAGCCCAACTGTAGCTCCGTAGGAGTGATCAGTAAATTTCAATTTATGCAACCCACACAAAATTTTTTACTGATTTTTGTATGTTTCTGACGTCAAAAACATAAATACCATGAATAGTAACGCCAACTGCATACTTTACAGTATTTTCACGCTCTCTCGTGGAGCTACATTAACATTCTGGTTAAAATTATCACCAGTTTTGAAGATCCCATTTCGTTTTTATTCATTAAAAAGCACATGTGGTTTTATGTGGTCTATGGCTTTAATTATCACTTAATTTTACTAAATTATTTACAGATGCAGCAGTTATAAGTCAATTAGATGTTGAACACACTACTTCTGCTGATTTGAATAAAACTTCTTCAAATTCTAGAAGTCGATTATTTGGTTTAGGAGGGAGCTTAAATATTGGGGCTGGAATAAACATGCTTGGTGGTAAGTTTTATATAAAATATTTTATTTCCTTAATTTAAATTTATAAAGTATTTATATTTTAATTATTTCATATCAAATTGATATATATGATGCTTTATTACGTCGTGTTAATGTAATCTAACAATATTGTACGTCTTATATTTTTCCTGGTCGATTAATATTTGTATTTTGCCATAGTATGTTTTATATTATAATGATATTGGATCAATGTTTTTATTATTTGAATGCTTCATTCAAGCGATGAAAAAAAAAATTAAAATTTCTTAACCAAACATTTTAAAGCACGCTAAAACGCTTTAAAGTATACCTATCCCAATGGTATCTCTTATTTAATTTTTTTCGGATGCGGTACAGTAGTTTTCTCAAAAAATCGTATATAATAATAAAAATTATTGGTGCTATTCGTTTCCGCCGGTATGAAGCATTTTTAACACTCACATTTGGTTTCTTGATTTTCTTTTCTCTTTCTTTTCTCTCTCTCTCTCTCTCTCTCTCTCTCTCTCTCTCTCTCTCTCTCTCTCTCTCTCTCTCTCTCTCTCTCTCTCTCTCTCTCTCTCTCTCTCTCTCTCTCTCTCTCTCTTAAAGAAGTTCGGAAAAAAATTAATGAATTCCGTATTATATATTCCAATGTTTTCGCCTCAAACGTCAAGTTATTTTGAATTATCAGGGACTTTTAAGTGAATAAGAAATTGAACGCATATGAATGTATATGTATGTATATATATATATATTAGTAAACCAGCAAGCAAATTTAAATACTGATTATAGGTGCTGCAAGCGTGGGAGGAGGACTTACTAGTGGATTATTGATGGGCAGTGAGGATAGAAGTGGAGAATTCACTAACAAAGTAAATCATCTACTCAATGTCCCACATATCGCATCAAATACACACATCACGATGAACGGAGCATCAAAACAAGATTTCCATAACGATCATATTGGACTAAATCGTTTACAACAATACTCTAATAACATGCAAAGAAATGAGCAAGTAATGAGCAGTATAAATGGACATTCTCAAAGTTTATCAATGTCAAGTAAAACAAGTAATATTTTAAATTCTAATTCCTTAGCTGCTAGGAATTTAAATGCAAAAATAACTGACGTTTCAAATTCAAATAACATTCTTCATAAAGTTGATTACCCAGAAACTGATATTGATTATAAATTACTTGCTAAATCACTGTTCAGTAAAACTAGTAATAGTGCATATCGAGATAATAATGCTAATTCAATACGATCCCAAGCCGGATTAAGTTTTACGCAGGGTAATGATAGAAGTTCTCAAGCACTATTACAAAATAGCAATCTTAGAATAGCTTCAAGCATCGATACGTCAAATTCTTATAGTAATGATAATAGCAATTATTTAAAATCTTTACAGAAATTGCAAAATACAGATTCATTGAGTAAATCAAGTCTGTACAGACTTTTACACCCTGATTCTAAAAATAGCGTGAATGAAGCGGGGTACCAAAATAATAAGGACAATCGTAATACACTAGTTGGAAATTTGGGGCTAAAAACTTATATGGACAATAATAATCAAAATAGTTTCAACACAAAATTGAATAATAATAATTATGGTAAATCCAACGTAATTCAAAGTAGTATGGGTAGTTTAAACACTAAAACTAATTTTGAAAACCTAGAATATTTAAAACAAATTTGTCCATGTTATGCGCAAAGTAGATTAAATTCAGTAGACCATATTAAAAAACATGCAACCAAAAGATCAGTAAGAACTTTACCTAAAATATATTTTAAAAATAATGAATTAAACTTAAAAAATTCTGATTTAAAAAAATGATAATTTTCAATTATTTGAAGTTCCTAAGAAACCTGTTGTTTTTAAGGGACGTGGTTATGAAATGAGTAAAGGATGCTATGCTAAACCTTAAACGTATTTTCAAAAATTATAAATGATTTTTGATATTTAAAAAAAAAAATGAGAAAAAAAATCTCCATTTTTTACTCATTTCTGTATAAATTAAATTTTTCATTATGGAAAAAAGTATGAATTTATAAGACACATTTAGTATATTTGAAATTGTATAAAACAATTAATAAAGTTAACAGTAAAACTATATATATTTTTTATTAAAAATTTGATGAATCGCTAATATAGTAATTTACGTTAAAACATAATTTTTTGATCGCATGATCAAAGTAATATAAAGAGCAAATGGAAAAAAAAATACATGTTATTTGATAATTATTGTATAGTTGTTATGTAATCCTTATAGTTAAATAAAAATAATTATTATATTACAAGAATATTTTTATTTAAAGTAAGTAATTAACTCAAAAATTGTATAGGTAAAGTATCATATATATTTCTTTCAGCAATACATGGTTTGTTGTTAAATTATTTAAAACAATAGAACGTAAAATTATTTAATTAACATATTTTACGTATTTTGAAACATAAATAACAACAAAGATGCAATAAAATATAATACTGGGGTCTTTATTTTTTTACTTTTCCTTCCATTACAAACGCAACCATGGAGATGAGTCGCAGGTTACTTATTTTTCGGAATCTTAACTTTTATGTGAGTATTATATTTTAAATTTTATTATAGGTATTTATACATTTATTAATAATATCATTAACAATATATTTTCTTATTTTGTTGTTATTCATATTTGTACTTTTAACTTTTAAATATTTAATCGTGATTAGTATATAGTTTAATCTGCACTTATATTATAAATCACGTATTTTGAAAATTAAAACACTTTATTTGGGAAACGATTATTATTATTTGACTTTAAATTATTAAAGTAAAATGAGATTTTATTTGTATTTGGAAAGATTTGCTGCATTTATATTTATGTATGTACACTGTACAGTACACTCCCCCCGAATAAATCTGACCGGTTGCGTTAAAGTTTCCTCATTTGGAGACATGAAAGCTGTGGTCAGATTTATTCGGGGGTAGTGTACAGCATAAATATTATTAAATTAAAACAGCATAAGTAATTATGCTATATACAACGTTTGTTTTTACATGTCATAAATTATTTTGCATAAAAATGTGACTGAAAATAGTTAATGGCTTAACTATTGCATGTTTTGCATATGTGCACATATATATATATATAAGCCAAACATTTTATAATTTTATTTTCTAGGTTGTTTTATTGCTACTTTTGGGCTATACATTTGCTGCTGTGGTTCATAAGGAACGTGGAGAACTCTCTGAAGGTAATAATTAATATCTTAATGAATAAAAAAGCATAACTTTATTTTAGACTTAAGGAGGGGCGTTAAATTGATACAATGGTGGTTTAGAATTAATTTTTGGTGCCCATACTATTTGAGTTGAAACATCCAAATTGTCGCCAACACTGCAGACGTGGTTCAGCCTTTACTCAATTTTTTATTATATTATCAAAATAAATTTTAGGGGTGGTTTAACCCTTAAAACTGCAAAGATTTTTAATGCATATCATTGATACAAGAGGACACTTAAAGCGTTTAATTTTTTTTTTGTTGCACATAAAAATCAATTAGGTTTCCTTTAAATTTCCTGAAACTTTTACGGAGCCTTGCAATGATGTAGACGCTGAACTGGGGCAATTTTGAGCAAAAATTTCAAATAACTTCATACTGAATTGATGGTAAAAGCAAAATTAAGTTCATAAATCCTTCAATAGGGGTGCTTTTTTGGTGCGTATTTAACGCCCCCCCCCCTAAATTACTTCCATATTTGCATTTTTTTTTTTTAGTTTTACGTATTACAATGTTTTACTAATGTTGTAAGGTTTGTAAAATAATATAGAGCTGTCGAATGTTGTAGCGGAGCTTTACTTCATTGGTGGTAAGAAATAACTGCACTGTACATATGTTAACAGTAACAGTTACAGTAGGTATATAGTTGTATTGGAGACAAAATGCGAAAAAAAAACAACCTATAATAGCTGGTACTATATATAAATCCTGTAATTTGAAATAAGTAATTATAATTCTGGAACCGGTATTGATATACTACAATACAATATCACCTAATCTAACAATCAATTAAATGACTAATTTTTTGAAACTATACTGAATTTTTCATTGAATCTATTGGTGGCAATGTCACACCTTTATTGAAATGTTTTGCCTGCATTTAGATATTAATGTTATATGCAATACCTGTTCCAGATTTATATTGACCTTAGTACAATTTACAGAATTTATGTACACTCGTCAGATTTTAAATGTACTCATCAAAGCGATTCTGCTTTCTTCAGAATATGGTCAACATGTCATCTTAAGTGACAACAGCGTTGCGAGATTTAAACTTCACTAATGGAGTTGCAAGTGTTCCGCGATGTTAATTCTGGCAACGCTGCTGTCTTAATTATTTAATTTAATTTATTTAATTATTTAATTTATTATTTTCTAAAGAAAGCTTCATCGCTTTGATGGATACATTTAGAAACTGTTGAAAGTACCTGCCTACATTTGTAAATAATAATAATAAAAAATACTGAATATATACTTTTTTTTTTTTCGTATATAGATAAAATTCCCGAAGGTATTGAGCTTACCTCGTCTCTTGATAATGATTGGGGACTACATCAACCTCCAAATGCCAATGTTACACGTATGTATTCATTAGGAACAGAACAGTACCAAGGATCAAACTACCCTGAACATCAAATAATCAATCGTATGATGGGACCATTTTTATCACCATTCATATTCCCTGCAAGTCATACTGTTCACCATTCAAATCATGTTAATTCATTCCATAAGAATTATCTTGACATCTCGGCATCACGTTTAAGTAAATCCTCTATTTTAAAACATTGTCCTGGTAATGATTTTAGATGTATTAAAGAAAAATACAATGATATCAATACTTATATTTCTAAATTTTATCCAAATTACTTATTAAAAACTCATTGTAATGACCATAATTGCATGTTAATTCAAATTAACTATTATTTAGATATAATTAAAAATATGGAACCTAAAATAATTTGTCAAAATCATGATGATATATTATGTAATTTAATGAGAATTTTTAATATTCGAAACAAAAGAAGTAATCGAAAAACTCGTACACCATATCTAACTACTGGTGAATGTCCAAGTTGGGACAAAGATTGCATAAAATATAATTTAAAAGAGAGTCTTAGTATAAATAAAACTTCAAATAAAAACAAATTTTCTAGATTTAATCTTACATCTACTGAATGTCCTGATTTTGATGTTAATTGTTTTAAAAATACAATTATTAAAAATATTTTAAATACTTCTTTAAATTTAGTCCAAATTTTTAATGATAGCTCATTAAATTGTAATTTAATAGAACCAGAGTGTAGAGAGAAACATGTAGAAAAATTAGTTCAGTTATATAAACCTTACTTACTTAATATCCCTGATGTAGTTTATGTTCTTATTGATTGTTGGTTTTATTCCGATAATTGTTTATTTTCTAAAATTTTAGAGGAATTTGCTAGTCAGCTAATGGAAACACGTATGATAATTAATAAAAATATGGAATCTTTAGATAGCAAATCTAGAATTATTGAATCTTTATCAATGGAATGTGATAGGGATGATATTCATTGTTATTTAAAGCAACTTCAACAAAGTCATGTATGATTACATTTCTAAAATTGGATAAACAATGTATCACACGAGATCAAATTATTTGTTTTATATCTTATTTTAAAAGTACTGTTTTTGTTTTTTTATATTCTATCCACTTTTCAGAGGCACTTAAATGTATTTAGCATGTTTTTAAAGACGCAGAAAAAGGTGATAAATATAGCTTGCTATAACTTTGAAAATAAAATAAAATTAACATTCATTACTTAATGAACTTGTTTTATTTAACTTTTTTTTTTACCTATTAATGATACATATACATTATTCTTCATTAAGTAATAGTAATATATAAAAATAAACATTGCTTCATACTTCTTGCAACTATACGACTTATCCAAAATCAACAAAAATTTGTATAATAATAATATAATGTATTATTATAATGTTATTTAAAAATATTTAATAAGAAGAACGGTCAGTACTGACGATTAAAACAAAGACAAAAGATATAGCTGACTGAAAAAAAGCTGGAAAAGAAATGATAGATGATAAAAATAGTAAAAAGATAAGAATAATAATGTATATCAATGTTCATCGTTTTCGTGACAAACAAATATTGGGATGCGCGTTTTATTAGAAAACACTAAAACCCAAAATAAAAATAATAATAAATAAAATAATAATAATACCCCCCCCCCCCCCAAAAAATGAAAAGATTGAAATCTTTTGTCTAAAAAAAGCATATAATTGAAATTTTATTATTATTATTATTATATAATATTCTAAATGACTATAATAATCAGCAGTTGTAAAATTATCAATCATTTTATTATTCTTAATTAATAAATTACGTAAATACTTACAAAATTAACGATTATGCAGATGTTTTTGAATTTCAAGGCAAGGAATGTACTTGTGTGACGTTACTAAACTGTAATTATTTTATTTATATTATTTATGGTTATTGAAAATTAAGATTTATTGTTAAAGTATAATGAAACTAATTTTTAATTGTAACTTTGAAACAATAATAAAATGATTTACTACAACAATGACATTGGGCATTTTTTTTAAAAATATGTATGTCTTCTTCTTTATCTTCTTTAAGAATTGCTAATTTTGTCATCATTGTAAAAGCGTATAAAGAAGAAGAACGTAAGAAGGCTTTAATAATATAGTTCAGTTTGAAGTATGAATAATCTATCATCATTTTTGAGTCCATCCAAAACAGTTCTTATACTTTTAATTCTGGTAAATATTTTATTGGTTTTATAATTTATGTAAAATGATGCTTATAAATTATGAAATTAAAGTCCATTAGTTTAAAAAAAAAATTAAAAATATATTTATATAAAAATAAATATAAAAAACGCATTATTACATAATTTTTAACATTATTTATGAATTACTTTATCCCCGTTTATTATTATACATTTTTTTAAAGGTACTTAAAATTAAGGCAACTAAGACTTGGTCTCTTCATATATTTTCAGAAATTTCGTTTTATTATACTTTACACAACCAAAACAATAATAAAATATTAAAAAGAAGTATTGAAATTCTGCTCTTTATTTAATTTTTTACCTGTAAGAAGTGTCAATTTATTTACTTAGTTTTAAATTGTATAAAAATAATGGTATCATATAAATATGTAAATTGATATGACACATATTATGTAAAAAAAAAAAAAAAAAAAGAAAAAAAAAAAAAGAAAAGAAAAGAAACAACTGATAAGGCTATACGTATGCTTTGGCTGGATTCGATGTGTTTAAAAAATTAGAATTGTATAATCTCTCTCTCTCTCTCTCTCTCTCTCTCTCTCTCTCTCTCTCTCTCTCTCTCTCTCTCTCTCTCTCTCTCTCTCTCTCTCTCTCAATAGTTCGTCACCTCATCGATGTCTGCTGTCCTGTTAGCAAATGTTACATCATTTTATAATGAAACATCGCCGGATTTTGTGACAGGTATTTTCATTTTTTTATTATTATATTGTTTTTATCATCGTATAATTATATTTATTAATAATTCTTAACAAGATTTATAAATATGAATATTATAATTACTGTACTGTGTGCACCTCCAATGTATTGGGCGCAACCTGTTTTTGGACGAAACAAATAAATAAATAAAAATATTATTTTTTTTTCTGAGCCATTGTCGTTTAAACTATTGTATCAATATTGTATCAATATATAATTTTTTATTATTAAGATTTATAAATATAATTATATAATTTTTAGTGTGCTCTTGTTGTTTAAACTATTGTATCAATATATATGTGTAACGTTAAAAGTTAAGATATAAGATGTGTTCCAAATTGTCTTTCTAAAGAGAAAATGCATATTACTTTCACTTATAAGAAAATTAGATTTCACGATTGAACTGATTTGTTACATAAGAAAATACTACTTATTAAGAAAAATAAGAAATATTGGCATCTAAAAATTCAATCAAAAACGTAAAAATCATGAGATGGGATCAAAATTCAAACACATATTATATCCTTCAACCCTTCTGTAACCTCACAAACTGGGATTGAAACACTGTAAAGTAGGCAACTTTAGGGATTCATGACGTCATTAATTCCGGGTCTACAATAGAAATTGTAGCGCGGGTTGCCTACTTTACAGGTTTTCTCCCTAGTACTGAAGGATATAGGCACAAAATATGTGTTCCTAAATCACATAATTTATCATTGAGAAGAACATTTTTTGGGGGGCCAGGGGCTCTTTAAGGAGGTAGGGGACCCGCAAATGGTAGCACAGTAAAATTTTCATAAGAAATAGTCAGCCAGATTAGATAACAGCTAATATTTTCTTATTTACAAATACCGTGCTACCATCTACGCTCTCCTACCTCCTTAAGAATTCTACTTATTGTTTGATCCTTACATAATTAAATCAAACTTTTCTTAACTGGAACAAATTAGCAAATTAGCATTATTTTTACTTGAAAAGGCCAATGAAGGTGAATTTTTTAACTTCCACTTTTTATGGCATTTTTGAAAAGAGAGTTACAAAATTTTGAGGCGCTATTTTTTGTTAGAACGATTGGATCATGGGAAGTATTTTTAATTATTTTTTTGGAAATTGACCTAAAAAGCCTGTGACGTCATTAATCGGGCATTTTTTTTTTCTTAGGAAAGTATTGACCGTAGAAGGTTCAGTAGCCAGTTTTTTTGAAATCTTGAGGACGAGCTGATTTCATTAAACTGCACTGAACCTCGAACGATTAGTATTTGCCGAGAAAAAAGTGGACTGATGAAGTCACAGTCTTTCTAGGCCGATTTTCAAAAATTAATTAAAAATAATTCGCATGCTCCCATCGTCCTAAGAAAAAATATCGCCTCAAAAATTTTTAAATCTCTTTCCAAAAATATCATAAACTCTACATAAAAATTTCAATTCACCTTCCTCATTGTGAACAAATTAGCTTTAAACCATTGACATAACCGACAGAGTGTTATGTTAATCTATGAGTACCGCTTTATTATGTTTTTATTGTTGTGGTTTTCCAGTAAAAATATTAAATCTTTTTGTAATCTACTTATTTATCTTCTTTGTTTTAATGAAACCAAGCATAATATGCATTATTATTTGTATGAAGTTTTTTTCTCCTTTTTTTTTATTATTTTTTTATTTGCAGATGCTACAGCCATAAAAAGTCATTTAGATTATTATGACACTTCTATTGATTTGAATGAAACGTCAACAAATTCTACCTCTCGTTTCTTTGATTATGATGGAGATTTACTTGCGGAGGCTGAAAACATCGTTAATAGTAAGTTTTAAAATATATATATTTTTAATATATAATTTTAAATTCTTACATAAATTTTTGTTATATTATTATTTCATTTCAAATATAAATGATGGCATATACGTGCCAATATAATCTATAACAGTATAATACAACTTTTTACCAGATCAGATAATATTTCTAATCATAACATTCAACTTTTTCATTTTAATGCTTTTTAAAAGTGATAAATGCCAAAAACACGTATAAGTAGCCTAGTATGGCTCATTTAAATTTTTAACAAATCAGTGCAGTTTTCATCTGAAAAAAAAATTTTTTTTTGGTGCTATTTCACATTTTATTTGTCAATATATTTTATGACTTTTTTTAAGAAGTTAGGTAATAAAATTAAGAACGTTAAGTTAATTTGAATTATCAGGAACTGTTAAATGAATAAATGATTAAACTCGTTTAATATACTGTGTGTGTATATATATATATATATATATATATATATATATATATATATATATATATATATATATATATGTGCGTGCGTGTGTGTGTGTGTGTGTGTGTGTGTGTGTGTGTGTGTGTGTGTGTGTGTGTGTGTGTGTGTGTGTGTGTGTGTGTGTGTGTGTGTGTGTGTGTGTGTGTGTATTTATTAGTAAATAAACAAACAAGCAAAACTAAACACTGATCACAGGTGCTGCAGACGCGGCTGGAGAATATATTGATGAAATATTAGATGAGGACGACAATGAAGACGACTATGAGGAGGAAAATAGTAAAAGAAAAACTAAAAAAAGAAAACATCGAAACAAAAACAAGATCTCAGCAAATAAGAACATCACGACACAAGGAGAATCAAAACAAGATATTCATAACGAATATGTGGGAATTAAGGGTTTGCCACAAGACACTAATAATATGCAAAGAAAGAAGGAAAAAATTAGTAATATAAATGCAGTTAATGCCATTTCTAAAAAAATGTTATTAAAGTCAAATAATATAAGTAATATGTTAAATTCTAATGCTGGGAATTCTACTGCCGGGAATTCTACTGCTGGGAATTTTACTGCTGGGAATTCTACTGCTGGGAATTTTACTGCTGGGAATTCTACTGCTGGGAATTCTACTACTGGGAATTCTACTGCTGGGAATTCTGCTGCTACTGTTGGGAATTTAAATCCAAAAATAATTGAAGAAAATGTTATTATTGAAACCTTAGATAACATTATAAAAAAATATGAGGATTCAAAATCTTTAGTAAATTCAACAATTCCCAGTGTCTCAGTCAGTAACACTAGTGATAGCACATATCAAGAAAATAAAGTTTATTCAACAGCAAACAATGCCGAATTAAGTTTTACGCAGGGTACTGATAAAAGTACCGCACTATTACAAAATATTGATGATCTTACAATAGCAGCATCGAACATCAATTCGTTGAAATCTAACATGAATAATATTAGCAGTTCAGATTTCCAAGGCTTCCAAAATATTGCTTCTTTTAATAAATCAAGTGTGGAAAAAATTGAAGCAAATACTAATAATTCTTATCAATTCTTAAGTGACAATAATAAACAGATAGATGCAGGGCATAGAAATGTATTTACACAACAAGGATTTATTAACAATAAGGACGTAAAATTGTCTATTTCTAACAATAATCCGTCACTTTATAGTTTTGATGCAAACGGTTTTAGAAAATCATCACAAAATTTAAATACTAATTTCTCAAATTCTGGATTTAAAACTCAGGATGAAAAAATATATTTGCCTAATTTACAGGAGATCAGTTCATTTGAAAAATATAAGACAGCAATAAATATTAATAATAATGGACAAAGTCCTTATAATTTTTACCAATTTTCAAATCTTACACAAGAACAGTACAAAAACTACAATGGAAATGAAAGCGGTGATAAAACAGAAGCAAAGAATGTTGTTAATAGCGAGGGTAATCTGGGTAATAATACTGTAACAAATATATTTAATAACGTAAACACCAATATGCAAAGTGAAAGAGGATATAATCATTCTCAGAATATTAAATATAGCAGTTTTAATATTGTAAAGTATTTAAATGTTACTTCAGGATGAAGTGACATAAAAATGCATTTTTAAGCAGGTCTACTTTATTATGTAATTATTGATTCATTCATTTATATAAACATATATTCGATAATGCTTAAAGGAGTAGAACACCTTGAACAAAAAATATGTCTAATATCCTAACATACCATTGATTTCTAATTTATTTTCCATTCATAAAATGACAGCTGCGGGTTTGTGACGTCACAGCTTGCCTGTTTCCGCGCGCGTGGACTAGTAAGCTGTGACGTCAGAAACCTGCAGCTGCCATTTTGTAAATGTAAAATAAATTAGAAATCAACGACACCGGCCAAATTAACGTTGATTTATTTAGGTATGTTAGGATATTAGGCAAGTTTTTGTATTCAAAGTGTTCTATACGTCTTTAAGTTTAAATTGTTTGCTTTTATTCTAAATTTCACATAAGTGTAATTTTAATCTATATAATATTTTATTTTTATATTTTGTATATTATAATGTATACAAATGTAATATATATATGAATATAATGTAATTGTAATGTGTGAACCAACAATGTATTTGGCAAGCAAAATTGCTAGCTCATTAACATGGGTGGCATACGAAAAAAAAAAAATTGACAGTTTAAAATCACTATGCAATATTTTTGAGAGCATTGATGCTGTAAATATGTTGAATTAGTATCTCAAGTATGTGAGAAAAATAAATACAACAATAAATTAACCGTCACGTATCACGTATATTGTATTACGAGATCAAAAAATTACTTGTTTTATATCTTTATTTTAAAAGGACTCTGATTTTCAATACTTTATTATCTTCCAGATTATTTTTAAGCACTGACATTTTTTTTATAGAGTTATTGAGTTGCAGGGATAGGTGATACAAATAGCTTTGAAAATAAAATAAAAATAAAACTAATATTCATTACTTAATTAAATCGTTTTATTTGCATTTTATATTTTTTCCCATTAAATTGAGACTTTTATATACATTATAATTTTTCTTCATAAAGTAATAACAATTAAAAAAAAACTAATTACTTGTTACTACCGTGACTAATAACTAATTAACAAAAATTTGTATAACGTGTGAAAATTTGTAGATTTAACATTTTTGTATTTAATTAACAATGTGGAAGACTTAAATAAATAATAATTGTAATGGATATTGTAAAAGAGGACATTTCCATGAATCGATTAATATGCAAATTTCTAATTTTTGAGTTCATTAAGTATTTTTAAATAAATTTTGAAAAAAAAAATGACGTCATAGTCGGTAACTTATACATGTTGGCATAGGAGAATGTTTTGGACCGTGATATCATTATTTTACGACTTCCAAAAATTAGCTCAAAAATTAGAATTTGCGTATCTATCAATTCTGGACTATTTTCTCTTTTAGAATATATGCAATAATTTACCACCTTTAATTAATTATTATTATTAAATTCTTTTTCGTCATCCTCATTGTTTAGTTCTTATATATTAAATTGTATTTTTATTTTTTATAGTAATATACATAATAAAATATACAGTAATACAGTGTTATATATATCAAATGACTTGAGTTATAACTTATAAGTAATAATAGACGGAAAATATAAATTACGTAATTTATGCTGAAATAAATAAGTTGAATGATATTGCTATTTTGGAACATTAATAATTATGCTGTACAACATAACTATTATGTTGTACAATTGCTATGTACTTGACTATAGCATAAATTAGGTTATATAATTTTTTTTTCCGTATAACATAACTTTTGTATACAGTATTTAGTTGTATAATATTTTATAATTTTAATAACAGAAAAAAATAATCGCCAAAAAAACATATTCATTTTTTTTCTTTTTACAATGATGTCAAATTATGTACAGAACACTCATCCGCGATTTATTTATCATTATTCAAAGTATATTTCGCTAAAAAAAATCTATACACTACAGTATATTCTCAAGAGAAAATTACATTCGAAAGTAATAAAATATAATTAATCTTGATCTAGTGTACAGCTCTGGCCAAAAGTTACCGAACGGGGCAGCGGCAGCCACTGCGTTTTCTCATAAAAGATAACATTGTGTGGTTGCGGGTTGCCTATGCAAATCGTTCGGGAACTTTTGGCCAGAGCTGTACATATTTTTCACAATTTTAAAATAAAATGACTAGATTAAAATAACATAAAAATCTACCAATTAAAAAAAAAAAGTTTTCGTTTTAAAAATAGAAACTTAAACGTAAATTAGTTTTTTTTTTTTTTTTTTTTTTTTTTTACTTTTTTAAAAGTGTAACATGACACAAATTCAAAATAATTAGAACTTTGAATTTTTTGTATTTATTGCTAATCATTTTAAATTTCTAAGTGTGCGATTCAACAACTCACTTAGGTCACCGGCATAAACTCCTAAGATTAAGAACTCCTGTTTATGAATCCTCTATAAGGTCTTATAGGTGACAATGACAATAATAATATATCTTATAGATTCCTAAGGTGACCATTGTGTATGACCTATACGGCTACGGGCATTGATAAATCACTCCCCTAGAAATAAAGTTACAATATTTTGGTATATTCTAATGTGCCTCGCACAATTCACAACTCATTCGATCTCTGTTGAATTGATAATGATTCAAAATATGATTTGAAAAAACAATAACAAATTCTCTGGTGAACGAATACAAATAAGTATGATCAATTCCTCTCATAAGAATTGCATTTTGATGTTATTTACACAAATATAATATAAATTATTTTGTATGCATGTCACCAAAAATTAGTTTTCAGTGATAACACTGCATGCTGATCACCAGAATAATTGCAGTGAAACGTAACTGCATACAACGGCAATACGTAAAAAGATCGTAATTATTTTCCATAAAAACAATTTCCGTTTTTAAATAATTGTTTCGCTTTTTTTTTTTTTTTTTTTTTTTTTTTTTTAATTTCAATTATTTAAATATTTTACAAAGCCCACAAAATCGGTATCACTGCTTTTGAAAAGTACCTACTTAAAAAATTAGCAGAAAAATTAGTGGTTTAAAAATACTGTCTGCTTCAAAAAAAAAATGAAAGAAAAAAAAAAAATGACGTTGACAAAAAAAAAAAAAAAAAAAAAAAGCTGCTATATGATCTAATAGTGCATTCAATATAATTATCATTTTCTATCTACATAAAAAGTATAGTACTTTTTGTTTATTATTATAATAATATACAAAAGCAGATACAAAAATATTTCCAAAACTCTATAAAATCTTGTTTTTCAAGGTAAAGCGCTGTCACTTTTGCCACGAATGTAAGTTCTAGGTCCGGATGGTGGAGGTCTTGTTGACTTGTTGCCTAGCATCCGATCTAGTAGACTCTGCTTGCCGCGTCGTCGAGCAGTCAAAACTTCACGACATATTTCATGAAATGCAGCAGTCACAGGAGTAACTTGTTCAGCAGCGGTCACTTCGTAGTACGGGCATTCTAAATCTTTTGCAAAGTTTTCTCCTGTGAATCATAAAATCATATAATTATCAATTCCAGTACATAGACCAATTATTTTTTAATTAAATTGTATGTAATACAATATGTATTTTATTGTGTGTATAGATACTACAGTATAACAGTACTACAGTGATAGTGATCGATAAAAGTATTAACTTTAATTTTGATAAAGAAGCTTTTTTTTTAACTGATTTGTTTAAAAACAAAAGTCTACAATGTTTTACTATAGCCTAGATTTTTGTCTATGTCTATTTGTATGTTGAATTAATATATTTAAAGTATGTAAGAAAAATAGCAATAACAAAAAGTTAACCGATTTCCTAAAAAAAAAAAAAGTGCCTTTAACGAAGTTTATCCTATGCTAAGCAACGTTATTCACTAATCCAGTATGACCGCCAAGCGCAATAAATATGACGTCATGAGGATACAACCTATAAGCTTTTCAGCGCGCTACACTCTGAACTGTAGTGAAAAATAATTCTGCTGCCACTGCATAGGTGAGTCAAAATAATTATACCTCTGCAGTCTAAACAAAAGTTACAGTTGAAATTGAGCAATTATAAAATAACAATTTATTTTATAAAAAGGCAAAAAAGAAGAAAAAAAAGAGGAGTTTTTAATTTTCAACACTTATTCTAAAAGTATAATAATAGATAAAAAAAAAATCTCAAAGAGATTTTTTAACAGTTGACATATTGCTTTTACTTTGATGAATGATAGACAGACGGTATGGTAATACAAGTTGTTAAACAAACAAAAGAACGTCGCACAAAAGTCATTCACTATTTTATTTTGAAGTACGTCACTCAGCGATGTACATACGTATATTTATGATCTAAAAATGAGGCTAATTAGTATTTTTTAAGATACAATTTTAGATTAGCGTAACAAATAATATATGAATGGTTATTTTGACATTTTTGATTTGTATCAATATTTTTTTGCCCTTCAAATTTGAAGCTTTATTTTTTTTAAGTGCGTATTTTTTTTTCTGAGTCATGCTCTCTTTCTGAGGTGATATATATATTTTAAGATGGTTTAATGATATGCATATGATTTCAATTATAATATCGTATTAAGAGGCTATTTTATAATGAACTCTGCATAAATTTTGCATAAATTGATGAATTTTTGAAACAATGAGAATACTTTGATTTACGGTGACTTTTATTATAGACCAAAGTGAAAAATTATTGATGTGGATAATTATTACTTTTTAGTTGTAATCTCTTTAATCAATATCATTTGCCAGCCCCCCCCCCCCCCCCCTCCCCGAAAAATCAGAGAGGCTGAAATTAAGTAAAACACTCACAAACCGCAATTTTTTTTATAGCAATCTTACCAATAGCTAAATTTTGTGCACAATTTTCATAGATATATATTTTAATTATCATCGATGCTATAATTGCATAAACAATTCTGCTGTAAAATAATAATAAAAAATGCTATACTTTGTAGATATTATATGTTGTAATGAATCAGTACAACATAATTATACTTGTTACTTTACGTATTTTATTTTAGTCTGGGCTTGAGAGAGAGAGAGAGAGAGAGAGAGAGAGAGAGAGAGAGAGAGAGAGAGAGAGAGACAGAGAGACAGAGAGAGATGCATCACACAGCATTAAAAAAACGAAAGAAAAAAAGTATTGTTACGTGCACTAGTGAAATGTATGTAAGTAAGTCCATTTCAACTCTTTACTTTGTTTACGATTGTTGAATAAAATTTATAGCATTTAGTGAGTGAGTAACAACTATACAGGTCTTGTAAAGTAGACAATTATTTTTAGTGTAAATCTTCTTTATGAACTTGGTGCCTGAATTGTATCATTGTAAGTTTTATTATACCAGACCTTACGTTGAAAAGATTTCTTACTCTTTGAAAAAATAGCGTGCATACTCACGTATGTGTGTGTATGATTATTTTCATATAACAAGCTTAATTTCTTTCATCTTGTCATGACTTTAGTTTTGCATCTTGTGGCTTTTTTTTATTACAAACAACTCTTAACTTTTTTTTTTTAAGTGCAAATTTTGTCTAATGGCATATTTTGTCTAATTGCATATTTTTGACATTTATAATTTAATAATAAAACCTTTGTTCTTTTTTCGTTTCTAAGTGAATACAATTAAGTTCTTTGTACCGTACGTTTAAATATTTCAAAAAGTGCGGTAAGCTGTTAAAATTAACTTTGTAATTTTTAAACTCAATAACTATTTTTTTAATAGTTTGTTTTTAAATCACATTGATTAGTGTTTATGATTTATGCCAGCACTAGTGCACCTTACAACCACTCAGTTGTGAGTGACTCTTTAGCTATTATTATATACTGTGGATTGTGATAGTTACGTGGTTACATTCAAAAGTCAACAGGTGGAGAGGGTGGAGATGGTCATGACTTATATAGGGCCCTGGAACCGAATGCAACTGCTCAACTCGGAGGCGGAAATTTGTTTTATAACGTGCAGTTATTTTTTATTTTATTTTAAATGTTGTTAGAACCGCGGCAGCCATTGACAAATTAAGGTGCATGCACAATATGCACATATACATGATATGTAGGTATCACTTTTTTTTCGTATAGATTTAAGCAACAATACATTATAGCATTGTTTTACATGGGAGCATTATATTTGGCGAAAATTGAATGTATTTAAATATGCATCTCTACATTTTTGTTATACTTAAGCTTCTCGTTTATTATTATTATTATTTTTTTGTCTTCGTCTTCGCCTTTATTATTATTATTATTATTTTATATTTTTTATGTCATATATTACGGAAGTTTTGTAATTTTTTAAAATCAGCAATTTGAACAAAATAACATATTTGTGTGGAACAAAAAAACGTATTATATAACTTGTCTGCGCATTTTAATTCCCTTTCGATTGTTGCAATCTTTATACTTCTGGTAATATATTATGTAGTTTCTGACATTATCGCTTCATTTTTGCAAAATAAAGTGATCATGTATAGGCTTGTTTGAAGCTATGAAACCATGCCACCCCCTCCCCATAAAAATAAAACATAATAGAAAAAAATGCGCAATCCCGCATTTAAATAGCAACAAATAATAATTTTTGTGTGTTTCGGAACAGAGAGAGAGAGAGAGAGAGAGAGAGAGAGAGAGAGAGAGAGAGAGTGAGAGAGAGAGAGAGAGAGAGAGAGAGAGAGAGAGAGAGAGAGAGAGAGAGAGAGAGAGAGAGAGAGAGAGAGAGAGAGAGAGAGAGAGAGAGAGAGAAATAGAAAAGAAAAGTGATTTCGAAGAGCTTTATCGGTCTTCTTATAATAGAGGTTGTGATCTCTATATTTGCAATATTTAAAAATTCACATTAAAATTGAAGAAATAATTTGACAATGAAAGTCATTTAAAGCTATTTGATATCAATTTAAATAAGTCCTTGCACAATGTTGGGAAAAAAATCCAAACTAAAAATAGTATAAAAAATATCATATATTTATTTTAGTCTATATCTGCTATGTTATAATTATCTTTACAAGTTGAACGACAGCTAATATATAAATAACTTTTCGTTATATTTATAACATTGAGTTATACACATAAAATATTAACCTATGCCATATTTTTTTCAACACTATATGTCTGATTTATGTTGATTTTTTTTTAGTTATTATTTTTGGAACACCTTTTTTTATGAAGAAGAAAAATTAATCATATTTTGTTACGAATTTTGTTAGATATTGTGTAACGACCCTGAATTTTTATAAAATTATTGCATGCTTGAGAATTTAATGTAATTTGTTTCATTTAAATTTGTAGTTCTCGCGTCTCGTGATTTTTTTTTATCAACTTAAAAAAAATGTACACAAATCTGGCATCAGGCCAATATTAAAAAAAAAAAAAAAAAAAAAAAAAAAAAAAAAAAAATGAAGAAAAAAAATGTAAATATTTTATTTGTAACTGTATGTTTATGCAAATTCATTAAAAATATTTACTTGTAAACATAAATTTTTAAATCAATGTTGATACTTTAAAATCAGATTGATTATTTCATTTATAAGATATTAATGTTTTGCATTACCTTTAAAACATGTTTTATATCAATAATACAATATTAGTAAATTTTTAGTAAAAAAGAAAATACGTAATATTCAAAAGAATAAAAAAATAAATCATAAAGGATAAAACTTTCTTTGTCTGTATTAAATTTGTTTATATATTTTTACTATTTTTATTTTCATCTAGTGTGCCAAAAAATAAACGCACTAATTTGATGAAGTGTTATAAAAAACTAGAGCTAGGTCAACTAAAAAAAAAAAAAAAAAAAACATTTATTATACAAAACAATAAAAATTCATCGATTTGCCTTAGAATATAAAATATAAACACAATAAAACTTATATTATGTGAATCGTTACTGCGGTTGCATTAAATAATACGCATATCTACTTAGTTAATTTTTTGGAGAGAGATGGCAAGTAGTTCAATAAAAAGGTAATAGTCAAATTTTTTTTTTGGCAAACTATGGTATTATTCTAAAAGAGAAACCCAAATATTCAAAAATTATATGATGCCACTATATAAAAATATAACATTTTCAATCACAATTTTTTAAAGGTATAAGCAGGCTTATTATTAATTTAAAAAAGTTTCTATTTAAATAGAGTCGTCTCAGGAGACATACGTGCACTTGGCATGCACAATTTAAGCAGTATTGTATGCCAAGTGTACATGTCCACTGATCGTATGTCAACTGCACATCTTTGGCTTAAATTGTGTGTCAAGTGCAAGTATGTCTCGTGAGGATATCCTTTTAAATAGTGACAAACCGTGAAAATTTTATCAGGGGTTGCTTAAACAATAAGCTTTAAATTGATACAAAATTTGATGATAATGACAAAATCTTGAGTTTTGAACCACTCTGATATTTATATAGTAAGTACTGTTGACTCACATGTGGTTTCTCTACAATCGTCTATGATTCCGATCAAAAATTAACCACGAATGAGAGTTATATGAATAGACTTAAAACCAAATGTATTTCAGAGTAGTGGAGGGCATCACGAGTTTTCTTGAATGAGGTGAAGACTGGAGAGAGAGAGAGAGAAAGTAAATTTTTACGATTACAATCAGAAAAAGATAAACACCCGAAAGATTTTTAACAACTTAAAACAAAACACATTAAAGTTTTATATTTCAAAGAAACTGCATTTAAATATATTTTTTTAATGATGCATTAACAAAAGTACGAAGAAAGAATTTAGGTCAAGACGTGAGATGTATAAATTAAAAATGCGAGCAAGGTTAAATCAACAATGAATCATACAATAAGCTTTCATTATATTTACATCAATTTCTATTTTAATGCTTGTAATTGGGGAAGACGTGAGAAATTCGAGGATTTAAATAGAAAAATATGAAGCTGGGTAATTTTTTTTCAAGTTATACTATAGAATGAAACAACAACTCGAAATATGTTAACATTTTGCGGGGTAGCTTTGCAAAATTTTATTTATTTACAATTTTTTGGAAATTTTGCTCACATATTTTTTTTCTCTCGTTTAATTGATGGTTACGAGACTTGACATTTTAAACATTCGTTAAATTAAGATTTAAAATTTCTTTATTTTTTATCTAGGCAGTTCATGTTAGCAAGCGTTGGACTTGCAGGATTTTCTTTTACAGCATAAAAATTACAGGCATTGATGAAAAAATATCAAGAGAAGTAAAAAATAATAATAATAATAATAATTAAATGTTAATAAATTGCTACCGCTGACATATTTAGCATAACGCAAAAGGTATTAACTCTCAAATTTTAGAGATTTAAATGCTATTATAAGGAAGCAATCCAGTTTTTGGTGAGCTTTTTCTTTATAGTAAATTATCGTTCAAATAACTATTATTATTATCAATTCACTTTTTTTTCTGAGAAATATCATAAATATTTTAATTCTTTAATGCGAGAAGGAAAATTAAAATTTTATTTTGTACTTGAAAAAACTTTTATTTAATGTAATAATTTTGTTATTTCTTCAAATTTTTGGAAGAAAACTAAAGAAAAAATATAATAAAATGGTAGAGACAAAAATGAAGTAATTATATCACGTGTGCTAACATCAACCTGAAGAAGAAATGCAAAATATCAAATGCATTTTTTTTATTTAGATATTTATTAATACTTTTTGACTTTGGCTTAGATATCTAATTTTTATAAATATCCCTAATACGTGGGCTTATATAACGATCTACAAAAATATATAACATAATATATTGAGCCAAAATATATTTTATTTTAATGTCATTTAAAATAGTTCAGCGTGTTTAACAAAATTTTTCTAGTTCAAATTAGGCTAAGTTTGCAATATATTATTGAACATATAAATTTTTTTACGCATAATATACTAAAACATCACTTCTCTCTCTCTCTCTCTCTCTCTCTCTCTCTCTCTCTCTCTCTCTCTCTCTCTCTCTCTCTCTCTCTCTCTCTCTCTCTCTCTCTCTCTCTCTCTCTCATTTCACTTATTTAGCACACAGTTTAATATTACATAAAAAACCCAGATGCATATTCATATGGCTAATGTGAGTCCAAATTTTATAAGATTTATAAATTTTACATTATTTTACTGATAAAAGCACATTTTCTCAATATAAATTTCGCATTTTTATTTATAATTCTAGGGTTGCATTCATATACAGTAAAAGTCGACGCTATATTATATATTATGAACAATAAATAAGATTGGCCGGTATGAGAAAATGAAACATTTTGCAAGTTTAAAAATACTATAAGCAATATATTTTTTAGAGCATTGATGCTGTTAACAGGTTGAATTATGTTTTCAAGTATGCAATAAAAATATATATAAAAAAATCAACTAATTTTTAAAAGAAAATAGCCAAAAACCACGTTTGTTCTATATATGTTCCAATATTGTGTCGAAGCGCATGCGGTTTGACGGCATACGCTGAACATTTTAATTATTAGGTTAATTATATTGTAATCACTTTAGAATATAGTATAAATTATTATTTTATGCATTGAGCCAGTGTAGTTATTACGTATAACGTATTCTGTGTATAGGTATAACTGAAATAGCAACTTCTGGCGAACGTTTGGTGCACAATCTAGATGGCTGCTTAGATATCATTGTTATAACATTTAGGTCTGCATACACAATGTAGTGACTGCTTTTGATAATGAAGAAGACTGAAAAAAATTAGGGGGGATATTTTATATTATATTCTAAACAAAGACATCGTCCTGAATCGATTGATTTACGTGCTACTATCTAATTTTTGAGTTTATTGCGTGTTTTTAATTTTTGAAAACAAAAAGTGACATCACGGGCAGCAACTTATACGCGTGGGCATAGCAGGGTTAGTACAAATCCTGTGGGTATAGAAAAAAGTTAACGACCCAACCGTTACGTCATGTCATTTTATGTCTTAAAAAAAAAAAAAAAAAAACTAATGAACTCAAAAATTAAAAATTTGCACATCTATTGATTCAGAACAATGTCCTCGTTTAGAATATGCAATAAAATTACCCCCTAAAATTAGTCCTCCTAATTACTGTACGTAAAGATAGCATTATCATTCTTTTAAATGTTTTCTCGATGTTGGAGTGAAATTAAACTCCTTCGAAATTTGGCATCAAAAGTAAAAATAAGTCTAAAATAATTTATTTTGATTTCAAATATATTATTGATGATAGTATTTAAAATATAAATTATACTAAATAACTAATAAATATAATTTATAAAGTACATTAAAACAGTATTCATGAATATAAGTCATTAATTATGTACATCACGTCAACTTAATTTATACTTCTCATTAAAAAAATGAAAAATTGTTTTACATAGTTGAAAATAAGTTCATTCAATCATATAAAGTACTTTTTAATAGACTTAAAAGTATTTAAAAATCTCTTTTGTGTATAAATTTTTTTTAAATGTATATTTCACAATTGTTGTTTCTATTTTTAATATTAAACATTCCCATTATGTTATACTAAATGTGTGACGTAGTCGTATTCTCTACTGACTATAAGCCAAAATTAGCTACCAATATCTTTTTGCCAAGGTATTACTGAAATAAGAGGTAAACTTTATAACTGGGTTTAGGTTAATGAGAACGTGATTTAAATGAGTGATATTCGTAAAAAAAAAAAGTATAAATAAATGAAATAGTTTTGAAATTTTATATTCAGGAACATACGTATAAATCGTATAGGGTGTATGCGGATGACGTCATATTTATTGCGCTTTGAGGCCATACTGGAGTAGTACATAACATTGCTCAGCATAGGACAAACTTCATTTAAGCTAATTTTCTTCGGGAAATAGGTTAATTTTTTGTTATTGTTATTTTTCTCACATACTTGAGATACTAATTCAACATATTTACAGCATCAATGCTCTCAAAAATATTGCATAGTGGTTTAAAACTGGCAAAATGATTTTATTTCCTATGCCACCCATGTTATTGAGTTATCCAACATGGCGTCAACTTTAACATGAATGCATAGACCCTATAATATTAATAAGGGAGAGGGAGAGGGAGAGGGAGAGGGAGAGGGAGAGGGAGAGGGAGAGGGAGAGGGAGAGGGAGAGGGAGAGGGAGAGGGAGAGGGAGAGGGAGAGGGAGAGGGAGAGGGAGAGGGAGAGGGAGAGGGAGAGGGAGAGGGAGAGGGAGAGGGAGAGGGAGAGGGAGAGGGAGAGGGAGAGGGAGAGGGAGAGGGAGAGGGAGAGGGAGAGGGAGAGGGAGAGGGAGAGGGAGAGGGAGAGGGAGAGGGAGAGGGAGAGGGAGAGGGAGAGGGAGAGGGAGAGGGAGAGGGAGAGGGAGAAATTAAACTTAGATATGTAAAGAAATATAGCTTGTCAAACAGTAGAGACGTAGATTTTTTTTAATTAAAAGAAATAAATATAAAGTAGTTTTCATAATGAACGTAAAAGATTTTACGAGTATGACGTATACATATATTCTACGTATAGAATCTTACGTCAATTGTAAAAGATACGTAAATAAACTATAATTATTCATCTGGTCTGATAATAATGTTTGTAATTATATTTCTCTAAAGCAATAAAAGTTAGACTTTTTTTTACAAAAAAAAAAAAAAAAGAAAAAGAAAGAAAGAAAGAAAGAAAAAAGAAAAAAAAAAATCTTTTATATTTGAAATTAGAAGATTTTCCACACTTAATTCAACAACAAAAATGCGATGTTTAGCTCCACGTTTTTTATATCTATTTTTGCACAAACTAACAGCAATATAGACGTGATTTTTAATTATTGCTAATGAGAAATTCAGCCATAATTAATAATTTATTTTATGATATATTTTGTACAAGATCCATATATAAAGAAATCAAATTATTAAAAAAAAAAAAAGTAACGAAATTTCATTGGCCAGCTATTAGTTCTTAAATTTGATTGATCACAGAGTTTATTACTTTATTATTTGTTAAGAGTTGTAAGATTTTCAAAAGTTAAAAGTCTTCTGTATAAACAAACTTTGTTATAAAGTCATAAATAAGAACCAGACTTAATATACTTAAATTTTATCATTTCATATCTGTAACTATAATATACATCCTAAACTAAAAAAAAATATATAAAAATCCGTTACCTTGGGCGAAGTGTCAAAAAGTGTCAGCAGACCCCCAGGAGTAAAAATATTTTGGCATGTATACACAACTCACCATCACAAAGAAAGTTTTTTTTTTTTTTTTTTTTTTTTTTTTCCTCTCTTTTTTCAAGCTTTTAATGTCACATTTTACAGCATAACGAATCAATTAACACTACATGCTTATTAATTTAGGGGAATAAAAATCTCATTAGACGTACATTTTTTTACTTTAAATTTTTAATAGTGCTGTTTCATAGCGTATCATATTCTTTCATTAAATATTATATTTTACTTAATTTTTTTTATGCATGCCAAAAAAAAAAAAAAAAAAAAAAAAAAAAAAAAAAAAAAAAAAAAGACGATGCCATGCTAAATTTAAACTTTGCTAACGACTTGAATTATATATATTTTTGTATTTTCTGCGCACAATAGTAAAGCAAACTCTTTTCAAAAGGAAATTAAATAAATTAATAAGGATATAAATCGGCTATGGGGTCCATATATAAAGTAAATACGATAGGCTATATTGTAGTCCTGCTCACTTTGTGAAATTGTGATGCACAATATCCAATATTATTGAATATTGCTCACTATTTTTCAAAAATTGCAAGTAAAACATTTATTTTTATTATAGCAAAATAAGGCACCATGTGCAATGCTTCAAAAAGTAGAGAACGGGATGTGGGAAAAGTGAAGTTTTTTTCTTTTTTTTTTTTTCTCCTTTTTCTCTTTCATAATTTGTCTTATAAGTGTGTCTATAGCGTTTCCATTTAAACATTTCTGCGGCCTCGGTGCATTATTATAGATTATAGTTTTCTCAAATAACGCTATAGAAGCATGGTGCCGCATTGCTATATAAAAGAATAGGAAATTTCTGGTCCAAAGTTTTTTAAGCACTTCATTAATTATAACTCTAATGGGCATTGTTAAAATCGGCTATGTATATTTTTAATTCACACGGAGAAAAAACACCCAATAATATCTTTTTGGTTCAAAAAGATTAGTAAATTGTTATTGCATGTGCGTGACTATGTATAATATATTTGTAATGTAATATACACCATTACCAAAATAAGAAGAGAGTTTATTACAACCGGATGCACCCCCTTTTCTCGGATTACAATCAAGTTTGTAAAAATAAAATTTAACATGCATGCATTAACTTCAATGTTACATTGATCACCTGTAAATTTTTGGTGTTTTCTGAAAAATTGTTTTAGAAAAAGGGGTGCATTCGGTTGTAAAAATCGCTGTTCTTATTTTGTACTGTATAGTTAATTTATCTCTTTATTATATAGTAGAAATCTGAACTTGTTTTTTATTTAAGCTCTACCTCATTACTTATTCTTTTGAGTTGATTTTGTATTGCTTTTCATTATGTATAACTTATGCTGTAATGTTCTGATCAAAAACATATACTATGGCTATATGTTTCTTAAATACACTTATTATTATTATCATTATATTACACTGAAGAAAAATCTCTGCGGTATATGAAGTGACAATGTCATTAGGTTAAATAATGATCAAAGCTACCACGTTTATTTATAAAGATGAAACCTATAAAAATGATATGTATAGGTGAAGCAGCTATCCAGGTAGTGCACCTAATGTTCGCCGGAAGTCGGTATCTGCAATGACATGCACAGACGCTAGAAATAGTTTTCGTCGTCATGATAGGTGTTGACTCGTTTAACATTGGCAAAACATGGAGTTTTAATTACCTGACTTAAACAGATAACCGGAAGTTAGCTTGTTAGTTTAGTGGAATAGGGTTCTGTGTGTTTTCTATAATAAGTGAATGTTACTGTTACATTCAGTTATATTAAATTAGTCAGGCAATGGATTTTACGTATTTTTACTACACCGATACGATTTAATGCAAAAGATGTGTTAACTGCTGCATTTCTCGTCCTTTTACTTCACTTATATCATGTTGTGATAGTCAATTTGGACAAGACAGGATGCGAGGATGAGTAGCATGAAAATGAGAGAGAGAGAGAGAGAGAGATGTGAGCGAGGGATCAAATTTTGGTGCCTTTGATATAAGTTATATAAGTCAATTAAAAGACGGAGAAGAACAGCAGTTAACACCTCTCTTATCGTTATGTATGAACTCGTATATTGGTGAGGTAAAAATGAGTATAAAATCCAAACAAATTACAAATTTAATGTAACTGAATGTACCGAAATGAAATGAATAACTTGCAATTTTAGCATTGCATTTCAGTCTATAGTGCAATTTTTTTATTTACGTGCGGTTCCCTATTTCTATGAGATCAGTTTAAAGTTACAGTGTTTTAATCATAATAATTTGTTTATAAAATATTTTATTATTTCTTAATTTATAACTTACCTTCTTCAGTAGTAACTTGTCTAAGATGTACCATATCTCCTTTACTTGCTACAAGTACGGTAGGTAATGTAGATGTCGGCCAGACCCCACATGCTTCCCGCCATTCACAAACTGCTTGTCTCGCACTTTTAAGTACATTAAATGATCTACTATCAGTTATAGAATATACAAGTAGAAATCCATCAGCCCAAAGTGCACTTTCAGCACTACAGATGCAACCTTCATCACCCTGTAAAAAAACAACATATTTTTCAATGTCAATATTTTTATTTTAAACATTATAATATTTATATAGGTTTTTGATGTTTTGATGTATATGGTAGCAGACATTAAAAATAAACTTATATATTTTTAGTGTTTCAAAGCTTTTTTTTTTCCCAAACTTAAAATTAGATTGCATGATCTTATAACAGAATTTTTGATGACAAATAACATTGGTTTAATATCCATAAATATGTGCAATAAATGGATGCGAATATCATCATATATAGCACCTAAAAAGTTCTATATATGGAAGTCTTAAGCTAGGATTTTTATTAGCAAAATTAGGAATTCTAAGGTGTTTTGATTAATCGCATCCAAAAATGAAATAGCAAGTTTGTAAAAAAAAAAAAAAAAAAAAAACTTGAAAGACCACTAATACCAATAATTATAACAGTTGGATTTTTAAAATTAACTTTATTTTAAAGAACATTGTGTTGGCTGTTTATTACTTAATTTACTGTGGTTTACAAGAAAAATAACACTTGACAATTTTACTGTAGAGTTACATACTTTTTCTTGTCTTTTTTATGGCGTAAAATTACTCTAAACAGTTCAGTTGGATTTTCATTGCAATGTATCAGTAACTTTTAAAGATAGTTTTTTTCAGTATTCAAATGTTATAGATTTATAATTTACCTTAGATGGGCAGGTGTCCAAAATTTCAAATAATACAGGTTCTCCATCTACCAGTGCTTCGTGTTTGTATCTGCTTTCTGAAAAAATAAAAAGAAGAAATATTTAGATCGAGTCTTATTTTCGAAATTTTATTAAATAAAAAATCTATTTTAGTAATGCTATAGTGCCTTAAAAGTTTTGTTTATGAACTAATCATATAAATCAATCAATCAATCAATCAATCAATCAATCAATCAATCAATCAATCAATCAATCAATCAATCAATCAATCAATCAATCAATCAATCAATCAATCAATCAATCAATCAATCAATCAATCAATCAATCAATCAATCAATCAATCAATCAATTAAATAAATTGAACTTTTTTGACGATGTTTATCACAAAAAAATACGTAATTATGCAGCATTGAATAATAACATTCTAGAGCACAAATGTTATTATTTTGGAATACACCAGTAATTATGCTGAAAATCACCGATTTTATGTTATATAATTGTTATACGTACAATATATCATACAGCATAAATTACGCTGTTGTGAATAAATGTTGTTGCATTATTGGCCATGTGATAAATAAAATACCATACGCCGTCGTTTTAATTTCATTTATGTTAATGGATTGTTTATTTAAATGTTAACATTTTTATAGACTTAAAGCAGATAAAATGGGTCTATTAGTATTTCTAAATTAAAATTTTATGATGTTGGTGAAAAATACATCTCTGAATTTCTTGCTCTACCTGTGATTGGCTACTATCCACCGATATCTTATTATAAAACTTGACATTTTTACACTTTTTAACGTTACAAATGTCAAAAAATACATTTTTTTTAGCTAGTTACAAAATTTGCTGTGCTAAAAAAAAAAATCGAAATTTTTACTACTAGGCAAATATTTTGAAACTTGACCTGAAGCCTAATGTCACATTCTTCTATATATATATATATCTATGTATAAAGTTTAGAAATAAACAAAAGGGCTCACATTCAAAACTATAAAACTATCTCAAAAGTTAAAAACATAATAAAATAAAGAATTCTGAAGCTTTGTCTTTTAAAAATTTCATTTAAATTTCTAGTGATAGACTTGACTCCTATCTTACACTATGAAAGCACAGTAGTATGGAGGTAAGCTACACTGATAATATAAAGAAGTAGTGGCTAATAGTTTAAAACTACCCCTCATACTAAACATTTCATTGCATCTGTCTCTACAAACATGCATACTTATATAATATACATCAAATTCTAATGCATAGAGTATTTACTTACTTAGAATTATCTAAAATTAAATATTAGAGATAAAACTTTATAAAAATTAACTCTTATTTGTACCATGTCTATAGGGTCTGGTATATGCAATCATGTTAAAGTCGACGCCATGTTGGATAACTCAATTACATGAGCAGCATAGAAAAATAACTCATTTGGCCAGTTTAAAAACACCATGCAATATTTTTGAGAGTATTGATGCTGTAAATATGTTGAATTAGTATCTCAAGCATGTGTGTAAGAAAAATAACAATAACAAAAAATGAACAGATTTTTTAAAGAAAATTGCCTAAAACGAAGTTTTTCCTATGCTCAGCAATGTTATTCACTACTGCAGTTCACTACTGTTATTCCTCCAAGCGCATTAAATATGATGTCATGCGGATAAACCCTACACTCGTGGTTTGACGTACAATCGATGCAATTTGTAGGTACTCTCAAACACTATAGTGTGAAGAGAGTAAGCATATTATGTATTCGAAGTGTAGTGTTTTCAAACAAGTACATAATTATACATAGTTAACGTGCATCAAAAACTTATGAAGATATAGTATTTTTAAAAACTAAAACTCTATAGTATATAATACTCGAGTATTAAAATGTTTACCACAGTTTTACTATATTGGCTTATAGCTTTTTGCATTTATATGAAGAATTTAATTAATATAAAATGCTCCATACTTTCAGTACTACGATGCAACCTTCATCACTCTCATAAAATGTTTTCAATGTCAATATTTTTAGTTATTTTAAACATATCAGTTTTTGATGTATAAGGCATCAACAGATAAAAATAAACTTATATTTTTAAAGTTTTATAACTTTTTCTTCACGACTTGTGAATTTAGATTCATTGATCTTGAGACAGAAATTTGGAGGCAAAATATTATTGGGTATATAAGTGCACATAAATGTGTGGAATAAAGTGAAATGGCTAATGGAAAAAAATTGAACGAATTTAACATTAAAGGAATAGACCAGAGAAAAACATAAGCATTTATATCACAAAACACTTGATGGGACTTACATAAATAACTTAAGTTTGTCTCAAAACCCAACAGTAACCCTGTAAAAGTGATCAGAAAATTCAATTTATGCAACCCGCACAACAATTTCATACTAATTTTTGCATGATTCTGACGTCAAAAACATGAATTTTCACGCAAATTGCATACTTTACAGTTTTTTCACGCTCTCTCGTGGGGCTACATTAACATGCTGGTAAAAATTGTCATCAGTTTTGAAGATCCCATTTCGTGTTTATTCATTAAAAAGCACATGTTGTTTTATGTGGTCTATGGCTTTAAAAAAAGATGTATCGTAAATTTGACTTGGAATTTCTATAAAGTAATAATGTAAAATTTTATTTCACACATTGAGAATATACATTTATTTTCTGAGTGTATTAGACTTTATAGGTTTAGAAATAGCATGACTAATAGAATGGTGTATTTTATTATTATTTTATGTATTGTTGCATATATACAGTTTTAGTGATTGCAATAATATAGTGCGCGTGACTTGGCAAGATAATAATATGCAACATATGTTTTTGTTTCTTAAAGCAGTGAAATTCTAACTATGTCTGTATATATAAGTATACTTCATAATATATCTTTTCATAGAAATACTAAAATACTAATAATGTTTAGAATGAATGGGATATGTTAGAAATACATTAATGGAAAACAACTAGGGAGAAAACTTGTAAAGTAGGTAACACGCTTTACAATTTCTATTGCAGTACTGGATATCGTGTCTTAATGAATTACACAAGTTGTCTACTTCAAAAAAAAAAAAAAAAAAAATCAAATCAAATCAAATCAAAATATTTTTATTCATTTCTTTCATCCTACAATGATAATACTGCATACAAAATGCATATTATACATTTATGCAGTTGATACAATTAGAAATGATAGTGAAGAGAACACAAATGTAACAAAGGTACATACAAAAGGATTAAAGGACATATAAGTGTAGGTGTCATATTATGATTTATCCTCTACAAAGAGTACTTACTTATAGAGTACAGGATCTCTTTAAAGACAAATATTAGTTACCAAGTTATTTGTTACTATGAACAGCTTGGTTCAATATATTTATCTTATATTAAAGGCAGAAAAAGATGCATCTTTGACTTACTTAGTGATATTTTAGGATAATAAGACAAACCTCAAAATATATGTTAGGGGACCACCGTGAAAAGTTTTTAATTATATGGGGTTCTAAAAATATAAAATAATCAATTTTTATGCTAACTTCATTGTTTTTCCTCTCCCTTATCTTATTTACAAACAATAATTATTGTCTTCTATGATTTTGTTTTTATACGGTTTCACATAAAACCAAAAAATAGAGTGAATCAACTTTTGAACCTTGTAGTGCGAAAGTAAACACCCATTTTGATTTCTACTGGAAAATATTAAAGTTTATTTATTATTGTTATTTTGTCAAAGTAAAAGAGAAAATTTTAAAGTTTGTAAAAAATATTGAATTTAAATTAGCTGTAGTAACATGAGTCGAAAAGTGGCTATTTTATTCCTTGGATATTAACTTCCCAGTTTAATAACATTGATCAATAATTGATTGATAAAATTGATTGATTATTTAATCTACTTAATTTCATTACAACATTCAATAATCCGTATAAAATTGGGACCTTATAAAATTATTATAAATATGTCATGATTGCGATATAGTTATGGTCATCGCAGGTCAAGCATTGCTTTCATCTTAAAGAAAATATATTTAAAGAAAGAATGAAAAAAAAAAAGAATTGATCAAAAGGATCAAGATTGTGGTAACTACAGGTTTATTAATTAATATTGAACTATCATATTATAATTAAATAAATCAATTTTTGAAAAACAGAAAGGAAAAAAAAAAATGCGGAAAAAAATACACACGATATTTTTAGATTTACGTGCAATATATATATATATATATATATTATATATATATTATATATATATATATATATATATATATATATATATATATATATATATATATATATATATATATAATGATAAAATAAAATAATTAAAAAAGTACAATATTATACTAAAACAACAATTTGGAAGAAAATAAATTGATATTATCGGCACACTAAGAAAAAGGATATATTATTAATTAATTAAAATATTTGGACAATATCACTTATTTTTATTTTAATGTAAATATCTTATATTGCTTGCAAATAATTTATATAATCATACACCTTTCTGATGAACTGTCACAATTTGGAGATCAACGACAATTTATTTTCTTCTTCAAATTTGTGTTTTCGTTTATATAATATTATTACTTATTATTTATATTGTATCATTTGCACGTATACTTTTAAAAGTTAATATATTTTTATTGTAATATGCATTTTATCATATTTGCATGGAAGAAGCAAATTGCATATTTCTATGATTATGTTATATATGTGTTTTTCCTTTTACAATATTATACAAAAAATATATAAATGCGTTATATTATATTATAAGAATTTTTGCTGTCTATAGATTCAATATTATGTAAAAAAAATACTCTCTTCGTTCTTTGCAAGGCTCTAGCTTGGTTTGAAACCTGTTATCACTGCCTTACATACCAATCTATTGTATTCGTTTCCTGTGATTATTGCTCACTCTGATGACGTATGACCACTCGATTTCAGTATTTAAGTTTCCTGCCTTATCTTAGATTTTGATCTTTTAGACAGTTTGTTTACATTTATATTTTCCAGAGAGTAAAACGGCCTCTTAATAACGTAGTATTTTTACATAAACAAGACAAAAAAAAAAAAAAACTCCAACTTCTCTTTCAATCAAACAGGGCACAGTCAAATAGGATAGTAAATAGTACAAAGTCTAATAGCTCTATTTTATAAGCAAAATGAGCGTTTCATTCAGTTGAGGTCTGTTCATCAGTCAGTGCAGTTCCAGTGAAGCTATTCTTTTAGCTTAAATGTTTTTTATACAAGTTTTACATTAAATTAAATTCTGTGGCATATGCAAGTTAATTAATAATAAAGAATAAAATCAAAAATACATATTGCAAAATTAATTGTGTTATTTTATGTAACTTGTGAACTAAGTAAGTGTTAAAAAATATAAAACGATTAATTAACTGCTACTATTTACATAATTTATTAAACAACATTATTCGTGACCTTCATGGGGTAAGTCATCATAAAACTGTCTGATAGTCACTTTGTGCGTGAATGTCTGATAGTCACTTTGTGTAAAACGACATAGTCAGATTGTGCGAATGGCGAGAAAGTCTGATAGTCAGATTGTGCGAATCGCGAGAAAGTCTGATAGTCAGATTGTGTGAATCGCGAGATGTTCTGATGATCACATTAGCCGCGTAGCCGTCGATAATCTCTTCTCATTATCTTTTTTTTTTTTAATGATATTTTAATTGCTTAATTTTCCTTCTTTACGATACAGTATTTTAGAGCAAAAACTCTCCAACTAGATTCTCTAAGGTTATTAAATATCTGTATAAAATTAAGTATTAATCCATAATACTTGTATATTTTCCTTCAAAAATCATATCGTTAATTGATTAAAAAAATAATAATTTCCCCATACTTCAGTATGTATACTATATTTAAATTTAAAGTACT
The DNA here is from genome assembly GCA_949318235.1 of Ecdyonurus torrentis. Classification (NCBI taxonomy): domain Eukaryota; kingdom Metazoa; phylum Arthropoda; class Insecta; order Ephemeroptera; family Heptageniidae; genus Ecdyonurus; species Ecdyonurus torrentis. Next base: position 10,662,253 of record OX439137.1, read on the forward strand.
TGAATGATATATACTGTGGTGGTATGTAGGTAAGAGTAAAGTAAATTTATGTTCACTACTCAACACCATGTGTAATATGTTTACTTGAAAAAATGACTCAATTATCAAACAAAAAGAAAATTCCTAGCACTATCGTAAATTTATATAGTAGATAAATATTGCAAAGAGAAATGTGGTGCTTTAGCCTTCATGATTGTTTTAACCTCTCTTGAAACGATACTTGACACTAATAATTTTACTTTTTTTACGCGTAGAAATAGGATTTTTTTTTAAATATTATATTTAACACTAAACGTATAGACATGAATATTTCTTTATAAATCAAGGAAAGGGGTGAGAGATTTCATATATCTAAATTTGTTGTCGTTCATTAATTGTTATCAATTTTTATTATTAACTTTAGAGCATATTGTAGCAGCTATTATATTGATAATTTCAGTATAGGAATTAACAACGGGAAAAATATACAATAAAAATAAAATACCTACATAATTAAAAGTACTAATACTGATACTAATTGATTGTTAGATTTGGATTCCTCTTGGGCCCATAAAGAACCACAGTAGCTTGTTCTGTAAAGTATAGTGAATCTCATTAACAGTGATTGGCTTACCAACAAAATAAGACACATTCATTGATTGATCTTGTTTTTTTGAGCCGATAAAACTGATTGTGAGTCGCATATTGAGCATTGAATTTTTTTTTTTTTATTTTTTTTTTTGGAGGTTTCGTTCATTTTTATTAGGTCCAAAGTTCTAAACGATGAAATAACAATGATTAACCTTACATATAAACGTAGTAAACAGGTAACGATGTCATGTTCAGATGTTTTCCAAAGGAAAAATTTCGAAGCTGGCTCAAGAGTTGTGTGTAGAACTGACTATATAGTGTTAATAATCAAGTTCACTTGACATTTTTTTTTTTGTATTTGATTGTCATTACTCCCCTTGATAAACCCCACTTGCTCATATCAGGCCATGCTCATAAGATTTGTAATAAAAGTAACATTAATAAAATCAGCAGTACTTTCTAAAATATAAGCTACATTTTTTAATATTATTTATAGTCTTGTTATGAGATAAATTTAATAATTTTCGTATTATGAATTTAAATTCAGAATAATAGATCGTGATGTAAATATAAAACATTGTATTATATTTATGGAAGGAAATGCAATACTGTACACTCTACAAAAATGTTACATTACTTTAGTTACGAAACTAACTTATTTAAGATAATCACTTTATGAGCAGCTATAATAATGCATTTTAGCAAGTTATGAACAATAGCTATTTTATCAGGTTATTATCAGTCTTGGGTTCGATACCCAAAATTTCTATAACGATATCAATATTATAATGTAGCCTCACACTGTAACTTAAAATAGCTCAAATAAACTTCAAACAACTTAAATTAGCTATTTTTAATAATTTGCTAAAATGCATTATTTAAGCTACTCATTATAATTTAAAAGTGATTACCTTAAACAATTTATTATTCATAACTAAAGTAATGCACCATTATTTTAGAGTGTAGTATTCAAATGAAGATAATATGCACGGACAAAAATAAATATACTGTACGTAATGCTAGCTCATTTTTAGTAACATTTGTTTGATAATACAGCATAATCTATGCTATACAACATAATAACTATATAGATTTGCAAAGAATTAATGCTGTCATGACGCAAATGCATGTCATAAATTACATTATTTTTTCTTTCCGTGTGGCGTAAGGAGGCATGTAACTTGTTCCCATTTATGCATCTGTATTTAGAATTTGAGTTTGAATTCGAGTTCCACTCCAAGTCCGATTTTGAGTTTGATTTTCACAATCCATTTTGATTTGGAATATTTATATTTACTCATCAGTATATTTATATAACTCAAAATAAAGTAATATTTAATAATATTTTTATTATTAATCACATTATTTGCATAATATAAATTAACGTATACTATATTTTCAGATACTGAGGGCACGCGTAGAAATCATATGTTGTTGTGATATTCTTAGCTAATAAGGAGAACAAGAAAAAAAAAAAGTGCGCACAAATGAAGAAGAGAGTATATAAAAAAAATTATGTAATACTCTCTTAAACCATAATGCTAGACAATTTTTTTAGCAGAGTAATAAAAGATAAATAAAATTTAGAATGACATACAAATTTATAAAGTTTTGAAAGAACGATGCGTGTAAAAAAAAAAAAAAAAAAAAAAACTTGTGAGTTTGCTTACAAAAAAATATAAAGTAGTAAAATATATTATAGTCAACTTACCCGTCTGGTGATCATATTCTCCGATGTAACGTTTTGTTAAAAAACGTACAGTCAGTGCTGAAATTAAATAAATAAATTATTTTAAGACAACTTAAAGTTTGTGCCAGAAAGTATTAATTAAATTTTATACATGACATTTTTGAATTTAAATTTGTATTACTATTGTTAATAATAAACATTATATATTAGAAAAAAAAATTAGGGCTCAATGAATTAAATTTAATTAATTTGTGTCAGTTTTTGTTGTTGTTGATAAAAATTTAGTATGAATAAAATACTACGCTTTAAATTTTCGCTACCTCAAAATTGTAAAGCTGATGATCTATGTTTTATAGTAATTTGTAATTTTTGTTATTGCAATATTATTGACATGTAATAATAACTTATATGGCTATGTTATATAGTTACATGCAATATGGCTGAAAAAAACATGTATGAGCTTTGATAAAGGTTATTATCCGTTTTGGGTTCGAGACCCAAAATTTCTATAACGATATCGATACTATAATGTAGCTTCACACTGTAACGATAACGTTACGTATAAAACATCACCCACAATAACGATACTCGATACTATATCGATAACGACAGTTTTTCGATAACGATAACAAACGATAACTATAAAACATAGTGCATTGTTTTTATTGAAATAAAATATCTTAAATCTTGCTTCATGATTGTACTATACCTACAATGATTACCCGCCTCATTTATGACATACTTTTTAAAACTTTGGTGCATATTTTCGTATTTTTTGTGTACTTTTCATATTTTTGTGCGTATTTTTCTTTTTCTTTTTTGGTGCAAAAGGTATCGTTACCGATGCGACGAGAAATATCGTCAATTTTTGTTAATCTATAATGATAACGATAACTTTTATAAAAATGTTAATTTATAACGTATTGATAATCCAAATATCGTTATAGTATCGTTATCGTATTAATGATAATTGAACCGAACCCAAGACTCGAATCATGGTTATTATATCAATAAAAAAAAGTATTATACAGAATATTCCTATATATAAAAAATATGTATATTTATATTATATATATTAAAGCAAAGTATATATTTGAGTAAATGATGACTGAAATTTCATGTAAACATTTTTTTTTCTAACTTCGCCATAAATATTAACACAGTGAGCATGACATATAAACTAAGAGTTGAAAGATTGACATTACGTATCCTGTTCCTTCTTTTTTTTATTTTAACATTGGTAAAACACAGAAGTATGTCACAAAAGAGTAATTAAAATCTATAATTAGATCGACAGTGTATTGTTGAAATATTATGTTCTATTGGTTGCATTAGAAACACATATATAAAAATCTAGGACGTTGTTATTTTAAATTTTGTAATATATTTTTGTTCAGTTATATAGGATGGATTTATGAGAATAGGTCAAATTGATATTAAAACTGTTGTAATATATTTTTTTTAAATTTATTTAAAATACAGATCACATAGAAATTATGTCATAAGGATTAAAGTTAGTTTATTTCTGAATATTTATCATTTTTATACGTTATGATTTGTTGAACTTCGAATTAAGTTTTATGCACGTCCAATAGAAATTTTCAGATATTCAGAACACGTCCTTGGCAAGGGACTCGTATACAAACGTACAAAATAAAATTCACAAATTGTGATTATGTAAAACTTTCCATGATTTTCCATAACACAATAAAAATCTTGCTTGACGTTTAAAATCTACATTTTTATTATATAGGGTGGTTGCATTCTTATAAAAGTTGACGCCATATGTGAGCACTAAATATCATGGAACGGTATGGGAAAATGACACATTTTACTAGTTTAAAAATACTGATAAGCAATATTTTTGAGAGCATTATGTTGTTAATAGGTTGAATTAGGTTTTCAAGTATACGTGAAAAATAATACAGTGTGACGTCATGCGCATACACCCTATACTGTATTAGTGACTTTACAGTATAAAGATTTACATCTTTAGTATAGTGAAAAGTAATTTTGCTGTACAGTATAGGTATAGGTAAGACAACATGATTAACATTTGAATAACTTAATTTATGCTGCATTTAAATAGCATAAATGGTATTATTTTGGGGTAGCATAAATAATTATGACATTTAACATTTTGTTCTGCTGTACAGCATAATTACTATTCAGTACATCATAATCTACGTTGTTATGAATAAATGTTGCTGCAATCTTTACTTTTGTTTGTGCTCAGTTCGTAAAATGCTAAATATATTATATATATATTTTATATATATATATATATATATATATATATATATATATATATATATATATATATATATATATATATATATATATATATATATATATATAATTATTTTAAAGTTTATATTATCCTATATAAAACGGGGTACAATGCTCACCTGTTTTGCCAACTCCAGCGGCGCCAATGACCGCAATCTTGATCTCCGTCAAGGAGGATTTCTTACGTCTGATTCCTCGTATAGACGACATCGCATTGCCTGAAAATAAACACAGACAAAATCATAAATTAAAAATAATATAAATATTCTCAAATTTGTAATGTACTGTACTGTATACATAACTCAATTTTTTATGCCATTCCGGGTAAAATACTTAGTACGTACTTGTTATAATGTATATACTGTACAAGTACATGTGTGTATGTGGGTCAAGTGCTTGCCATAAGTGTAGGAAATGCGCATTGTTTTTTCTAGTACAATGCACTGAAAATGTACTGAAAGTAAATAAAAAAAACTTTCCGAAATGAGAAATATATTGCAACACTGTATGACTTTTCCTCTCTTTGACTCTAGTCCTGTAATTTAATATTGCTTATATACGGCGATATTATCATAAGCCTAATGTAAAAAGCGTTTTTTATTTAATTTCGGTACGTACTGTATCGCAAGGAAATTAAAAACTGGCACTCCTATAGACTGAAATGCAAACACTTAAATTGCAAGTTATTATTTCATTTCGGTACATGACAAAATTGACTTTTATTGAAACCTGACAAGTGCATGACTTTCAGAGTGTATATCACATTCAGAAAGGTATATTTTCTGAAGAAAGTAAATGTATTAAACCGTACAAAATGAACCACTTGCAATGAATTGTTTATAATTGTTGCAACGTGTAAGTAAAAACGTTTTTTCCATAAGACTTGCATTAAGAATGTTTCAAATTATTTTAAAAAGTTCATTGCAAGTGGTCCATTAACTCGTTGGAAATCAAAGAAAAAAATTGACTATTTTAATTTTTATTTCGGGAAGACAGTTTATTTCCATCAATGAATTTTGCAAATTGCCAGTATTATATGAAGCAGCGAAAGCAATTTAAGGTTTGTAACGGTAAAAATTACCTTTTTTATTAATTTAAAAAAGATCTTGCAAAATCTCTTATCTTATCAGAAGACTTAAGGGAGTTTCGTGAAATAATACTAAACTCAGAACCAAGCAACACTAATCAGATGACTTTGGTTACCTGTCTTAATTTAACATGCTTTATGGGGGAATGAATCAGATATTAACTCAAGTTAATATAAATAAAATGTAGCTTTATAATAAAGTCTTAAAAATTTGGTTTTCCTATAACTTTTAGGTTATTTGGATGAAAAATATAATTTAAAACAAAAGATTCGAGGCTCAGTAAGCCACAGTAAAAATTTCAGCATTAAGAAAAATATATAACTCGAGAATTCATACCCCGGAAGAAAGCATGTTAAAATCAAGACAGGGGAGTCTTCTATTAAATAATACTCGAAAATTATTAAATTATTAACCAGTATTAATAGTTTGTTTGTTTGTTTGTTTTTTTACCAACGAAACCTATAATTTTGCAAGTCTTTCTACCATTTAATAAGTTATAATAATTCCTATGTTAGAATTTAGTGCATCCTGGAGTTAGAAGGCATTATAATGCATAATATAAATTTTTATTTCTTACATTATATAACAACACACTTGAAATAAAGGATCAACACGTTACGCTTCAGTTTACGCAGGTGAGAATAAAATGTTTGTTTTTTTATATCTGTTGTATAGTATTTTATTTTAAGCAATGAATGGTTTTCTTTTTGGCTAGTCGTTCGTCTGTGGCCACACTTAATTTAACATGATTAAATACATTTGTAATTTTGTATAAAACTTTTAAAATAGACTATTTTTGATTTACGAAAGGTTAAAGAACGAAAGTAAATAAAAACTCAGACAAATTAAAACTGCTAAACTTTTAAAACCACAAGCCAGTAAATATAATTTGTGATCGAATCTATCATGCTATTAATTACATTAAAAAAATATATTTTTCTACCAAAAAAATATATAAAAACATTTAATTTCCTCTATAAAAAAAAACTGAATATATTAATTTTAAATAAATGTATATTAGAATTATTTTATTACTTTTTTTTATTATTATTTCAGAAAGTTTGCAATCACAACACTCAATAAGTAATTAAATCAGAATAAAGAAAGTTAATAATTGATGTTTAATGATTTCTAATACAATAATATTATTATATTACAAATGACTCAAGTCATAACGATGGAAAGTGTATATAAATCGATAATAATAGTGATCAAAACAAGAATTTTAATTTGCGAATTAATTAGATTCTTTACTAACCCAGGCAGTTCATTGTTATTGTTACCAACATCAAGCATTAATCTTGTCAAAATAACTTAAAATAATTATTATATACGTAGAAAATTTGTCAATATATATAATAAATTACCCAAGTAAACACATATTTAGTAAATTAAACATATTATAATGAAGTTTGTAGATTCACGACGTTATCAAAGTTGTAAACACGCAATTTGCAATATATTAAAGACGATTATTTATTTATGTATTATTAATTATTGAAACAATAAGATATCAATGTCAGCTATTTTTGAGTTTTTATCAAAAAAAGATCCAAAAGTATAATATTCTTTGTAAAGAAAAGACAAAAGAATAATAAAAAAAAATAAAAATACATTTTTGAAGAAAAGTATTGATATTTACTTTTCTCAAAACACTCAAAAGTGATGGCAGATTGTTATAGATTTTAGCAGTTACAAACAATTTAGTGTGGTGTTTAGGCACATTAAGAATTATTAAGAGTAATATATTGATATGTATTATTTTGTATTATAAATATAGGATCCGGAATTAGATATTTTGAATATTAAACAAAATGAATAGAATAGAGATAAAATTTCAACAAAAGTGAAATATTTTTATATTTAAAGTCAAAGTTTAAGTGTATTTTTTTCTTAATCTAAAAACAGAAACTTACCGTGAAATATTTTGATGGCTTTTTATTGCAATTCTATACTGACAGTCAACTGTCAATAAATCAATCAATTAATTTAAAAAAAAATCACACACGTTTAATCAACGGGATGTTTAAATCATAACCAAATTATTAGCTTTATATTTTCTCATATAGAAATTATGAAAAAAATTTGAATATTTAATTTTCTCGCGGTAAAAATTATAATCTGTACTCGTTGATGAGAGAATATAACTCTGCCAAGTGCACTTGTTAGTTTGTCGACTTTCTAACTGACACTGATGTCGAATATTAGCAGATGCTGTATAGACAGAGTAGAGGTAAGGTATTAAGTCTGACGCCGCGAGACTAAAAATAACAAAATTTTAAAACTTGAAGCGTCAAAAGTGGCGCCCTCTCCCCTACTCTCTCTCTCTCTCTCTCTCTCTCTCTCTCTCTCTCTCTCTCTCTCTCTCATATGTCATATAGATAGTAATCTCTTCATTAAGAAAATGTGTGAAATATATTTTATATAAACTAATTAATTAAGAGCTTAAAATATGTTAACTATTCAAAACGTGTATACGTATGAAATTTGCATAGGTGTATGTTTTGCATTCCTAAAGATATATTATTGCATTTTGACGCATTTAAATAATATATATAAATAGCTTTATTGCGGATGATATGGAATTTTAATGATTTTTTTTAATATTAAAGTCGCAAAACAGATTATTTTTACCAGATTCTAATTGTAGAAGAAAAATATTGCTATGGAGTCCATATTATGAGTGAAAAGTAGAGGTCTGAAGAATATTTTAATTCTATTGCTAACAAAACTAAGTTTTATGAATCATGCAGAGAATGATGAATTCAACAAAGTTGTTTTTTCCCTTATTTGTAAAAGTATGAAGCGTAAAAAAATTAATAAAGAAATAAAAAATCGTAATATTTTACTAAAAATAAGGTATTTGTATCTTTAAATTCAAAGTTTTTTTTTTAAATTTTTTTTAATCTAAAAAAAAAAAGAAGAAGAAGAAAAAAAAAGAAACTTAACGTAAAATATTTTAATGGCTTAATAGCAATATATGATTATCAAAATAAAAAATTGATAAGATGTATTGACAAAGTCAAGTTTATATGAAACAATTTACAGTTACGCTACTTTATATTACTAAAAAAAAAGTATGTTTAAGAAACTCTTTATTATTTTTATTACTATTATTATCGTAATATATAGTTATACTTGCTTGTGCCTTTAAAAATAACCCCCATGTGCGGTAAGTTTAAAAATAACCTCAAGTACTAGTTAGCATATAGCTAGACAGGTAACAAAAAGTACTATGATTTAAATATATCTCTCTGTGATTAATTATTTCAAGTTTGAACTTGAAAGAAAGTGTTATACTATACTACACTTATAAGATGTAATTTAAATACTTATGCAAGGCTTTACTGTATACTTTTTTAAAATATATTTTTCAGTATAATTTATAATAAACCAAAAGTTGAACCAGTTTTAAGAATATTATGGCAATGTAATTGATATCACATTACATTTTTATATAGCTCGTCAATGAGACTTTTTTTTAATATTTTTTTGTTGGTAATTTTTTATTTTAAATAATTTTCACGGTGTGGTGACTTATATAATATTACCTTCTAAATGTAAAGTAGTTTTTTTTTTTTTTTAAGTTCAAATTATTGGTATTGTAATTATTTATATTTTTGAATTTCTATTTTTAACTCCATTACATTATTGAAACTATTTTTGAAATGTATTGTGATAGGATACATACAGAGAATGCACATCTAGTGTCTATATATAGGATGGTTTCATTCGTATAAAAGTGAACGCCATATGTGAGCACTAAATAACATGGGCCGGTATTGGAAAATTACACATTTTACCAGTTTAAATAATACTTAGTAATATTTTTTAGAGTATTGATGCTGTTAACTATGTTAAATTAGGTTTTCAAGTTTATTAATTCTCAAATAAATAAATAAAAACGCTAAAAATTACGTTTATTCTATGTACATCAATCTTATTGATTGCTCCAGTATGGCATCGAAGCGCATTTAGTATGACGTCATGCGCATATACATGTATGATATATTTTTGATCAATTCAGGTAAATGTGTTATACTTTTGGTAAACGCCCTAATTATAAAGTGAGTAACATATATTTAAGAACCCACTTTTTTTTGTTTTTTTGTTTTTCTTTTTTTGTAACTTAATGCAATGTAAGTTAGTGCATTTATACAGTATTAGAATATTTTAAAATTGACTTTGAAAAAAAGATAGATTATTATCTTTTAAATACTCCTCATTTAAACATGTGCAATGTCAGTGTTTTAAATTACGACAAATGGTTTTAGTCACATCCTACATTATTATTTTAAAAATTAAATTTTTTTGTTATGATCTTGAAGAAAAATCTTAGAAAAATAGTTTTATTTTTATAAATATATACTAAATAAAAGCTGTGAAATATTTAAGATACACCTGTCAGAGTTTTAGTCTGGAGAGAGAAAGAGGAGAGAGAGAGAGAGAGAGAGAGAGAGAGAGAGAGAGAGAGAGAGAGAGAGAGAGAGAGAGAGAGAGAGAGAGAGAGAGAGAGAGAGAGAGAGAGAGAGAGAGAGAGAGAGAGAGAGAGAGAGAGAGAGAGAGAGAGAGAGAGAGAGAGAGAGAGAGAGAGAGAGAGAGAGAGAGAGAGAGAGAGAGAGAGAGAGAGAGAGAGAGAGAATTGGGAGTTTTCACCTTTTCTCTTGGCTAAAATTCAAAATAAGCCACCCATCTCAAATTTTCAAACATACTTCTTATTCCAATTCAAACAAAGCTATTTTGAATGAAAGTTTTTTTTTTTTTTTAATACTGAAAGTTAATATTAAAAAAAAAAAAAAAGTTAAATGAACAATATACAAATTGCTTAGATTAATACGTCTTGTTAGACTGTCTTGGTTACTCACATTTTATTTTCAAAGAGAATTGAAATTGGCAGTTAATTTTGTACAAGTTAATTCAATTTGTTTTTATAGTATATTACATGTTCAGAATGTAAGATTTTTTTATTACTATTTTGAGTGCCAAAAAAATAAAAACATAAATGATAAATAAATAAACTAAAGAAATAGAAAGTAAATAAATTAGTATGTTATCTTACAAATTTGAATAAGCTAAATATATTTTGCCATTATTTTTAATATAATGTTAGTCTATAGAACTGAACTTAATTACCAAATATTCACATACACCGGAAATAATAAATTAGGTAAGTTATGCTGCATTTATATTATTTTAGGGTCTATACATTCATGTTAAAGTCGACGCCATGTTGGATCACTCAATAACATGGGCCGCATAAGAAAATAACTCATTTTGCCAGCTTAAAAATAGATAAATATGCAATATTTTTGAGCGCAATCATGCTGTTACTGTTAATAGGTTGAATTAGTATCTCAAGTAAGTGAAAAAAATAACATTAAAAAAAAATTAACTGATTTTTCAAAGACAATAGCCAAAAACAAAGTTTGTCCTATGCTGAGCAATGTTATTCATTACTCCAGTATGTCGTCCAAGTGCATTAAATATGACGTCATTCACGTATATCCTATAGCATAAATAATTCCAAATGAGAACAATATAAATAATTATGCTGTACAACATAATTTTTATGCTTTGTAACATAGTTATTATGCAGTATAGCATAAATTATACTATACTAAAAATTCAAACTATGCTGCAAATGTGCTAGCATAATTATTGCGTATTTATTTTTGTCCGTGTGTATATGGCAATATTGTAATAAGTTTTTGTTTAATTAAAAGCTTTATATGGTTTAAATGTAGACGAGTGCAATGAAATTTATTACGTGGTAACATTTTTGCACCGTGTAAACATGGCTTTAATACACTATTTTATAAAATAATGCTGCATTATTAGTATTCTGTAATACCTTTATGATTTTCCCGTTAAAATGCAGTCGTTTCGACACTGATTAGCATAAATTGGTTGACCGTGTAAATTATAAATTTTCAAAACTATCTAATTTTTATTGCTTATACAATAGAAAAAAGTTTCATTAAAACTAATAAGTTTCAGTTCCTCCTTCAGGTTCTTCAAGTGGTATGCTAAATTTAGAAACAATGGAATTTTATAAGGAAATTACCGACGAAACGTAAAAATGACCCCTAAATTTATGCAATGTATTTTTTCTATAAGAAAACTACTGCATTGGTAGGTCAGAAAATTTTATTATATAAGAAATAGACACACTTTTTTTATCGTTCTTTACAGATAATATATTTCTGTAAAGAATTTTTCATTAATGATACCCCCTATAACACCATTTAAAATATTCTCACTTATATTCTTTGCGCAATTTTTTTTTTTACTATGAATAAAACATTAAAATTCCTATCTATATTTTCTTAATAAATTGATCACGCTAAAAAAAAAACAGTCTTGAAAGATCTATGCCTGACAAAAAAAAAATAATAAAAAAAACTTATGCGACATTTTAGAGTGTAATTTATTCTCATTTTCATGCGTTTAAACAACAATAATTCAAATATAAAATAAGTTAAAAGTAAATATTTTTCATAAAAATAACTCTAAGGAATGTTATTAACATTTCCGGAACATTCAAAATAAAATATTAACGTTAAAAGAAACAAAAATTCTGACAGTCGACACTAGATTCACTTGAAACAGTAAGAGGTAATATAAACATACACATTCACACCCACAATGACGAGGCGTTATATTGTAAACATATGGTAATGGTACCAGTTATCTGTCTTGTTCACAATAAACTTTTTCTAATTGGAATTGTTAAGAAAGCTCCATAAGAATGTATGTTAGTTTGATCAAATAATTAACAATTCCAATAAGAAAAAGCTTATTGTGAACAAGGCAATTGACTATGCCATTAGAATCGATAATAGCATATTTAAAATATTTCCAATCAATTTAGAGATTAGATCACTTGCATTGACCTTTTTTTTTTTTGCTTTAAATTGTTATGTTGTAAGTTGTAACATTATTGTGATAACAATTCTTTCATAAAAAATGCAAGAAATCAGCAATTTGACTAAAAAAATACTGTAATTAAGAAAAATCTGAAATTTAGCACAGTGATTCACTAGGATAAGGTATCTTCAAAAATGTAAAAAAAAAAAAAAAAAAAAATGAGGGGTCGCCCGGACCCCCCAAAAGTCAAGTTAACGTAGAAGATGACCGACTTGGACCGGAAATCGTTAAAAGAAGAACTATATTTTCACTTTAATTTTTTGCAAATTATTTATATCCAACAAAAGAAACACTATAATTTTCAAATAAAATGGAGTAAATTTAAAATACATATTTTTGTTTTGAAAAAAGTTTTAATCATATTTTTAATTTTAGAATTTGACTAAAATTTGCCACTAAAATTAGAATTTGCAATTTACATGTTATATCTTTAAAGTGGAGTAACTTAAATATTTGATCGTGTTTTCACATGTTTAACGTAACCAAACTTTTAAGTACCACTTCTTCATTATTTTGTAGTTATATTATAGTTGGGGACCGTCTAGTTTGCGAGATATCAATCGGTCACCAACCCCCTTCAGTTTTTATTTTTTTTATTCTGTTTAGATTTTGAGATGAAATCCATCTATATACAACCCTTAAAAATATTTAAATTTATTTTAAATAGTTTGTTCATTGCAAGTGGTCCATTACTCATGACAAGCCCGAGAACTAGTACAATTACCATATTGTATAACACAATAGAATTAAGACTCAAAAAACGTACGTAAGCAAAAATAATATAAATTTCCTTGTCTATTAAATTAGTCATTGCGTTGTTTAATTTTATATATATATATATATATAAATCTATATATAGAACTATAACACTTTAAGTCGTAGTGTTATTTTGTGTTTGTGGTATTATTATAGTAGAATACATTGAAATGAAGGTTAAAATTGTTAAACATTTTTAAACAATATTCTTAAATTACATAGTTTTAAATATTTATGATCTGACCTTTGTCATGTGGTTTGAAGTCCTTTGTCTTTTGTGTGGTTAAAAGTTTAAAATACTTAAATTGAAGTTTGATAAATTAACTTAATATATTAGTAATATCCCTTAAACAGTTTGAGGGATATCAGATATCACTAATATATTAAGTTAATTTTAGGTTTTAATTTAAGTATAAATGAAATTATAAATATGCTTGTGATGATGCCTTTATGCAACTGATGGCAACATTATTTTTTTTCTTTTAGTATGTTGTGTTACCTATACAAGTGATAAATAGATACATGGACACAATAAGTTATACGTAATTGGTACTGCATTGAATAATGACTATAATCTAGAGCCCTAATGTTGCTATTTTTGGAATAATCTAAAAAAATTGTGCATTACTTTAGTTACACGAATATTTAAGTAATTATGAGTAGCTAAAATAATGCATTTTAACAAGTTATTAACAATATCTATTTCAACTTAAAATAGCTTAAATAAACTTAAAACAAATTAAATTAGCTATTTTTAATAACTTGCTAAAATGCATTATTTTAGCTACTTATGGTAAGTTAAAAGTGATTATCTTAAATAAGTTAGGATTCGTAACTAAAGTAATGAACCATTTTTTAAAGTGTATAAGCAAAGTGCTGCTCTATTATGCTAAAGTATAGTATAATATTCGCTATTCAATAAAATATAAATTACATTGGTATGCATAAATGTTGCTGCGTTAAACTAATTATTATGTATTTATGTTTATGCGTGTACAAAGTATTATTTCAATTAATTTTTTTATACATTTTGATACTAAAATATAAATATGCATTTTTGTCACTTGTATAATTGTGAGCAAATGAAAAGTAAATAATTAAAACCCTGCTAATTTAGTATACACTGTAATCTAGACGAATCGTTATAATAATTTTAAAAAATCATAATTAAATCACCCGTTTACCCTTTGTTACGTTTTATGAATGGAATGTAGTTTATGATACACCTTAAAGTTATGCTCAAATGTTGAAATATATTCAGTGCGCAATCAATTTGATTGCATGCCATTTCTATTTTTACAACCATGAAATTTGCATGCAATTTATTGCATCATTGAAATATTGCTTCGTGTGAACATTAATGTAAGATAGCAATGTAATTAGAAAAAGAAAAAAAAAAAAAAAGAAAAAGAAAAGAAAGAAACAAAAAGGAAAGGAGTAGAGAATTTTTTTTAAATATTGTTTCCATGACGGCTTTAAAACACAACGCACAATAAAAGATAGTAAAAATAATAATAATTGATTTTTATTAAGAGGCCAAAAAAGGTACATACCCACTTACATGGTCCTCTGAATTTCATTAATTATTATTATTTTTTAACAATAATCAATTGTCAGAGTGTTTTATAATTTCCGTTTTATACAGTAATAATGAACTAATGAGTAATGAGTAAAAGATGAATTATAATGAACACATAGTTGTATTTTCATCTTTTTATTATTATTTTTGGTGCTGCACTTGTTGCCTAACTTTTAGGATACATAAATCACATCAGGAAAAATTCGATAAGACGTTTGCGAAACATTTTTTTCCCGCTTTTATTGCTATTTTACTTAAAACGTAATATTTTAAAATAAAAAATGAATTATTCTTATTTTTTTTTATTTAACATTTTTTATATTTATATACAGTTCTTGAAACCACAGCAGCTGTTTTCT
The DNA here is from genome assembly GCA_949318235.1 of Ecdyonurus torrentis. NCBI lineage: Eukaryota > Metazoa > Arthropoda > Insecta > Ephemeroptera > Heptageniidae > Ecdyonurus > Ecdyonurus torrentis. The sequence goes on from OX439137.1 coordinate 10,677,511, forward strand.
AAATTTAACGAATTTTTTTAAGAAAGGTCAGGATACAAACATAACGTTAACAAAAAAATGTAAAAAAAGAATTTTTAAAAGCACTAGGCTTATATAAACATTTTGGTTATGGTTTCCGGTTATTTTAAAAAAGCATACCACACACATTGAGATATTATACAGTGAATTTTAATAATTATAATCTTAAATTGTTTCATAATCTGGGATATCCATATTAATAAAATTGATAATAGGTTAACAGAATGAGTATATAATTAAATTATATTCTTTGAAGTATAGTAAAAATAATTTTTTTCATTTATTATTATTAGTGGCTAGTGAACGTATGTCTTAATACGTGTAATGTACTATAGAAACTGTTTTTAAAGAATGCAATAATATTTAAGTATTTTTCAGAAGAGTTTTAAGAACCTATAGGTAATACTGATTTTTATGTTTTCTTATTTTTCATATGTTTAAAGGTTTATTTTAGCCTTACTTATTAGAGGAACATTTTTGTCTTTCGATCTTATGTTGATTTAAATTAACCAATATATTTATACAAGTGCTGCGTGAGCAATTCTAAAATCATCATAGGATTGGGAACAAATAAATTAAAACACATAATGACATGATATACATAATATATTTTTTAAGTCTCTTATAAAAGGTATATAAAAACTATATATAAGGCATGTAAAAGGGATGTATAAGGTATAAGGGATATATAAGGTATATATAAGGTATATAAAAGGGATATATAAGGTATATATAAAAGGTATATAAAAGGGATATATAAGGCATATAAAAGGTATAAAAAAGGTATATAAAATGGATATATAAGGTATATAAAAGGGATATATAAGGTATATAAAAGGTATATAAAAGGTATATATAAGGTATATTAAAGGTATATATAAGGTATATTAAAGGTATTATATAAGGTATATATAAGGTGTATATAAGGTATTTATAAGGTATTATATAACTTATAATTATAAAGATCTTATATACCTCTATGTCCTATGAAATATAAATTTTAAAGCTTATATAATATATTTTTTTAAAGCAAACTTATGTTTCTGAACGTCGTACATTATATTAGACTACTGCGTACTGCATAATGTACTAAAACTAATAGAAAATATATATTAAATATTCCTTGTATATTTAAAAATGTTTTTACATAGGAAAAAAAAACTTTCAGATGTTTAACATGTTGTAAAATTTAATAAAAACAACGTTGTCAAAGGTATTTTTTGATGTTTTATAGCCGTCTGGTTCTTTATACTATTACTGTTTAAAATTATGTATTCTAAAATTTTATTAGCTCGTTAGTAAAATAGTAAGGGTCTAAATTTATAAATGTGAAGTAAAAGTCACGGTTTTTCTATGTACTGCGTCGTTTGGTTTGAAAATAAATAGTGATATTATTTTTATTAACTTTAGTATACGTATGTTGAATATGAACTTGTTTTTAACTTAATATTCACATATATGGTCTGTTCATTCAGAAGGAGAAATATTATATATTATATATTATATATATATATATATATATATATATATATATATATATATATATATATATATATATATATATATATATATATATATATACACATATATTTCATATAATATACAGTATATTATATAAATATATAATATTGTTCAATAAATTTGAAACCATGGTGATTAAATGAAGATTATTTTGTATAATTGAAAATATTTTTTCCTTTGTGTAACCACATTGAGTTGTTATTGCAATACTGTGTTGGTGTTATTGTACTGTAACTTTTAATAGTCCCATCCCATCTCATCAACAGCTAAATGAAAACCGCACACACGTGTAAGTGTTTCCTGAATCACCAAACAAAATATAATGTATAATATATATCTTGCCAAGCTTCCTCAATATTTAATGCTTGTTAATAATTATCTAACAATGTAATCAGTGCAACAGCCCCCTCACCCCCCCCCCCCCCATCTTATTTTTTTTGCAATTACCAAGAATTTCTAAAAATTACTTTCCTGGCCCCCATTTTTATTTTCATAATTACAGAAAAAAATAGAAATTTCTTGTACTGTACATTCTTAAAAAAAAAAATAATAATAAAAAAGAAATAACATTTTTATTATACTTTCTCTCTCTCTCTCTCTCTCTCTCTCTCTCTCTCTCTCTCTCTCTCTCTCTCTCTCTCTCTCTCTCTCTCTCTCTCTCTCTCCCTATATATATATATTATATATATATATATATATATATATATATATATATATATATATATAATATATAATATATTATGTGTGTGTGTATTATTTATCTGTTTTTCTCATGAACTAGAGCAATAATATAACATAAGTTTTAAAAGTCATAATATTCTAATCTTATCCCACTTACTATTGCAAAAATAGATTGATAAAACTAGTATATCTAGTCTATATAATATAGATAAATATTTAATTGTTTATTCAAATATTTTACGCATTAGATTGTTACATTATGAATAATTATCATTACAGAAAAAGTAAAGGGAGTACAATATTTTTTTAAATCAAGGTAATCTCGTTTACTATATACAACTATTTGATAATTTCCTTTCATAATATTGTAACAGATATACACACACAATTACTTTTATTATATCATTAATAAATCTAAATTACAAAATAATATATATATGGGAAATTAATTATTTTAATACTATAAAATTGTAATTTGATATATGATTGATAATTAGTATATTATATATTAGTGTTGATTTATTGCTTAATTTTAATAAATTATTTTATATACACGGAAAAAATTACTAATAAAGGCGTTATATAAATCCTGTAAATTGCAATAGGTAGACATTAGCCTGAAATAGGTATTGATGTACTACACTAATACCTTATGCAGGTAAAACATACTACAATAAAGGTGTGTCTCACCTAGATTAGATGTCACATGACGCGTGAATTTGACACGCGTTAAGGGATATACAAAGTTGGAACCATCCATGGTTGGAACAATGTAAACAAATGGAACCGTTCACATTGTTTTTTAATGTAAAATCGTATTATGTAATGTACTGTACAACAACCTAAGCAGATACACTTTATGTACATTTTGTTTATTGGATGAAATAAATAAATAAATATATTTTGAATTCAAATTTGAAAACAACAACAACAACAACATGTGAACTGTTCCATTTGTTTACATTGTTCCAATTTTGTTAATCCTTCGACGCGCACTAAATTTACTTATCGTGAATAATACTTTATATTTCAATACCTGTTCCTTCTGCAATTTAAGTGATTCATGTATGTAACTGTCTTTATTATTATCATTTTTTTCTCAGTGTTTGAATAAAATGTTAGAATACTTTTAATATATCATCTTGTAATGCTTAATGAGTGAGTATACGTCCTAGTGACTTCAACTTATTATTTCTTTTAATTTATCTAAAATATATTATTATCATAATATATCAATTTTTTTTTCTACTGACACTCGTCCCACCTAAGTTACACTTTTATTGCATTTGATTGATGAAAAACTTCTAAACTATTTGAATTGTTAATTTGTATACTTCTATGTGGTGAAACAATTAGATTATAGGATCTTAATTTAATGGTACGTGAATGCTTTGAGATTGAAAATATGCGCAGCAAAATTTTTAATTTTAATAAACCACTTGCAATGAACGAACTATTTAAATTAAATTTAAACATAGTTAATGCATTTCTTATTGAAAAATCATTACCATAAATATATTACAACAGTTAAAAAAAAAACAAAAAAACAAACAAACAAACAAACAAACAAACAAACAAACAAACAAACAAACAAACATTTATTCCAAGTAGTCCATTGTAATATAATCCCCTTCGACTTTCCACTCATGTTAATTTTGTTATTGCTTAAAACATCTAATATGTTGAAGCTTTTTTTTTTCTTATTAAACTATTTCTTTTCTATTGAGCTAAATCAAGTTACAATTATTTTTTATTGGGCAATGATATATTGAAGAATGTTGAATCAACATCAGAATAATTATACTGCTTCGTCAAAAATAATTACAAAAGTAACTTGACTTTTGTAGTAATTACAGAAAGATTACTGGAAATAGTTGTACTTTTCATTAGATTAATGAGGCTTTTTTTTTTTTTTTTTTTTTTTTACAAATATCTACTAAACATTACCCAACCACAAATCAACTTTAAAGACAGATAGATCTTTATATAATTTAACATCCCAAAAATAAAATTCTATTTTATTTATTTTTTTTATTTATTATTATTATTTTTTTTGCTGCTAATCATTTGTCAATGAAGCTAATTTTTACATTTAAATTGAAGCATACATTTTTTTTGTATTCATTATTGATCAAGATTAAAGGGAAAATCTATAAAATTTATAGATTCCCTTATAAGATAATAGAAAATTGATAAAACTTGTATTATGTAACATAAATGATGTTCGTAAACCCTGTTCCCTTGCTCCAAAAAAAATGCGCAATGCTATTTAAAAAGCATTAGGTGATCTTCATTTTTTTTGTGGTTTGGGGCATGAAAAACAGGGTTAAAGAACATAATTATTGTATATTTATATTTTAGGAAGTTTCAGTGTTTCAGAATTTAATGTTAGGATTTCGATATGAATTTATTAGAAATGATTTCAAATAGTCTTAAAAATTGCAGAAAATATGTATAATTTCTACAAAGGCTGGAAGGCTAAATGAGGCTGTTTATTTAATCAACCTAAAAAGAAATGAAAAAGGTATTATTGATTAGAAATAAAAATAATATAAAGAGGATAAAAATAAAAGTCAATAAGTTTATTTTAATTTTGCTGTACGTTTATTTATATTCTGTTATAGTGGACTAAGCATTTTACATTTATAATACAGTGCATGTAATATATTTATTTATAATTCTAAATTTTTTTTCTTGTATACTATTTTACTATCATTACATATTTATATTTTCTACTTGTAAAGCCTAATATTTTTTTAAAGTGCAATATTAAGCAAATCTAAAAAAAAAAATAAAATAGTGCTGATATAAAATAATTAATTTATACAATAGTGCGTATATATGCTAGTCCGCATAGGAAACTCAAAAAAATAAAATAAAAATTACAATACTTTTACTACAGAAAATATAAATTTACATATAATAAGTCATATTACAATTATTGTAATAATTATTATTATAGTAAAATTATATTACAAATTCATGTTTAGTAATATTTTCTTATAATAATTTTAGTATAATATACAATATTTAAAATAAAAAGGGTAGTCATAGCAAAAGTTAAAAATTATCAACTTTGCAGACATTTAAAAACCCTTTTTCTTGCCAAAAAAAATATATATCGCTAAAAAACAAACATGAAATTTGTATTACGACAGCTTTTTTAACTACATTACTTAAAATTAATAATAATTAAAATAATAATAACGATCTTTTTATATTAAAGGAGGAGGATAATTGATGATAATAATTATAAAATATATTAAAATTCATTTTTAAAATATAATAATAATAACTAAATTAATTTAAAGAAGACGAAAATTATAATTTAAATATTTTTAAAAAATATTATAGTAAAATACTTCTAATAAGTTGCAACTCAAAATAAAAGTTTTTACTAAATAATACTATTACATTTAAATTATAATTTTTTTGTAAAAATAATAATATTATTATTATTATTTTTTATACATATAATGCTAAGGAGAAATATTAATTATATTGGGAGGACAGAAATAATAATGAATATTAATGCAATTTTATATATATATTGATGAGAATAAAAAAAAAAATATTTGGCGACGCTAGTGATGACAAAAAAAGGAATAGTATTTATAATGTGCTGCTATCTAGTAAATATTTAGCGAGACTTAAGTTTCTTAATAGCGTTGGTTAGGTGTACCATCTCAAGGTTCATTTGAGAAATAAGAGCGTCCAATCGTTCTACGGAGTCAAGAACCTCAACGCGTTCGGTGTGAGGGTTGTATCTGACTTCGAATGGACGAGACATGTTGCTAACCCAGCGTCTGAAAATAAAATATTGATTGGTTATTGATTTGTTGATCACTGATGAGTAATTGGTTGGTTTATTTCAGAATTGGTTGATTGATTGGTTGATTGATTGATTGATTGATTGATTGATTGATTGATTGATTGATTGATTGATTGATTGATTGGTCGATTGATTGATTGATTGATTGATTAAAAAAACTACCAAAAATGTTAAGCTCTATTCCCATATAGAGCTTCAAGTAATTCATAAGAAGATTTTAATTTTAACTTTTTTTGTTCTCAATATAAATACCCACTATTTCCATTAAGTATTTTCTTGTACATAGCTGAACATTAATTAAGATAATCAATTTTTTATTTGACTAATAAACTGACTAAATATTTAATAATAAACTGTTGCATTTGGTTTAATTGGTTCGGATTTAAATTGTAGACTAAGTTTTTATAATTATTTTAAAAGTTGTAATAAAAGTTTAGATTTAAAATTTACCTGAATTTCTCCTTAGCATCTTCAAAGCTGTCAGCTACGTAGTATACGGGTTGGTATTCTTGATCTTGGTATGGTTGAATAGCAGTCAATGCTGGCTCGAATGGTCGGTGCTCGGGCTTGTCACTGATGGCGTGCAGAAGCTCTCCATAAGCAGACAGAAGTCCAGCACCATAAGCCTTAACTTGATCGTTCTCCTTGCAAAGTCCGAACTCTACGGTGAACCAGTACACCTGAAAACAATAACAAAATTTTCTAGTTGAGTATACAAGTGGAAATTTTGAAAATATATTATTTTAAAATTTCGCGGTTGTTTTGTGTGTAAAGATTATTTATGTTCGTAAACCCTGTTCTCTTGCTTCCAAAAATGCGTAATTCCGTTTAAAAAGCATTAAATGATCGTTATTTTTTTGTAGTTTAAAGCACGTAAATATATTGCTCTTAAAAATGCGTCATTCCTTATAATATAAAACATTAGCCTATCGTCAATTTGTATGTGTGTTCCGGAACACAAAGAATATTTATTACGAAAATAAAAATGTTTCTACCGTTTCGCCACTATTAATTTGGAAACTCTATTAAAACCACACGTTTTTATTCATCATGTATATAAATATGCAGTTACTTAAAAGGAATAGAGTATAAATCATTATAAAAATGCAGTATAATAAATATAATTAAAATCAAATAATTATTATTAAACAAGATGATCTATAAAGCAAGTTTTTTTTTAATAAAGAAGTTTGCCTTATGAATAATTACTACTTTTTCCGATATTGTAATTTATATTATTTTATAATCTGTTTTAATTATAATTAAGCTGTAAAGTATATAAGAAAACCTTGAATTGGATATTAAAACTAGATTATTTTTATATCGTAAGATTGAAATACTTAGCCTTAATGTCTTTAAATATTAAAAATAATAAATATTGTTGGAAGGTCTTAAATTTGAAGTAATTGTACTTTTTTTTAAAAAAATTTTAAGGTTATTTTTAAAAAATCAGGCTATTATGATAAGCTGTAAAGGGATAAGGTATGTGATAAAGGTATGTAAGGGTAAATTGTTTTGTCTTATATTATTAAAATTTCATAATTATACAAGTTTTTAGTCAATTTAATTGACAATTTAAGTATTCATGTACAAGAATTTAAACTAAAATCTTTATATAATATAAAATATTATTTGCACTATATGTAATATAGTCCGTTTGATTTGCCTTTTAATGCTATTATAGAGTAAAAATTTAATCTAAAAAAAATGTACCTACGGAACTTTTTTAAAAAAATAATAATAGTATAATAGAATCTTTGATATATTTGATATGATTAACGCCTACAACATATGCAACTTTTTCAGCTTTAATGTAAAGTGGTGCAGTATAACTTCAATTATATCAAGGCTATAAACTCTCGATTTCCTAATCATAGCAATTAAATGATAGAAAATGCATTACACTTTTCACTTTTTAAAAAAACCTTGGTTATGCTTACTTTACGTGTTATATATATATATATATATATATATATATATATATATAATATAATATATATATATATATATATACCTTGACCGCATATTTACTGGTGCATACATATGTTATAGTATATAAGAAAAAAAAACTATAATAAGTGTATGTAATCTCTTTTTTTATATATGTATATTACGTATTTTTTATTAACCTTCATTAAATAATTGTTTTATTGCCATAAAAATATTATTTTTGAAGGAAAAATTATGTAATTTTGTATATTGTATTGAATGATATCAAGAAAGGAATTTTGTAATTATTGAAGGTAAATTTTATTTGTAAAGAAAGGCTAATTTTAAATGCGCAATTTTTAACTACTTTTAACTTTGACTTTTTAACATTTGAAGAGCATTGTTATACATAAATTGATTTAGTGCTGAAATTTTAGCATTATTGTGACATCTGTATTATAATGGCTCTATGTTTCTGTAAATTTAATCTTTAAGTTTTTTTTTTTTTTTTTTTTTTTTAAGTTCGAGGATGTGTTTTAAAGACGTTTATAACCTTTAAAATTTCAGTAAACTTACCGTTGAGAGTTTCTCAATTTCGGCATCAGATGCTCCCAATGATGCAAGTCCAATCTCTTGAGAGAATTGTGCGAAGCTTGGATCGGCCAGAAGAGGCATATGTCCAAGCAACTCATGAATGCAATCGCTATAACAAACAAAAAACACAGTCATGTAACTACATGTTTAAGTCAAAGTAATATAGAATACACGAACATCTGCATGAGCAGGGCTTCAAAGAATCCAGAGGGCGATCAAAGTCAAAGAGCCCATGGGTTAAGATGATAACCTTAGAAACATAAAACCGCGCCCAATCTGCTGAATGTTTAAATCTAACTTTATTAAATTTGCTACATATTTTACTGCTTTGAAAAAAAAAGTTATAGTATAAAGTGTAATATGAAAGTATTAATTATCTATTTTTATTTATATTTAAATTATGTAACTTTTTAATGTTATGTAACTCTTGACATTGAAATTATTATTATTAACTAATCACAGGAAGCTGAAGTTGCGCTAGTATTACTTAATAATTTTATACTTTATATAATACAGTATGCTGTGATAAAAAGTCACGATACATTTTATCATGAAGTTGAATCTAATTATACTTGCTAAATGAACAACCCTTTGCTTCTTAACTTTACACTTTGCCTTTACACGTCTCTCTCTCTCTCTCTCTCTCTCTCTCTCTCTCTCTCTCTCTCTCTTTCTCTCTCTCTCTCTCTCTCTCTCTCTCTCTCTTTCTCTCTCTCTCTCTCCCTCTCCTCCATCTCCACGCTACTCTCATTGTATAGTGATATAATGTATATAATGTAATTTTTATGCCATTAGCAAGAATAAAGGGCATACAAAAGAAGCTTTATTATATAATATTTTTTACAACTTTTTTAAAATTATTAGATTTTAATAAAGTAGAAAGAGTATCGACATCATTACAGAAATTTATTTTTAAGTACATGAAAATGAAATTTTAATTATAAGTGTACTTATTTTTTTTAATTATATAGAAAAATGAAGGTAATATTATTAATTAATAATGAGTCATGAAAAAGTTGTACTTTAAATTTTCCATGTTAACATAGTATCGAGATGAAGTTTTGGATTTTTTTTTTTTTTTTTTTTGTTGTTTGTAATTAAATGGTAAGAATACTTACGGCTCTGGGGTGTGGTAGGGTGAAGTACGGTGACGCACATATTGAGTGCTCTGGAACACGCGGAATGCGAGAGATGCAAGGAAGTCGCGAGCTGTCAATAGACCAGCTGCGGGGCGAAGACTGAAACCAGTATGCTCTGAAAAAATAATAAATAACAAATTGTATAACTAAGAAAACATTTTTAAAGGTCATTTTCATTAGGAATTTTTTTTCTAGTTTTACTTCTTTCTAAATCGATCCATTTTTCTTGTAAGTTTGAACATACTTGCAAAATAAAGTGAGTATAATAATTTAAAACTTTGAAATCACGTTAGAAAGAATAATAACAAATCTGAAATTAATATTGGCGTGTTAATGATTAAAAAAACGCAACTTTTATACATCTGAATAAATAACAAAATACTTAATGCGTACGTATCTACAGTATATGACCCTTGAAGTATGAGATTGGTGTATAGCACGATAACACAATATGGCAAGCAAAAAAAAAAAAAAAAAAAAAAAAAGGTCAAATGAATTTATTGTTTAGCATGGTCATTTTAATTTAATTAAGTGTTAAAGATAAATTATTAAAAATAAATACTTACTCTTGAGGAAGTTGGACATCTCATCAAGTTGAGGGATTTTGTTAACTGCAAAGATTCCCTCTTTACGAAGCATATTGAATACACGTTGGTACTCAATGCAAGCATGTTTTGGTGCCAGATCCATGACTTGAGTGAAAACTGCGTTCCAGGTATCGAGTTCGGTTTGTACGTATTCAATAACTGGGATAGGTTGACCACTAAAAAAAAAAAAAAAAATATATAACATTTAAAAAAAAAATAACTTAATTCATTTTACATGTTATACATGATGATGATGGATTACTTTAAATAACCGCATGTATATATAAAGAGTAATTAAGGTCGATTTTTATATATATAGTATGTCAGATATTTTAATAATATAATGATATATTAAACTCACCGAAGATTTGGACCACTTTAAGCATGAAAGATGGTTAAATAATTAATGCGAATAAATTGGATGAAATGTTAATAATGAAAAAAGGGGTGGAAGAAAATGTTTTGTTCATAAAATATTACTCACTATTTGTACTGGAATGCGATCTCAGCAATCATCTTACGACGAGAGCGATATTCCTTATCAGAGAATCCAGGGTGATTCATGTCAAGTTCAGGTTCATACTTGGTCATGAGATGGTTGCAGTTATCAAGATCACGGGCATGACGAGGGAACCAGGGGTCTGAACAAATAAAAATCAATATAATTTTTTTTATGAAATATATGAAAAATATCTAAAATATGTTTGAAATAAAGTCTACTGATTTATTTTTAACATTTCAATCATTTTATCAAAAAACTAGATGTAATAAATTAAATGAAACAATTTTAATGACTATTCCGTATGGCGTACAAATTCTTATTTTACAATTTAAAAAGAAACACGTTTTTGATGTACTGACTTCTTGGGATACTTTTGAAATTGTTGCTATATGTTATCTGTGAAAACACGCTGTAAAAACTCTGTGACTCTAAAAATCTGTTCATATAAATATGTGTATGAAGGATGTTAAAATTTATCCCTTATTTAAATTTCTGGGTTCTAGTTAAAATAGCCATAAAAAAGATTTAAACAAGGCTTTGAAATGCTTAAGTATAAGATGTTCACATATTTTCTCTCGCCATCAGTTGTAATTTACTAACGATTTTCGTTCGTAATCTGAACGTAATTCATTTTTAATTCATGATTCTAACTTACCCTTAACACTGACGGCAGCAGAGTCCTCCTGAAGTAGGGTAACCTTCTCCAGTGCAGAACTTTGACGCAGGGAACGAATGAGAAGTAAAAGTGCAGAGCGAGTCATTTCAACACGGACAAGAACGTCAAAAGCAACGCCATCATCCTTAGAGGGACGAGACTCTACGTGTGTTACAGTTCCCTTATAGTTCTATAAATAGAAAAAAAAATTATAATAATAATTAGAGATATTGTTACATGAGAATATAATAGAGAAATATTTGTTTTTTATTTACCTCGATGGCCTTGAGAACGCGTGCAAGACCACTAATTCCATCCTTGAAACTCAAAAGCAATGAAGCGTTCTGAATCTCATCAGGCTTTCCATCCTGGGCTCCCAGGATTGCTTCTTCCTCAGTTAGGTTGACATCTGTAAATATTGGTACAAAAATATAGAAAAACGCATTTCTTCCCCCCTCTACACTCGAGATGAATTACGTGTGTAGATGTAGTCATAGGTTTTCTTAATGGATTTCCGAAAAGCTCAACTTTTTTTATAAGTGTTTTTGGTTTGAAAATTTACTACGCAATTTATCTAAATGTTATTCTCTATATCGTAAAGAATTCAATGTCTTGACCTTTAAGGAATTAATTGCAACAACATAAAAATGCAATATTTTATTCATAAATCTATGACTATTACATTTCAAAATAATGGAATAATATCCTCGTATAAACATTTGCATAAAAAAGAAATATTTCTATAAGGGATTTAACCTAGATTTAAAATCATATAAAATATAATTTATCCATGAAAAATTGTAGGATAAAAGAAGAAATTTTTAACAGCATCGTAAAAAGCACTTGAGACGAAAAGAAAAGAAGTGAAAAAAAAAAGTGTAGAAAAATGTCTCTTTGTAAAAAAAAAAAAAAAAAAAGGAACAGGAAATCGAACGAATAAAAAGAGTGCAAGAAAAGAGCTCTCTTAAAAAATAAAGTTAAAAGTGCTGAACAATCTTTTTTATTCACTTTATTTCTTTCTTTTTTTTTATATATATCGTACTTTAATATATTTAAAAGTCAAGTATTTTAGTTTTATAAAATAAAATGTTAAAAATTTTATAACGCTTTTGTAGTTCGCTATATAAAAAACTGAATAAAAAAAAGTTAAAAGTAGAAATATTATCAAATGAAATCATATTAAACTGTCTATATATAGTTACATTAAAGCATTACTCTATAATAAAAATAATAGCTACTAATACGTTTATGTTTGAATTTACTCATCTAAGATAAGACTTTAGTATATTATAAAATATATACTTTCAATTTTTTTATGCGTTACTTTATCGAAAATATAGCAAAATTGTAAGCAATTTTTTATATATTTTTATTTATCGCAATACATTCTTTTAAAACAATTTTAAGTCTTAGATGAATAAAATTGAAATTTTTTTAGATTTTAATTTTTTTACCTTTGTTATTCTCCTCCTCTAATTGTTCATCGTTATCTTCATTATCAAGATCATCAAAGGAGACGGGGGTGAGCTCCACGCATTTATGCTCTATACATCGATATAAAAAACACACAAAAACAGTCAATACAACGTGCAAAATCAAACATGCTCTAATTGATTCAAAATAGAATGGATTTCATAATGATTCAAATTTCCAAACTATTTAAAAAATATGATCAACTTATAGTGAAAAAATTGTAGCTGAAGATTTTTGTTACTTTTTTTTTTAAATCAATAATAATAATAGTCCATTCTATTTTTTCTCTTTCTAATTTTCGACACTTACCGGCCTCAAATACCTCATCTTCAATCTCCGAAGTGAATTCCTTAGCGAATTTGGGCATATCATCATCTAAAGTAAACAAAAATAAAATAATATTCATGCTTAAAAAATCATGCAAAATAATATATAAGTAAAAAAAATGTAGGCTATTTGAATATAAAATTGAAAATATTAAAAATATTTTTTTTATGTGAAACGTACCTTTTTGATGATAAACGATTTCAGGAGTAGGGCAACTATCAGCTGGTTCGTCTATTTATAACAATTAGACAACAACAATAAGATAAAACGTGCGACAATTAACATGCAATAATCAAGCACATGCAGAAACAAACAAGCAATATAACATCTAAAATATATATTACTAAAAAAAACTGATACTAATATAAAATAACAACTCTGAAATAAAATATACAGGAAAAAAATTAAAAGTTTAAATAAGGACAATATACCTTAATGCTGAATGCTGAATTTTTATATTCAGTGTAAATGACCGTATTAATAGATCTGTAATTTATTTTAAACATGGATTTTTGTGCTCTTATAACATTTTTGATTAATTAAAAGTCTATGTATTTTTAGTGCTAATTATTATTTTGATGAAGTTTTTCTATTGATAGAATTATTAACTGTGAAAATTTTAAACATTCATTCTAATCTAGTTGATTTAAATGACTAATTATTAAAATATGATTATTTTACTAGATTTTTAAGTCATATAAAAATAATAAATTGCAGTTGCGTGTACAAATTTTACCTCGATATTTGAATATGACATTAAATTATTAAGAAATATTTCATAAAAAAAAAAATTGCAAATTTATGAATACGTGTGATTTGACCCTGAATTGCTATCAATCATTTTCAAGATCATAGTATCGGAACTATAATATAATAATATTGCAATTCAAATGTGTACCTAAAACAAATTTCTATGTTAACAGGTGTAACTATAGGAAATAATATTTAAATCTAATGGAGGTCATTAAAATGAAAAGTTCTAATTTGTTTTTTAGACCCTGAAGATAAAAATCTTGTTAAACAGTTTTTTTTTTTAAGTTAATGATTTTAATAGTTTGCTAAAAAGGTTATTTATAATTTATTATACTTTCAAGGTATAACAATTCAATGTTTTTTCTAGAAAAAGTTCGCAAAATTTCTTTTTAAATAAAATATAACGTTGTATAGTGACAATTTCAATAATTTAACTGTTAATTATGAACTAAAAATGTGTTGATTTTCTTTTCAAGTTATTAGTTTTTTTATGCTTTAGGGAGAGAATCACTAAACTTTTTGAAAGATATGGAACTTTTGATTTAAAGTGATTTTTATGCAATTCTTCAGATTAAATTGTTTTAAGAAAAAATTAAGTTCTTTATATCACTCCATAGTTCCATTTTCTTATAGAATCCATATTTCAGTATTATCTGTCAGGTTAAGAAGCTCTTATTGAAAAACACGATCATCTACTATCTGTAGTTTAATTCTTCACCACAACTATCAGTAAAATGTATTGTGGCGCCACTATCAGCGAAATTTAAGTTGGCTTCGTTGGTGGCGCCACCATATATAACATTTATGATTGTTGCGGTAGTAGTTTGAACTACAAACAATAAGGTAACACTTTTAAGATAGCGGAATCTAAGCTAAGGAACCTGATCTGTACCTATACAATACTTTATTATTTCTCTGAAATGGTTATTATTCGCCATGACGTCATAACTTACCGTTTGAGCGTTGACGGGCCTCTTCCAAAACGGACTGCTTGGTCTGCTTGACGACAATTGTCTCAAAACGGGCATCGTCGACAAGAGATCGCCTCCGTGCGGGATAGCCGTTCTAAATAAACAAATTAAACAAAAATATTAATTAAATGTCATTTCAGTTACAAAATCTAAATTGAAAGTTAAAAAAATTGGAAGCAAAATCTGAATTAACATCTCAATTGAGCATCAAAATTTAAAAGTACGTAAAAATATCGTCTTTTTTTTTTCGCGTTTAATTATAATAATAATAAAGTTCATGTAACATACTACGACCATATTACTTGAACATCAATTTACATTAAAAATTAACAGCAAACAAGACAAATTTACATGTTGCAATGTTTTTAATTTCAATAAATTGAATTGCGTTTCATAATCGTAATTTTCAATTTATATCATATACTAAAAGCATTGCTCACTGTAAACTCACCTTTAAATTAATATCATTTTTTTTCTGCTTTAAGAGTCTTATATTGTGTAAGAATTATTAGTCTCATAATTACTGGCTTTAATTGATATAATTATCTTTAAACGTTTAATAATTATATAAAAATTTGCTTCTATTTTTACTTTAACTTGCCTTGAACTTTTTTTTTTTTTTTTTTTTTTTTTTTTTTAAATTTCACTGATTCCCTTCCCCCTATAAAAGTCACTTTAAAGCTCTACAAGGCGTTAAAAAAATATGAATTTAATTAATAAGATTTTATTATATTTATTTTAATCTTTAAAAAATTTACTTTTAATTTATGGACATTCCCTAAGGAAATTGAAAAATTGTCTTACAATCCGATTTGAAGAATAAAATTTCTATCTGTCTTCCCTAAGGGATAGAGAAATGAAGAGAAAATAGTAAATTAAATTTGTCAACCTATGCACCTGAACAAAATCAATTTATTGATTTTATTGTAAAATTTATCACTATGAATTGGAAGTTGATGCACATTTTATTCTATATATATTTGTTAGTTATTCGAAAAAAAAAAATATTTTAAATGCCATAATATTTTATTGGTGATTTTTTCTATACGTTATAATCTAAACACTAAGATTTTTTTTTTCTGTATTTAATATCTTACAAGTGTTATTTCGCTATAAGCAAACACTAATACAAGTCAATTTTAAAAATATTATTTATACAATTCATTGACTTTCTTATTTTGTTCTTGTCCAGTTATATTATTTGATTTGGTGTACGTGACTTTTATTACCTTGTAATGAAATATAAAAGAATTTTAATTATTAAGTAAATAATACTTAATGAAACATTTTATTAAAATAAATATATACACCTGTATGACCGCTTTTTTTTTCTTTTAAAAGTTTAATTTTTTTTCCGAAGCTTTTAAAAAATAATAATAATAATAAGAGGAATACATGACATCCAATAATAATTGTAAACCTGTTTAAATATAATTATAGTTGACATAATAGTCATGCTATAGAGGTTATATGTACAAGTAATGTACCAGCCCTTTTTTATTATTATTATTTTATTAAAGGGTCGGATTGTCACCTTTTTTTTTTTGTTTACTGCTAAATCTATTGAAAACGCTATAACGTACAAAAATAGAAAATTCTTTTTCATTAAGCAAAGATAGAGATTCCAATTTTTAAACTTATTTACTGTGCATAAATATGATTTTTTTTTCTAAAGCATAAATTATATAGAAAATGTTTCAAGATTTATTATTATTATTAAATTTTTTGTGAAGTTCTAAATTAGATTATGGAATTTTAAAAAATCTAAAACCCGCAGCAATAGTAAAATATGAATTTACAGAGAAATTATATATTTCTAAGAATTTACAATTTTACAGATCATGAATGTAAAAAAAAAAATATATATATAAAAAAAAAAAAAAAAGGATTGACAAAGGACGGTTCGCTTCTTTACACGTCCGTAAAACCAGAAGCATTGAAAAAAAAAAATCTTAAAGCCTAGTAAGTATATTATGCTAATTGCCTGCTATGAAAACTATAATTTAATATGTTTGAAATGATAATAAACAAGCTATAGAGCATTTAAAATAATACTGAGACCAGAGCTGACATTGTTAAAAATACACAAAAGTATTTTGACTCGAATTAAAAATATTTTATCCCTAATTTCAAATCCCCTTTATTAACTGTCATGTCAATTCAATATAATATTCTAATAATCGATTATAATACACAAATCAGATATTAATTAAATCGATTATAAATTAATATCGATATTAATAGTTTACATAACTGTTATATTAATTATTTATCATAATATTTTTTTTATCGTCAATTTCAATGCAAAAAAGAAATACTTCTTGTCTTTTAAGTGATATATTACGGTTTTAATATACTTATAGAAACCAGTTACTTCAAGTATATAGAGAATAAGTAATTCATTTGTGTTTTTATTTATTTGTATTAAACTTGTATTTTGTTTACAATTGAATTTTGTGTTGCAACAGTGAGAAAAACCCTCTGTTTTCACAAAATTGTTGATTTATAAATAATACATGACACTAATAATCAATACTTACAAATAGGGCATTTTATTTTTAAAATTCTCCTTTAAAATACGTAATTATGAGATTGTTTATCAGCCAAAAAATATTTGAAAACACTTATTATTAGTTTAACGTTGGCTACGGAAAAAGAAAAGTAATTAAAAAGAAAATAAGGATTATTAAAAAAAAAAGTAATAACTTTTTAAAATGGAAGTTAGTATTGTTTTAAAATTTCAAGATAGTTATAAAAAAAGTTACGTAAAATAGATGAATTACGTTATAATTTAAATATGATGAGTATACGTTCAAAATTATAGTTTTTATTTATTCTAGTGTAAAATTCCAAGAATCTTAATCACAACTTTCACTCTTGTTATTATGTCAACATAATTTTAGCGTTTTGTATGCGTTTTTATGCGTAAAATTTATCCATTGTATTAATTTTCTAATTATTATTTATAGAAATGTATGATATATTATAATTTTTGCCTTCCCTCTTCCCCTGAAATACATTCTTATTCTACTCAAGATTTAAACGTTATTATACTCTACACAGGCCAGTATTTTCATTAGAAAACGTTAGAAATATTTGTTAGTTTTTTTTAAAGGATTATCATGTCGTATTTAATAAATGCTCTAAAAAAAATTTACTAGCGTATTATTTAGGAGTTACAATTTTATTTACTTTAAAATTATTATAGAAAACCAGGAAATTTTAAAATTGAAAATGCCAAAGAGTTTATATAACAAATTAAATATATTTGTTTATAATAAACTTTAGAACAAACTTTCATTAGTATATAGATGTCCTTGATATTACGAGTGCTAAAAATTATAAGTGAAATAAAACTATATTTTTAGAAATCATTATTGTAATATATTAATGTCATATTGAATTTGCTATATCATCTTATTTTAAAGCGTAATTTCATAATTTTACGTGTAATACATGTTATTACTCATTAGATTGGTTAACCTGTCCTTAAAACGCGCATCATTTTTAATTATAGTATTTAAGATATTATTGCAATGTATTTCACCAATTAACTTTGGAGACGTAATAGGGCGTGGTCTATAGTTATTCAAATTTTCTCACTATTTTTTTTTTCCTCTACGAAATAATGCATGTAAATTTTTATATAAAATATAGAAGTATCGTGTTTTTGTATTTTAAATTTTATATTTTTCGTGTTTATAATTTTGCTCTTCAAACTGCATTTAAAGAATAACATGAACTTGAGATTTCACGCTCTAAAAGTATTTTATTACTAACGAAGGTGAAAGTAAAAATTATTATATAACTGAGAACAGTATCCTAGGTCATGGTTATTAACTGCTTCACTGAATCGAAAGAATAAATAAAAATATATATAAAAAAAAGAGGAAATTGAAAAGAGTTAACTATATAAGGGAAGGAAAGAAATCATTAAGGGCTACCGACACTTATGTGACATGTTTTTTTTTTTTATATAATAGCTTTTATACCACTTAACGGGGTAAAGGAATAAAAAGGGTTATTATGGATCAGTAGTCTTTTATATAATCCAACTGTATTAAAGTATCATTTACGTCATTATTTTAATTATATAAATTTTGTAAATATGGTAATTTTAGGAATAAAAGTTAAAGGTTGCATTGAAAACAAAAATAATTGAGAAATTTGAATTTAAAAAGATCACAAAACTTTACGTAATTATACTGAATACGATAAATAAGTTACATTTCAATTATTTTGTTTGCAACTATAGGAATGAAAAGTTTGATTTATATTTTTATTTGAAATAAAATATTTCTTACATTTACATTTGTGATTTTTTTTTCTTTTCGTGTTGAATTTCATGTAAGTCAGAAACAAGATCAAAATTGAAAATGTCATTTTAAATCCACATACATAAGCTACCCCTTAAGCATTTACTTTTTTTGTGTGCTAAAACAAACTTTATATTTCATCTATAGGAAATTGCATGAAGAATATGTCATAAGCACATTTATACTTTAACCTAACTTGTGATTGTACCCTAAAGGCAATTTTATATAATATTAAATTTAAGTTATATATCTACTAAAGTAGTTATTCAAATGAAAAGATGATATAGATGAAAATTTACGCTCTAACGCTTTTTAAAGCACCCACATCAAAAGTGATTTCATACGGAATAATAGTTATATAAAAGCATCAGGAAGAAAAAAAAAAGTATGAAAATTAAAGTAACTTTTTTCTAGAAAATTTAGGTTAATTTGTCTTTATGGATTTTAATTTAAGAATAATTTTCCTGTTTTTCATTTTAGTTATACTGCAACAGCTGTGTATACTAAATTTTCATTTTAATTAATTTCTATATATGTTTGTTTCATTCATATTAAACTTTATGAATGAATTTGATAATTACTTTTACTAATGTATGCAATTATATTACGAGTTATATATAATATTGATTAATTTAATACTGTAGAGAGTTCAAAATCATAAAAAAATTAGCTAATTTTTTCATAAAAGTTTTATATCAATACGTTAATTAAATTTTTTTTTATTATTATTTTTTTATTATTTGTCTTCTTAATTTAGGTTTAATCAAAATTAAAGGTTAATTTTAAATTATTTAAATGGAAATTTTACATTAGCAAAAATATTATATAAATAATGACATTTGTCCTCATTAAAAATATTATATCCGTATATGAAAAACCTTAATATATATATGCGTCTAAAACATATTTTTGTTATAAAAATGCCTTTAGGGTATTTAAATATTGTTTATATAGAAAATATTCACTTAAGTATGTACTTTTATAAGTGTCTATATACAGTCTATTAGAATAACATTGAAAGGGGAGGGGGAAGTAAAAATGTATAAACGATCAATTTCTAAAATAAAGGAACAACGAAATTGTGTCATCAAAATATTAGCATATTTCAATATTGATTTTGTTGCTAAAAATATAATATTCAAAAATCTTGCTTACTGTCTCCATGATTTTATAATGTTCTCATTTGTCAATAATTTTTTATATTTTTTTTATTTGATTTTTAGAGTTCATATATTTTTAAATTAAAATAGTTTTTAGGTTGTAAAAATAAAGGTATTTATAATAAATTTAATAATAATAATATAGCATTAAATTTATCCTTGCCAAATAGCACGTAGTCTAAATTTTATTTATAGCTTAATTTGCAATTAAATATTCATGATAATATAAATTTTAAATTTAGCTATTATAAAATTTTGGAAACCAATAATTAAAAATTTTAGGGTGTTTTATCTAATCTTTATTAATTATAGAACTGAAAAAAAATAATTTTAGAGTCCGCATTCTTGAAAGCTGATGAAATTTAGAATAATCAGATCAGTTTTAATAAGTCTTAATCCTTTTTATTATTATTTTTTAATAAAAAGGAAACGACCTTGGCTGATTTTTCTATATATAAAAAAAAATCGTAATTTTTTTTTCTATACCAAGTGAAGGGAAGGAAGGTATTATTATTATTTTTTTATTATATAATATTATAGAAACAAGTAACAATTTACGGTTAAATAAATTACTACAAGGTCCTTTATGTGATTTCCAATCTTCAGACAAAAAAAAAAAAAAAAAAAAGATCATTTTACCTTGAATTTTTTTTTTTTTTTTTTTTTTAGTTCCTTTTCCTTTTTTAATTTATAGTCTACTCCAGTTTTGAAAAAAAAAACTCGTTTCTCGCAGTAGTTTTTTTTATTGTAAAACTACTTTTTTATATCTTAATTTGCATATTTTATATTTTTATTGTCTTTAAAAAATATAATAAAGTCATTTTGAAGTATTTTATTTCATTTTTAATTTTATCAGATGAAACTTTAAGGGTTAAAAAAAAAGTTGATTTAGTAATCCTTTTCGGTTACATTTTAATACTTCAATTCTTTTATAAAATATATAAATTAAAATTTTATTACAGTTTGAAGGCTAATAAAATTTATATATAATTAAAATATTAAGTTTAATTTACTGTATCATTTAATTATTATTTATTTAAGGTAAAGTGAAAGTAAATACTTTTAATTTTGTAAAATATTATTATTATTATATAACAATAATAATCGAAAATACTTGCAGGCTGTTTTTATAATGTTAATTGTTTATAAACAACGTGTTTGTATGAAATTATTATTTTACTTTTATTATGAAATTTTTTATATTATTGATTATATAATCTGTTATGTAATATGAATAATTAATTCAAATAAAACACATAAAAACATGTATCTAGAAGTAATAAATATATCTTTTTCCATTGCATTTAAAATTAAAAAGAATATTATATATATATATATATATTTTTTTTTTTGGAATTTTTTTTTAAACTTAACAACTTATATAAATAAATTTAATGATAAAATAATAATAATAAAATGTGTATCAAGTAAAAACTAGATTTATTAGCAAAAAAAAAAAAAAAAAAAAAAAAGTATTGCAATTTGGAAAATACGTATAATTTCCCTCCCCTGAAATTTGATATTATAATTAATGATTTATTTACTATATGTTTTATTTAATGACCAATTTGGTGGGATTTTCTTTTTATTTAATTTTTGTTCTGACGCACGTTATACTTAATATAAGGTTAGATTAAACCGGTATCGTTGGCATAAATTATGAAGTATAATCTTACACTCGGTTAATACTGCTGATTATTATTATATAATTGTAAAGATTTATACCTTTCTATTTTTTTTTCGCGATTTGCTTCCAATTTTGTTTTTGTTTTAGTTAATAAGTAAAATGAAATAAAATTCTGAAAATACTTTTTAACAGGGCTTGTTTCTGAAAGTGCCCCTGAATTTAAATGTGCATATTTATAATGAAATTAAATTTACTTGAAACTATTTATATAGTAAAATATGTTATTTTTATGCATCTGAATTTTGTAAACTTACCAATATTTCTTAGTTATAGTTAAATTTGTTAATTGCACTTTTTATTAACATTAATATTTTTTAATATTAAAAATCTATCAATTTTCTAAGTCTTCAGGTTTAAGTTAATTATTTCAGAAATATTTTAAGTTTACAAAAAATTGTTAAAAATTCCAAAAATTCAGAAATTTAAGTCAATAATTTTTGTTTTAATAAGGATTTTGACTTACCTCAATGCTGTATGACTTCTTGATGGCGAACATTTCGCGGTTCTTCTGTGCAGCCAAAGCCATTGTAATATCCTTTATTTTTATTTTGCTGATATATATAAATTGAAATCAAAAACCAAAAAACAAACTTCCACTTAAAAAAACTTTTTTTTAGGGGGAAATTTTCTTTAAAAACGAGCAAACCTTTTACAAATTAATAAAACTCCAAAATAATATTGGCTAATATATTTATAATAAGGTATATCTCGTTAATAATATTTTTTTAAATGCCCTAAACTCCTTCAATCACTAACGGAGTTGGTGTAGAATTTTATTGAGAAGTGTTGGTCCTTATATTACAATCCCCCCTCCTTTTTTCAATAAATGTTGAATAAAATTTTCCCCTTAAACCCCTCTCTTCCTATAGAAGCTACAGGCGTGCTTGTTCTTTTTTTTTTTTTGCCTGGTTATACGCTAAGCTTACCTTCTCTCTCTCTCTCTCTCTCTCTCTCTCTCTCTCTCTCTCTCTCTCTCTCTCTCTCTCTCTCTCTCTCTCTCTCTCTCAGTAGCTCCATTACGACACTTACTTCTAACCTACGTCACGCTTACTCTCTTATAATTTTTATTATAATATATAAATTGGAAATTCCCTCATACACAAAAATATAATCTATTTAGTATCCCTGGATATACCGTGGAAATTCTTAGAAATTTTAACCTGTATAGATTTTTCTTTAATTGGTTCAAAATGATTTATTATTTGGGACTTTTTTTGATGCAGTTTTCATAGAAAAATTGCGTCGTATATTTTAATGACTGCATAAGTTGAAAGGGTTGCCTACTTTTAAGGTAATTATAACAAGAACTAGGATTTTTTGTTTGAACTTCCTCTATTGTTGAGTAAATAAAATGAAATTCACATTAATTGGTGTTATTTTTATGAGAGGAGAAAACAGTATAATATAGAAAAATGAAACTGTATGAATTATTCTTTATCATTGTATTGCTAACATAGATTTTAGTAACTTCCAAATAAATGCTTTCTAGTTCACGTTAATATGTTAATAATTAAATACTACATTATTAAGGGGTGCATTTACATGGTTTGTATCTCAAAATCTAAACTCAAAAACTTTATCAAGCCATTAAAAAGTTAATAACAGATACTTATGATACATTTTTTTAGAACCTGTGACCATCAGATGAGAGAGTAAATAATAATTGAAATTAATATGGGCTCTTATGAAACTAAAACTTCAAGATATCATAATTTAAAATCTAGCATGGTGAGCTCTCAATTTTATTTTATTTTTGAAGATAACTTATCCTATAATGTATCCCTGTGCAAAATTTCAGTTTTTTTTTCTTTCTATAAAACTTTTTAGTTAAATCCCGCAGTAGCTGATGTACCACCACAAACATTGAAGTTTTGACTTTTTGCTGGTGACAATAAATAAATTATTGAAAGAGTGAGATTTAGGCTATATTAAATAAATTAAAATTTTGACTATTTACTCCTTTGCTATATTTATAAATTATGAAAATAAATAAATAAAAATAAATGCTGTGTACTATATTATATAATATGACATGACTTTGAGCTCTAAGTTGGAAGGAAATAGATTTGAAAATAAAAGAAAAGAAAGCAATATATCAATTTAAATGTGCCCAAACGTACGCAAAGCTATCGTCTCATTTCTTTCTACCAGTTCCCTTTAATGGAATTTTTATATATTTATGATGAAATAATATTTTCCTTTTGTGTCCTTTTTTACATTAGATTTTATTATTTTCTGATCATTGTATCATACAATTAAAAAAAAATGTTTACTCTAAATTCACATTATGTTTAGAGAGTACTGTACGAAATGCATTGATTTTACGTCAAAGCACGAGTGCAATTTTTCACCAAATATTCAAACTTTGTAGAGCCTAATGTCAATGCAAGTATCATGCGAGTAATACAATATAATATTATATAAGTTTTCCGTAAATATCAGAGTATACTCTATATATTTCACTAGTATTAAGTATAATAGATAGTAATCATGCACTGGTAGAGAGTAAACATTTGAAATGCCTAATCTATACTGTCGAATTTTATAGATAATTTTAAGAACATACTCGAGATCAGTATTTAATGTATATATGTATTAAAATTTAGAGCCAACACAATGAAATGTTTAGTGAGTAGCAATTTTAAAATACTAACCTATAATACATTTTAATTTCTCAGTGAAACAGAAATCAAATATAAAATATCAGAAAATGTTGAAAAAAACAAAACAAAAACATGAATAATAATGATAACATTTTCATCTTCTATGTATGGCAAAATAAGTTAACAAATTTGATAGCAAAAATTACATAAAGTAATTATTAAGTAGAAGAGATTATTTTTGTAAAAAAAATTTATATAAACAATAAATCCCTGTAACACTTAAAGTAATGGGAAAACAAATATATATCCTTTAATAATCTAATTGGAAAAAGCTCATTTTCATCTATAGTATCTTCAACTGTATGAGAATTCTTGTATTTTTTGAGTGGAACTGAAAATTAACGGCAGAAATTTGTAAAATAATATACAAAAGTCTTTAATATTTTGAATAAATTAATTAACGTATAAATTAAACATAATTATTTTAATAGTGGGGGAAAATAGTCATGCCAATATTATTTCAATAAAAAATATATTGTTTTAAAGGTTATTTAATTTAGTTATGCTTAATGGCTATTAACTATTTTTTATGACATTGAATTTATTTCTTATTATAGTATTTTTTTTTCACTATCACTTTCATACTATATAGCGTAATTGTTTAAAATAATATTATTATTATTACATGCTTGATATATATCATATTTATTACCATTAAATACATTCATGCTTAATGATTTTAATATAAATTTGTAAATTATATGACTCATTACGATATATTACAATAATTGTACAGACTTTTTAATTTGTCAATATTTATACAGAATCGTTTTATATTATATACTTCATTCAATTGTACTATAATACTTGATATCACTGAGATTACTACATTATATTATATAGATCGTAACTTTTAACTGCGTTTATATTTCAATAATTTTAGTTTAAGAGATCCTAACTCCAAGAAAAAAATTTCCTTCATTAATAAATCACAAGATGCTACTGTTATACATATACATACTAGAATTTAATAAAGTATAGATTTGGTCTGAAAATAGTTAATTCAATTTCTTAAAGGCGTAGAACACCTTGAACAAAAAAGTTATGTAATACCCTAACAAACCTGAAAATCAACGGAATCATTGATTTCTAATTTATTTTCCATTCACAAAATAGCACGAGCGGTCATGACGTCACAGCTTGCTTGTTTTTACGCGCGCGTGGACCAGGCGAGCTGTGACGTCATTGACCGCTTGTGCTATGTTGTGAATGGAAAATAAATTAGATATCAATGACTCCGGACAAATCAACGTTGATTTTCAGGTTTGTTAGGATATTACAAAACTTTTTTGTTCAAGGTGTTCTACACCTTTAACTTAATATCACTGCTATATTGTTCTACAATCTACATACAATTAATAAAAAAAAAAAAAAAAAAAAAAACTATTACTATCTGTTTGTTATCAAATAGCAAATTTCTAAAAGAATTGTGGGATATAAAAGTTATATTATTGACATTGAATTGTATGTTCTCAAAGTCAATTAAGTAATACTTTATCCTCTTTGCGCAATGTCCATCGTAGTAAATGTTAAAGGGGACATCTTATCTTAAGTTTAAAAGTTTCATATTCATTTTTTTGTTTAATCTATCTCTATGCGAAAATATAGTTGCTCATAGTAAAGTTAATTTCAACAAAGTCGTTATGTAAAGTAACTTTTTTTTTTTTTTTTTGCTTGCCATATTGTGTTATCGTGCTATACACCAATCCCAGTCCCAGTCAAGACATTGTCTTATCGACAGGTAGGGACTTTCCAATTAATGGAAAAGCACACACGAGCCAGCCACGGCCTAAGTACACAGCCCGGTATTCGCCATGACAGCCTAGAGAAACCGTGGAAACATCTAGGCAGGCTGGTCGGTGCAATCACATCAATCATGCACCTCCCGAATACTGTGCGTCGTCATGGAATGCATGTAAACATGCATCGTGCAACGTGTTGTGCTCTCACACTTCACGTACGCACCCAGCAGTGGCTCGAACCTATACTCGGTGAGGAGTACAAAGTTGCGAGTCAGCTGTCTTCATCACTTGGTCATACCAGCTTTAAATGAAAAACTAGCCAATCTCTCAAAAAATAAGAAAAACAAATGTTTCTAATATACTTGAGTTTATAAAATGTATATGAAAAGAATATTGCAATAATGTACTGAGAAAGTAAATTGTTACTCTCAATTCCATTATATTTTGAAAGTATAACTACTAAATACTTGATTGTACGTCAAAGTAAGAGTGAAATACGAGATACGAGTAAATATGTAGAGGCTATAGTGTCAACGCAAGTTTGATAAAAGATGAGTACAAGTGATAAAATGCGTTCTCAGTAAACGTATACTCTATATATACCCATTACACTTGTATAGACATCATACCCCTGCACTAGCACACCCCTGCACTAGCATACCCCTGCACTATCATACCCCTGCACTAGCATACCCCTGCACTATCACACCCCTGCACTAGCATACCCCTGCACTATAGCATACCCCTGCACTGGTGTAGTGTGTAAACATTTTAATTGTTTAATATCTACTTTCAAATTTTGGTTAATTTTATGTATTCTCTATGCATTAGAATTTAATGAATAAGCTTGAATGTTTTGCGAGTATCAGTTTTAAACTACTATAGCCTCTACTTCTCTTTTCTTTTTCTTTTTCTCAGAATAAAGATTAATGCTGTTCGTAAGCCTTGTTCTCTGCTTCTAAAATGACGATCAATTTTGGTTATTCAAATGGTATGCGCATTTTTTTGGTGCAAGAGAACAGGGTTTACGAACAGCATTATTGTTTAGATGATGAAAATAAATTATCAGGGAGAATGTGTTGGACATAAGTTATAAGTTATCAGAACTCAAAACCATACAAAATATTTCTAATATTTGTAGTAAAATATGTAAATAGTTCATTATTGCCGTAATTTAAAGTAATAAAAGTGATTAAACGTAAAAAAAAAAAAAAAAAAACGTAGTCAAAGTGTAATTGAAATGCAAACTATGCTAACCTAACCTAACTATGCTATGTCTTATAAATAATTTACAATCTTAGATTTTTTAATAATAAATAAAAGGAACAAAATATCATTGTTGTAATAATCAATTTCCCCGTATAGATCAGAGATCACCATAAATTTTTTTAAACTTCAACTCGTTTAATAAATAAATAAATAAAAAATTACCTTTTTTTTTTTTTTTTTATAGTGAGGCACTCGATTTAAGAATATTCCAAAAAAACACCTATGAAAAATAAGTCGTAAATGAAATGAGTCTCAAAAAAATAATAATTAAATATACACTGAGTTTATTATATAGAAATGACAACAAAATGCACTTTTTCACTCTTTAACAGTTAGAAGTTGACTGTCCATAAATACATCTCGTATTTCTATTTATATTGATATAAGATTGCATTAGATAAACAAGAATTATATAATATATTATAGGAGATATCAAGTATATAACCTTCTTTTCATTATTATTATTATGAAATAACATTATACAAAATGTTCTTATTATGGTAAAAATATAGATATTGCAATATACTGTATAATACCAAGTATGTATGTTATAATGTCATTTATTATAATTATTGAACAATTATTCAATTATTATTATTTATTTATTATTATTATTTTTTTTCAAAAAAAAAAAAAAAAAAAAAAAAGTTGATATTTTGAAAACAAATGCTTTTTATAGTTGTTATCATTGGTGACATAGCACCAACCAGAAGCAAGATAGAAATAGGTGCGGAACCCTAAATTTATAGAATTTCACTTATGGAGAAAACTACTGCACTGAATCCGGAAAATGAGGGATACTAGACATACTTTAATAAGGTTTTAAGGCCTTTTTTTTTCATTACCGATTCTTTTAACTTTACCAAATGTGTCCCTTATGGCATGTTCAGACGCATCCATGGTTCACATAAAAATATTTGCATTGCGCAATAAATTAATTTCATTAAAATTAATTAGTTTTAAAGTAAAATGCATTATTTTATATTATTTAAAATACTGGTTTTGATATACATCAAACTTATGTAAATAGTTGAACAATTTTATATAATATTTTTTTACGATTAAAATTTCAAGCAGCCCCTGTACGAGTTAATCGGTTGATAAGACTCCACGTTACCTATAGCGTTTAACAAAAAAAAAAAAAAAAAAAAAAAAAAAAAAATCTGAATTTCTTACGAGATCAATAAAAGCTCCTTACTCATAATTGTGGTGTACACAAGCAGAAAGAACATTTACTATACACTGGTGATAACTTCACGTTTCGATGAGATAAAAAAACTGTTGTCTTGAGGGAACTACTGTATATGGTAAACGTTTGTGTATCAAGGAAACACATTATATGGCAATAATATGGCAATATGGCATATATGGTAATAATTATAATAATATTTTTGACTATTCATTTTTTACGTGCCTATATAAAATATTAAAAATATGTATGGCAGAATTAAAAATTTGCAAATATATATTTAAATGTTTATAATGCATTCCTGACTACAAAATAAAATAAATGTACAATACATTTACTTCATGTACTCACTGAAAAAAATATATTTTCATTTTGCATTTCAATAACGTATAATGATCTATGATTATTCAAGGTCTCGCTTGCTTAAGGTATTATAACTTATTGGAATGTATGTATTAGAAATATTTACATTTTCTATAGTTAAGATTGTCGTAATAGAAATAAAAAAGAAGGGTTTTAAAATTGATAAAAAATTTATAGTACAGAGATTATGTTATAAAAAATTACTATTTTAAAGCTTTATGATGATAAAATATATTCATATAGAGAATTAAACGTAACTCATCAATATATATAAAAGCATGGCAATTAGTATAGAATGGTAGTAGAGTAAAATTTTCTATAACAAAGTCTGTACATGATATTATGTACAATAAAAAAATATTCCTTGAGAATATGCAATCAAAAATTAAAAATTTCTCTATGGTCATTTCACATTTCTATGTATGTCCTTTACAAGCATACACTTAAAAAACAAATGTTTACTCTCAATGCACAGAGCGTATACGTATACGTATATAGGTATACCTACGAAATGCTATAGGGTCTATGCATTCATATTAAAGTCGATGCCATGTTGGATAACTCAATAACATGAGTGTCATAGGAAAATAACTCATTTTGCCAGTTTAAAAAAACTTTACAATTTTCAAGAGCATTGCTGCTGTAAATATGTTGAATTAGTATCTCAAGTATGTGAGAAAAATAACAATAACAAAAAATTAACAGAGTTTCCAAAGAAAATTGCTTAAGACGAAGTTTGTCCTATACTCAGCAATGTTATTCACTACTCCAGTATGGCCTCCAAGCGCAATAAATATGTCATCATCCGCATACACCCTATAATTGTGCGTCAAAGCATGAGTGTATATATTTTCACTAAATATTCAATCTTGTAGAGGCTATTGTTGATGTAAGTATGATGAGTACAAAAGATAAATGGGTTCTTCATAAATATTTTAGACTATATTACTATCTAGTCTCTACTCATTTTAGTTGTAGGCAGTACCTATGCACTGGTAGTGAGTATAAACATTCACTAAACTTGTCTGGTAGAGAGTAAACTCTATTAGTATAATCACATTAATCACTCAGTATCAAATAATGGATAATTTAGGTATTCTCTACACGGAAAAAATTATCTAAAGAGTTACTATTTAGACTTTTTTCATAATAAATTCTTTAGATACATACTAAACTTTTTAGAATCTAAAGAGTTAACTATTTACCGCTAAAGAAATTGTGTTTGTACTAACGAGTTACTGTTTAAACTTTTTGCAAGAGAGTTATTGTTTAGTACTATAAAGAGTTATTTATATGTATCTGAATAATTTATTAAATTTATGTTTTTCGTGTATGCATTATTTTTAATATATAGAGACAATGCACAAAATATGTTTATAGTATTATACCAGTTTTAAAATACTATAGCCTACTCCTTATATTCATAGTGCAATGTACAATTTTTGTATTGGGGTGTTCTGTCTTAAAATATGAACACTCATAAAAAGAGTGCATTAATTAAGTTACAAAATCCTAAATTATTTGAAATAAACACTTTTTAGTTATTACGAGCAGTTAAAATAATGCAGTGTGGCAAATTATTAACAATAGTTAATTTAGCTTAAAAAAAAAAAAAAAAAAAAAAAAAAAAAACTGAAAACTGAAAACAACTGAAAACAATTTAAATTAGCTTTTGTTAATAACTTGCTAAAATGCATTATTTTAGCTACTTATAATAACTCAGAAGTGTTTATCTCAAACAAAATAGGATTCGTAACTGAAGTAATGCACACTTTTTTTGAGTGACAATACAAATGATATAATAGTCATTTTAGTTTTTGTCCATGGATTTTTCAATCTCTTATTTCTATTGTCACTATCAGTCTCTGTTTTTCTCTCTGTATCCTTTTAATCTTTATAATGGAATTAAGTAAAAATTGAATGTTAAATTTTTATAATAGCGTATTAATTGTATTATTTTTCAAGGATGAAACATGAATTGATATAAAATTTCAATGTTCTAAGAAAAAAAATAATCTGAAAACACGTTTATTATAAAAACAAAATACAAGCTTGTGGGAAGAGGAAAACATGTGCTTGAGAATAAAAATGCAATTAAAACAGGTATACGGGGTTAAGCCAAATATGTATATATTATACTGGACGAAAAAAGTGGACAAGGGAAATTCCGAATAAAGCAGATATAAATACAACGAAGAAAGTAATATAAAGAAAGAATAATATGTGCCTTGGAATTGCATATCTTGTTCTAATTACATTAAATACTTTATTAATGGTCCAATTAAAATTATCAAAAATGTAATGAATGAATGAATGATATTTGCTATCAATATATATTATATATATATATATATATATATATATATATATATATATATATATATATATATATATATATATATATATATAGTAAATATGTATAATGACACAGTTAGGTCTTATCAAGTTATTTACAAGCAAATTTTTCTACAGAAATAAAGTTTTAGGAAAAATATCAAAGTTTATTTTGTTCCTTGATTGGCTCAATGATTGGCTGACCGCCCCAAAAAATAGATATATTCGTTGGTTGATCTTGTTTTTTGAGTCGATGAAACTAAGTCGCTGTTAAGCATGAATCTTTTTCTTATGAAGGTTCGTTTATTCTTATCAATAAGTCTTAAGTTCTAAACGAAGAAATAACAGTCATATATATATAAACGTCGTAAACAGGTAGTGACGTCATGATCAGGTGTTCTTAACAAAGGAAAAATATCGAAATTGGCTCAATATTTAAGCTTGTTCTGTAAAGTATAGTGAATCTCATTAACAGTGATTGGCTGACCAACAAAATACGACACATTCATTAGTATAGATCTTGTTTTCTGAGCTGATAACAGTGAGTCGCATGTTGAGCATGGACCCTTTTTTTTTCTGAAGTTTCGTTCATTTTTATCAGGTCCAAAGTTCTAAACGAAGAAATAACAATGATAACCATACTTATAAACGTATAGTAAACAGGTAACGACGTCATGATCAGATATTTTTAACAAAGGAAAATTTTTGAAGCTGGCTCAAGAGTTGTGTGTAGTTTATAGAATAAACTTTATGTAGTTTACAGTACGATCTCAAGTCTTTTTCTTATATAATATGAGTAGTAAAACATTATATCACAAATAGGATGTTTTTTTATTTTAATAATAATAATAATATTGTGATTGTAATTATACAATCTTGTACCCATATGAACTTATAACGATAACTCACATAACTTGTACGGAGTACGGCCTATAAAGTCATAAAGTTCAACATAATAATTTAATTAATGTAATTCTTTCTCAATTGGAGGAGAAAAAAAATATCCCATTATATAAACATAAATACTTCCTTACTTCTTACTTTCACTATATCGATGTACAAAGTAATGGAGAAAATGTATGATGTATTTAATATACAGGGAAAATACCCATCTTTATAAATTGTAAACAATTATTGTTCGCTATTTAACATAGAAATAAGTATATACGTTTAATCAATGCATCTGAATCTGAAGAATTTCATACAATTTCATATGTCATAACACTTTAATATGAATGTTTTTAAAAGGTTAAAAATACAGAATTTTATTTAAATAGTATGCTTAAAGCCATAGACCACATAAAACAACATGTTCTTTTTAATGAATAAACACGAAATGAGATCTTCATAACTGATGACAATTTTTACCAGAATGTTAATGTAGCCCCACGAGAGAGCGTGAAAAAACTGCAAACTATGGCATTCCCGTGAAAATTCATGTTTATGACGTCAGAAACATGCAAAAATTAGTATGAAAATGTTGTGCGGGTTGCATAAATAGAATGTTCTAATCTCTGCTACGGGGCTACTGTTGGGTTTTGAGACAAACTAATATTATTTATGTAAATCCCATCAAGTGTTTTGTGATATGAATGCTTATGTTTTTCTCTGGTCTATTGCTTTAAGCTATTTCATTCTCCAAAATGTCACTAAAAAATAAACTGAACTCAATGAGTTCAATAACCTTAATATGTATTATATTAAGCAGAAATCTATTTTTAAAAGAAAGTATTATATATATATATATATGACATGTTCTTTCTGAATTCCCGAGCGCGTCTACCTTACCCCCTAGAAAACGTCTGAAAAAAATATATGTGGTTTAGGGACTCAATACAACTACAAGTATCAAGTTTTACATCAATCAGATAAATTTTCGAATTTTCAGGGCACTTAGAAAAAATTCGGTTGGATCGAGCCATAGGTAAGAGCTCATTTTTTAACGTTTTGGAAGGCACTTTTCTCTGTAAATGTACATTGCATGCCGTCATTTGTATTTTTTGTGCATGGTAAACTGTTATGAAAGTAAACTGGCGTGATTAATTTTTTTTTTAAAAGTACAGTTTTTTCATAAAAAAATCCCCAAAATGGCCCGCGGGACGATTTTTTCGACTTTGGATTTTGCTATAACTGACTCAAATTTTAATATTTTTTCAACAAATTTAAATCACAGTTAAAAGAGTGTATTAGCAAGCATACTGAGCAGAAAAAATATTTCTATACCAAAAACTATCCTGGTGGTGGGGTCCCGAACTTGTCACCAACCCGAAAAGGTGGGTATGTAAAACCGCAAAAATAAAAAGGTCGCTACAAACATTTTTTCTCAATTTGGATAGAAAAGTGTAGCCTAGGATGTAAGAAGAATGCTATTATGGTAGACTTAATGTATATTTTGTTTCGAGTATTTTTTACGCTAAGTTGAAAATTGTGATATTTTTACTTTTTAAGGTACATTACGGAGACACCTCAAATACGATTTAAATAAATGTTTGATTTTTTTCTTTTGCACATTTAACTAAAATTGAACGATGAAGTGTCTGCAATTATAAAAAAAAAGTTTTAGACGCAAAAATGTTGCTCAATGATAGAAAAAAATCGGAAAATTGTAGCAAGAAATGAAAAAAATCGATTAAAAATCATATTACAGATATATTAATTTTTATACCATTGTAAGGGCGCTAAATGTTATTCAAAAGTTAAAATATCATTTAAATAATGAGGTGCCAGGATAGCTGAGACCAGGTGGTATCGGGGGGGGGGGGGGGGGGGGGGGGGAGTGGCGAATGATAAACGTAACTTTTGTAAAAGTTATGAGCTTTTTGATGTTAGATTGTTATAATTAATTTGAAAAAAAAATTACAAATAAATATTTTTATTTTATGCTCTTATGAAGACAAATAAATAAATAATTTATGCTAGCCTAATGTAACAACATTTTTACGCTATTATACATAATGTATGATATAGTAAATAAAATACTAAATAACATGATAGTTTCGATGTTACCATGATTATTTTCCGAGAAAAAAAAATGTGATAATTTAGAAACTATATTTAATGCAGTATCAATTAAGTATTTTATTTTCCTATATAGAATATTAACGTACCACATAAGGTCGTATATAACAACGAGAAAGAAAAAAGTAGTAGAGCCGAGCCGAGAATCGAATATTTTGATTAGCAAGCAACGTTATTTTATATTTATTACCACAAGCTCTGCTGTTTATTATGCATACTATAAAAATTATTATTATTAATTACACATTTAAAATTTTGAGCTTTATAATTATTGTTTAAAATTCTTAGAACTGGAAACTGGAAATCCAATTATTTAAAATGCACTTGTCATTTATACCACTTCTAATTTTTAATGTTCTAGTTTTCCTGCATCTAGGAATCACAACAA
The DNA here is from genome assembly GCA_949318235.1 of Ecdyonurus torrentis. Classification (NCBI taxonomy): domain Eukaryota; kingdom Metazoa; phylum Arthropoda; class Insecta; order Ephemeroptera; family Heptageniidae; genus Ecdyonurus; species Ecdyonurus torrentis. The sequence continues at coordinate 10,712,622 of OX439137.1, forward strand.
ACTTGCAAAAATAGTCTAAAAAAAAAAACAATTTTACGTGTAATCAGTGTCTTGCTTTCTTCTTGTTCTTATTCTTCTCTCTCTCTCTCTCTCTCTCTCTCTCTAATTGAATTCACATAATTTATATTGTAAAACCCAAAACTTTAAAAATACCAGTCCTTGATGGCCAGCACAGAATGCTAGAAATTTATTAGAACAAATCATATCTCATAAAGATCATTTCAAATTTTCATCCTTATATGTCAAATCAACTTAATTCGCTTACCCCATATCCTTTACATCATAAAATATTTAATTTTGGTATAGTACTTTTCTAATTGATTTATAAAAATCGAACATCAAAAATCAAAATTACTTTTACAAAAGTTACGTTTGTCATCCGCCACTCCCCCCCCCCCCCCCCGATACCACCTGGTCTCAGCTATCCTGGCACCTCATTATTTAAATGATATTTTAACTTTTGAATAACATTTAGCGCCCTTACAATGGTATAAAAATTAATATATCTGTAATATGATTTTTAATCGATTTTTTTCATTTCTTGCTACAATTTTCCGATTTTTTTCTATCATTGAGCAACATTTTTGCGTCTAAAACTTTTTTTTTATAATTGCAGACACTTCATCGTTCAATTTTAGTTAAATGTGCAAAAGAAAAAGTTCAAACATTTATTTAAATCGTATTTGAGGTGTCTCCGTAATGTACCTTAAAAAGTAAAAATATCACAATTTTCAACTTAGCGTAAAAAATACTCGAAACAAAATATACATTAAGTCTACCATAATAGCATTCTTCTTACATCCTAGGCTACACTTTTCTATCCAAATTGAGAAAAAATGTTTGTAGCGACCTTTTTATTTTTGCGGTTTTACATACCCACCTTTTCGGGTTGGTGACAAGTTCGGGACCCCACCACCAGGATAGTTTTTGGTATAGAAATATTTTTTCTGCTCAGTATGCTTGCTAATACACTCTTTTAACTGTGATTTAAATTTGTTGAAAAAATATTAAAATTTGAGTCAGTTATAGCAAAATCCAAAGTCGAAAAAATCGTCCCGCGGGCCATTTTGGGGATTTTTTTATGAAAAAACTGTACTTTTAAAAAAAAAATTAATCACGCCAGTTTACTTTCATAACAGTTTACCATGCACAAAAAATACAAATGACGGCATGCAATGTACATTTACAGAGAAAAGTGCCTTCCAAAACGTTAAAAAATGAGCTCTTACCTATGGCTCGATCCAACCGAATTTTTTCTAAGTGCCCTGAAAATTCGAAAATTTATCTGATTGATGTAAAACTTGATATTTGTAGTTGTATTGAGTCCCTAAACCACATATATTTTTTTCAGACGTTTTCTAGGGGGTAAGGTAGACGCGCTCGGGAATTCAGAAAGAACATGTCATATATATATATATATATATATATATATATATATATATATATATATAATGTTACCATTTCATTGCTTTTGAAAGTTTAAAATAAGTTAATTGATTAATGTTATATAAATTTATCGCATATGGCAATTAAATACTTTTATCCTGTATATTATATAATACAACCAAAAAATTGTTACATAATTATCACTATCAGTTTTAATTTTTTTTTTCTTGATTATGTAATGGAATTGATATAAATAAGTATAATTTTTATTTAAATCCATCATCCTAAAAGAACTTAAAATATTATTACTTTTAATAATCATAATCATTGAACCTTGTACTTATTTCTAAGCAAGAAAAAATAATAATTACTTTATTTATATATAATTTTCTCACCCTATTTTTAAAACTTAAAAATAAAAAGAATTGTAATCTAATTATTATAATTTTAAAGGTCATTTAAAATAAATATATAAAAAAATTAATTAAACCATTTTTGTGTATATATAATAACAATTAATTATTTTAATGTACTCGTATAAACTTTAACCTAAAATGATCCATTAATGAGTTTTTATTTATATTTAATTATTTTCATATATTACTGATATCACATTCATTTAGTACAAAGTACTTTTTTTATTATATAATATATTAGAATAGGAATAAGAATCTTTATTGACCCAGGCAGTTCATAGTAACAATCAAAGTTACAACAAGCATTGGTCTTGTCAAATAAAATTTAATAATAATTAAAGAAAAAGTAATAATAATACGAACAAATAACAACAACATAAGAATACAAAATAAAAAATGATTCACACAACCGTAAGAGCTCTATTAAACGATGTACAAACATTAATATATATATAATATATATATATATATATAATATATATATATATATATATATATATATATATATATATATATATATATATATATATATATATATATATATATATATATATATATATATATATATATATATATATATATATATATATATATATAAAACATTAATGCAGCGATTTTTTTCTTCCAAATTTATTTAAAATTATACATTTCTTGAAAAGTGCTGAATTTCAATTTTAAAGTAAATCAGGACAGTAAATTTGTTGAATAAATTATTTTATTTTGAAATAATTTCAGTTTACCATTTTCTTCTTTTCTGTTTGCTTTTTCCTCTCTCTCTCTCTCTCTCTCTCTCTCTCTCTCTCTCTCTCCATTAGTAATATTGTCTACACAGACAAAAGGTGATGTAATATTTTAACAATATTTTACTGAATAAAAAAAAACAGGTAAAGAAAAAAAAACTATATATTTATACTTAAACATGTTAAGTTTTGTTAATTTAATGTGGTCATACTGTATGTACATAGTATTCTATGAATAAATTGTTTTTAAGTAGTATTCATGATAAGCGTAAAATTCAGCATACATTGCCGTGTATATTTTCATCGATACAATAATGAAAATGCATAGATTTACGTGCAGAATCTTACATCCATTATAAAAGCAGCTAAAAAATAAAAATAAGTCAATTCATGCCATCAAGGCAACCATTAATCAATGTATCCATCATATAACTTAAAAAATATTGTTCTAATCTTTTGTTATTTAAATATATTGTTATAAGTGGACACAAAATAATGCTTCTTTTAAATGTCTATTTTTATTATTTCATAAAATGTCGTCACTTATTTCCGGTTCAGTTGATAGAACTCATTGTCCTGACTGCGCCTTTTGTTCAATAATCAATAATTTATTATGTATATTTTATCTGCTGCTAATTTGTTGTTTGAACAAAAAAGACTATTATTTATAATATTTATTTTATTCATTATTTTATTTAAAAATGCAAATAACTTTAAAATATTTATATATTTAAATTTTTGTGTTATATAATAACAAAATATTTACCTTAAAGTACAGTCGTCTTAAAAATAAATGTTCATAGTTACGTAACATGTATTATATAACAAATATAAATTGGTTAAATTTTTTTTTTAACAACTTGTTTTAAGTATATATAAGCACTAGAATTAATTATAGTGTACTTTGTATGCAATTTAAAGTTAAAAAAAAGATCTGCTTCTCTTCTTCTGTTAAGAAGTATACTATACATATTAAATATTTTTTATAGCTTAATAATAACCATAATAGTAATAATTATATATTAAAATAACAAAGCAGTATAAATGTAATTTTTAATTTAATTTCATCACTATTTCTATATACCGTCAAATGTTTTAAACGCATATTCAAGGAGCATAAAATTTGAATTTATGAAAATTTAATAGTAAATAGGAATAAATATAAGCTTAATTGACTCTTAATAAAGTAGATTCAGAAACAACATGTTTACTAGAAAATAATGCAAAATTGACATTATATATTTATTTATTTATTTTTGTACAGAAATATCGAAATGTACACATGAAAGTGCTACACGTGTATGAATATGAATGTTATGCAGAGCACGTATTTTTCTCAAAATAATAACATTGTAAATTTAGAGCTAGTATTTGAACGGTAAAATATATTATTGCAATCATGTGTGCAGTAGACATTTCCATAAAGGCAAAAGAATTATATTTTCATTTTTTATAGACCAATTGCACTCTTAAGAGCTGCCATTTTGTTGCTCAGGAATACATACGCCAGCATAGGAAAAACTTCATTTTTATTTTTTTAATAGCAAAAGAAGCTTCAAACTTCAATCAAAGCCTTATTTCTAGCGCCTAAAAAGTTTGAAGAAATATAAAAAAAATTCGTTCAGTTGAAATAAACTATTTTCATGTGGAAAAATTACGACAAAAGATGTTTCCCCTATGCTGGACTATGCATTAGGCACCACAAACATGGCGACAAAGCGCAAGGATGTGCCTCTATCATATATTTAAAATATTAATATTTATTATTATTATTTGGCTTGCCATATAGTGTTATCGTGCTACACCAATCCCAGTCCCAGTCAAGACATTGTCTTATCAATGGACCTTATCAATGGAAAATTGCACAC